>VZSV01000017.1:2662660-2766389 GCA_013398735.1 Nothocercus julius
TTTTTTTTTTTTTTTTTTTTTCCTCTCCCTCTCAAACAGCACAAATGACCTTTTAACTGTTGAGAAATGTCTGCAACATAAGAGTATGATAGGACCAATACAACCAATACTGACTTTATTGACACAGGTGCTAAAAGAAGGCTACCTCCCTAAGCCTATAGAAACAAGCAGTCTCTGTGCAGATAAGGAAGGAATGGTGGGAAAGTTAAATGTGATACAGATCTTTCTCTTTCACATGCTAGCCTGTTAAACGTGACTGTGCAAGCAAAAGAAGCAAATTATTTTATGTTATGCAGAACAGTGCTTGAAGCTACAGGGACAGAGGAAGTTATTGCTAATTATTGACAATTATTCTTCTAATTAAAATGAAAAAGAAATGCAGGTCGGTACAAAGGGTAGGCGGATGATTTTGCAGTAATCGAAAAGCAAAACGAACGAGGCCATTTGGGACACAAGTCCTGCGAGCCTGTGGAGCTCTCCGAAGGGGATTCCGTGTTCGTATCCAGCTTGGCCAAGGTTGAGTCCAGACCGGCTGCCTCCCAGATCATTAAGTTCTTGTCTAAGGGCCTGGGCCAGAGTTTCTCCAGAGAGAGGCTGAATGTCCCCTGAATCCATCAGTTACAATCCGTCATCTCTCTGCCTTATATCCTGCCTAATAGGATATAGGAAAAAGTCTCTGTACGCAGAACACAGTAGGAAGACTGTCATACTAAACTGATAATTCATAGATACAGATAGTGCTGGGAAAAGTTGAGTGAACTTCCGCACAAGGGCCTCTTGCCTGCATGCTTTCCCTTTTGCTATGCAGCAGCTACTCCAGGGTAAAGCGACACCAGTGACGTACGAAAGCTACACTTCTCTGAAAACTTATTTTCCCCTTAATAAAAGCTAAACAGTTTAAGAAATGAGTTTTGCAGGAAGAATAATTAGCAAGCAAAGTTTTGTTCTGTTTTTAATAAAATGCAAATTCAGTTCTGCTTTGTTTAAAATGTGGTGGTCCATTCCAGAAATCAGATTTCCTGCATTTACATTTTTCCTGGCAGGTAACAGAAAGGAAAGGAGGAAACAAGCAGAAAACAGGAACTGGCCTACAACTCAATACCCAAATATAACCATCATACCCTAAATCACACACTATCTTTACAGATTTTTTTTTTTTTTTTTTTGATTAGTGCTGACACCATTTCTTCCACACAGAGAAGAATTTTCTAGAGAGAAAAAGCTATCATTTAGGAACATTTCCAAGCTGACTCCTTACTTAAGGATTTCATATAATAACTATATTAAAGGAAACATTACTAATGACACAAACAGCTGTCAAAAAATAAAATCACCAAGCAACTGCTTAATTTGCATTTTCCAGTCAATTTTAAACTCAAAGACACAAATTGGCATTTAAGCAACAGTGGAAAAAATAATAGAAAAAGTAGTAGTATTTGATACTTTGTTTATTTTTCTGCTAACCTTACCAGCTGGGTTATTTAAAATACTGGTGCTCATGTTTGTGACCAGCAAACACTGAAAAGGGGGAAAGGGCATTGAAAGGGAAAGTATTTCCCATGCAAAATTATTACTGCCTACAGTCTAAAACCACCACTAGAAAATCCGTATTGGAAACTGTTAGCCCCTTCCAAACAAAACTTCTGATGCCTAAAGATGTAGCAATGCCTATACAATTACAAATGCTTTCTGAACTCAAGAGCAGTAGAGTTACATTTTAGTAACATTAAATAACATCCATTGGGTCTTTACCACACATTGAATTTAGGCATAATAGGAACTCTAACTCAGGATCAGTTGGGGAGTAATGTAAACTTCAGTGACAGATATCTGGTATGTAATTCAGCCATTTGCTTAATTATGTGGTACATAAAACAGCTTAAAGAATGGTAATACAGTTATTGATCTTTAATATATAGGCAATAGATTAAGCTGAAGATATTATTATGCTACTAACAAGTTGTTAGGGTCTTTTGGCTTGATTTGTTTATGCAATGTATATTCTGTCTTTATCTAGTTTTGAATATTTATATATAAAAAAGTAAGATTTTCAAACCTCTTCCATTTGCACAGGTGCAGGTACATAACTGCACTTTTGAACTCACACTCAATAGCAATAAAGGTTAACTTTGGGAAGGCACACCCTTGTACTCCAGTAGGCGAGTCTCAATTACTGTTAAAATTGTTTTAAGATTTATCCTAACTCTTGTTAGTCTGTTCAGCAAAACTGGGAAATCAGTGATAGCACACAAGTTTTTCTGACCTTTGTCTCTCCACCAAAAAAAGCCATTGAAAATTCACGTATTACAGAATGACTAAAATAGTAGCCTTAATATGAACTGGGCTGAGCCAGAATTGTACTTATCAATCTAACAACTTCCCCAGTCATAGTTTAATGAGTACTCATAACCGATGGCAGATGTGGCTTATTGCAACTTGGGCTTGTAACGGGAGGCCCCTGCCCCAGGATGCCCATTGCAAGAGGGCTTGGATCCTCAACCCAAGCAATGCTGGAAGACAAGGTCACCACAGACGTATTAGGAACTTTTATTTTTTAATATGCCTTACATAATTTCAAACATCTTTACATGTCATTGGACTACACTATCGTTACAACTTTTTTAAAGGGCTCTCGGTCCCCAATGCTTTTTTGTGTTTCATGCTAGGAATTCTATAGAAGGGAAATGAAAAAGAAAACAAAAAAACAAAATACAGAATGAATCTTTTAGCCATGAAATTGTTATTTTCTATGCACGTTACGGCCTGCAGTAACGTGTGTTGGTCAATCTCCTGAAATACTTCAGGATCATCCACAATTTGGACAATTACTGATATTTGCTAAGGTAAATGCGTCAAATATCCTGTGACATGTGCTACTGCTCACAGCAAGGGACTGTGCCTGTGACTGGTCCCTCAGGAGGCGGGGGTTTACTAATTTTAATCATATGCACTAACAAGACTAATAATAAAAGAATAAGGAATGTAGATAGGCAAGGCTAAGATAGGAGATACAGAATCAAAGTAATTTCTATTAAGTTTAATGTTTTGTATAAATCGCCACTCTCAGCCAGATTAACTTGACTAAACTAGCTCATTTAAATATTTCAGGTCTGCAATTTACGCCTTAATAAATGAAACAAAAACCACCAGTGTCACCTACTGTCTTCTCTTAATGAAGAATTGTGATGGAAAATAGTGAGCTGTCAGCACCTCTTTTCCCAGCTACAGACCTACGCACGTATCTACACATTCATTATTCACCTCAAGTTGTGTCTCAAAGTCTGTCTTTACAGTGACGATGTATTTGTGAGGTACTTGTAGATATTTAACCACTCAGTCCTTTAGTTACTTACATTGCTCCCTGACAAGCAGGCCTCTGGGAAATGCATTGGTGATAGTTTTGTATAGGCAAGTTGAGTTAGCAATCACAGAACTTTGTTCAATATCCTGACAGCTTTGAGTGGAATGTGAATGCTCAAGGCCAATGTTAAATTTTTTTAAAAACTTTTTTTTTTTTTTTATCATAAATCACTTTTTGGGGTTTCACGTCATATAAAGGCACTACATCCTACTCACTGTTGTTATTTAAAGTTTCTCCCCCTCCAGTGAGAAAAATTTTAATAATGTAATCAGAGAAAAGATCTCATATCATGAGACTTAGGAGTCTACTAAACTACTCCCTATTTATATACTTGAACCAGTAATTTTGCAAATAGCTCACAGAAAGGTGCGTCCCAGAGCATTTACAACACAAAAAAAGAAAATATGGGAAGGAAAAAAAAAACAAAAACCATTATTTTAGAGGTAGGAAATTAAAACCATAGTTCATTCAGTTACAAGTACATAACTGAGAAATAACTTTACTGAGGTCCTTAAGATACTCATTACGTACTGTCTAACCCTCAGAGACTGGAATTTCTAGAAGACCTGAATGTCCTCACTGCCTAAATGTGTCATTTTGAGTATCAGGCTTCTCCCTATTCACCTTATCAAACTAATTAACTGGTGATTCTGTTTGGCACGTTGCCTAAAGCCATACCTATCAAATCAGATGTCTCAAGAGAAAAAAAAAAAAAATCACAACCTGAAAGAGAATGAAAAGGACAAGACAGATAAGTATGTGGTGCTATGGTTTGAATCAGCCTCTATTCAGGAATCTTCCCCAGATCTACAGAACCTAACTCCAATCAATCCCTTAAGAAAGCATCTCCTTTACAAGAATATGGAAAATTTCTTTCCTTTCTGCTCAAACCAATGCCCTAATCTTGGTATTAAATGCACGAAATATTTTTTGGATCAAAGGGAACCTGTGTCTTTTCTACCCAGCAGATACAGTTTCTCAAACATCCAGACATTGCTTATTCCAAGCCCAGATTAGCCAGCAGCCTGACACTTGCAGTGTTTTAATGATAAATGAAAAACATGGGTTCAAATCTCCTCAGACAAAACGAGCTACAAACCTTAGTGTGTCCCCATATCCTTCCCTCACCTCAGAAAAAGCCTTTAGCAGAAATCTGCCAGATGGAAGGCAATCTTGTGGCTTCAATAGCATTTTGTGAGAAGGGCTTGGCTCCGATAACTAACTCCAAGATATCTTTATGGCTGTGAATCCAGAGGACACAAAAGCACTGCTCTGCATTATAAAGAGCACATCAG
The DNA here is from genome assembly GCA_013398735.1 of Nothocercus julius. Classification (NCBI taxonomy): domain Eukaryota; kingdom Metazoa; phylum Chordata; class Aves; order Tinamiformes; family Tinamidae; genus Nothocercus; species Nothocercus julius. The sequence goes on from VZSV01000017.1 coordinate 2,667,317, forward strand.
AGAAGGCAAGATTTAAACACACCCTTCTCAGGATTCCCTACTGCTTCCTACAGCTGCCTTGATTTTGTATTTAATTCTAGAGCCTCCTGCAAATTTTTTCTGTATGTAACAAGGAGGTGAGCGCAGGAAGACAAGCTCCTCTATACGGGAGGATTAAGTCTTTGGTTATCTGAATTACCCTCAGAAGAACATGTTTTTCTTCACAGTCTACAGCAGCAGCCTATATACAAGGCCAAGAGTTTTCTAATTTCCATGTCTCATTTAAACATCTAAAATTAAATGAGTGTGGATTTGGGTCTGCAAGATTTATGTTTGCCTTCTTTCAGTACATAACTTCCACAAAAGTTAGTCAAGTCATCGATGCCAGAGCTCCAGCTTTGATCAACTTTTGCCAAACTTTCAAAAGAAGTATTTAGTAGGACTAGCAACTATACCCCTTTCCTGAGAGTGATTCCAGCCTGTTATCACAAATATAGAATTAGGATTAAACCATTAATGACCATAGAGCCTATTAGCATTCATATTAACCATGAATAATACAACCAACTGTAATGGACACAAGAAATCTACTTTTAAAACAATAAATTTAAATGATTATTTAAAATAATGCCACTTTTTCAAGTGATACAATTACATATGATACAACAGCCACAATTTTATTCTTTTGTTCAAAACCATGAGGTAAGATAGCAGAAATACAGGCTTGTCTGGAACTGGCTTGCATTACCCTGTAATGGACAGGCAAGTTTCAGTCCATTTCCACGAACTAATCAAAGGCGACAAAACAGGAGCAGAATTAAAAACAAAACCAACCAAACAAAACCCACCTACACATTCTCACGGTCATCGATTAAGTGAGAGGACACTTGCTGTGGCACAGAAACCACAATATGATTTTATCTCACAGTGTGGTCTGGGGAGGAGGCTACGCTTTCAATATCATCTGACTCAAAGTATAACAAATATATTCCTCAAATACATTCCCCTTCAAGTCAAACTTTACAGACATACCTATGCCTACAGTAAAGAATAAAAGGGACAATACACATACTTAAATTCCTCTTTGCTCAGACAGGGAAAGATGTTGGAAAGGAACACATGTAAATATGTGTCCAGATGGCACAGCCTGGCCCCTTAGTATCTCACCAGAACCTTTTAAACCTTATCCCAGCTAGATAAATAGGCAAATCACAACAAAACAAAACAACTCCAACTAGTTGCCAAAAGAAAATAGAATTTTTAAAACATGCTGTAGAAGGATTAACTTATTCTTCAAAAAAAAAAAAAGGAAGTTTTCCTCAGCAGACTTTTATGCTATGTTCAGTCACTGCCTGATGGCTGTGTATCATTCAGCTCTCACTTAAGCCTTCTAACTAGCCCTTGTGTACGGTTTAAATTCCATCCTTTTAGAAAATACCCTTTTATTGCCTTGAGCAATCTTGTCTTTAGCTGCCACTCCAGCCAGTTCTGAGACAAATCTTCTGGAGTTCTAGTTCACAGACATGGGAGGAAGCCTAGAGGGAAAACACTGATCTATATGTACACAATTCTAATGTATATTTCACCAGTCTAACTACATCACCTTGCGTCTCTTCTCCCCATGTTGTCATGCCACATGCTGACTATAGATTTGGCTGATGTTAGACACCTACTGTTTTTACAGCATTAATGGCTTTAAGATAAAAAAAGAAAAACTCATACCTTCCTTGTGTCATACGGAAAGTTCCTTCTGCTTCTCTTCTTTTTCTCCAGGCCCTTTTCAAGTAGGGAAGAGTAGAACTTCATTTTCTGAAGATAAAACATTCAAAGACAGCTCTATCAACACCACTTGAAAATATGAAAATTAAACACAAATCTTTTCTGTATCATGTTTGCTACATCTACTATTGAAAATATCTACAATTGAACACAGCATTGCAGCTAAAGGTTCTGATAGCAGCTGCCAGATGGTTTGCATCACCACCATTTCTTGATGTATCTTTTAACCTCCATAGTTCTAAAGACCATACTTTATCCTATCATATTGCTCCAATCAGAGAAATATCATCCAAGGATTGGCAAAGATAAAAATAAATACAAATTTCATCCTCTGTCCACCTATAGTAAGAAATTGCCTCACCAGACTCTATTTTTCTTCCATTCTCTAACCTGAGGAACGATGATGGGAATTGCCTGAGTATAGATGTGCTCAAGGAAAATTACTCAATCCATTTGCTCAAAGTAGTACCAATGGGTGCTAACTAGTTCCGCTGCATTTGCTGACTACTCTTCTCCAGTTCACAGAATATTTTAAATTGAGTAGTAGAACAAGGGTTTAACAAGTAGGGAGCTTGATGCTTCTCTTTCTCATACCCAATCTACATAACATGTGTAATGGTATGTATTTGAACTTGACATTAACCCTCATGGTGATAACGAGGTGATTTTCTACACTATGTTTAATAGAAGGAGATGTTTAGAAATGCATATGGTTCACTGCTGGTCTCTGGCAATCTCCAGAAAGTAAAGGACACTTCAGGTTTTTCAGCCTCTGAGCTACACTAATTTAATCTATATATATATGTTTATGTAAAAGCTGAAGAGCGTGTCACCAGAATAGCAGACCATTCTGTTTCAGTAAAACCTCTGACTAAGATGCACTAAGAAAATAAGATCTTAAGTTTAACTATCTGCCACTGAAATAATGGATGAGATAGGACAGGATGAAATCAGCAGCAGATAGGTAGTTAAATAGTAGCTGTGTCCCATAATGCTGCAAAGACTTGAAACGGGCACACTTAAAAAGGAAGGCCTGCATTACTAATACTCTGTTCAGCAAAGACACTGTATCATGATAAATTTTAATGATTTAGTTCAAAAAAAGCATATATCTATCTATTAAAATTACTGAAATTATCAGATATTTAATTTGATGTCTACCTTGGCAAGGTATCAACATAAATTGCACAAAAATTTGCACAATTACTTTTACACATCAATACTAAGTGAAAAATGACAGAAGACTTTTACAATTTTTTAACTTAGTATTTTTTAAAATTCACTAAGCCTGACAATGATATTAACAAAAAAAGTTTTCAGACTATAAAAAGATGAAGGCATGAATAAGACAAGGCCATTTGTATTCAGGCTTTATCTGTACAAATACTCAGTTTCTCTACATAGGCCATTTTCATTCATTATATATTTGTGTCATTCCTGCAAGTGCTGTCTCTGAAAGGCTTTGCTTCCACAATCATTCTTGACTGTGAATAAAAATATGTTTCAGTGTTTCTCCATATGACTTTGCCTGATGTGCAAACATAAGGCACAATTCAGCTGCTCACTCCTCAACTGTGAAAGGACGTTGCTGCAGGGAAAAATAAATTAGTCACAAATTATATGGCTGTTAATAAACACCCATAACCAACTGGTAAAAGGCAATCCTTTGGGAAAAAAAAGATCTTCTGAGAGTGTTTTTCATATTGGGTGCAAACTGTGAAGGGCTGCAAAGATCTTCTAAGGGAAAGGCAGCAATAGGGCACATGGAAATGAGCTGTGTGGCCTTACCAGCTCCTGGAGAGAGACAGAACTGAGGCAGGTGACAACACTCAGGTTGATGCAAAGCTTGGTGCTCTTTATCTGCTCTTTAAGGCTCCTCTACACCTGGCCTTTGCACGTGAGCCACTGCTGGCCATTCAAAGAGAGTGGGGCAGATTCCTTCATTAAAATGTCTTTAAAGCCTCCTATATGCTGAGTGATGTTCTCTCCGTGCAGATATCCAGCTGGCAGTCACAGACCATGAGACACAAGCTGATGCAAACTGTAGATTAAAAATAAATAAATAAAGGTTTCCACCACTGCCTAGAGGAAAAATCCAGATGTGGTCTAATTACTCCCTGGCCTCCACCCACACCCTCAGAAACAAAGCTTCAACAACGTGACATATTCTGCCATTAGACACATTGCCCTGCAAATATATATTTGGAATACAATTATTATTAAATTATTTTTCACCTTGGCAGTTGCTGCTGCCTCTCTTACATCTTATCAACCTTTAAGTCCCTGCCTTCTCTCCTCAGGATGTTCTAGCTTTCCTCCCCTGTTTGGAAGCGTCTTGAATGTTGCTTGCATTCCTTTGCACTTGGGGAAATTTCCCAGTAACACATAAAAAAATGTTTCTCATAGTCCTTCAACTACTCTTTAATAATTCTGCTTTATCTATGAGGCCCACAGAGGTCCGATGACGAGCACCGCGGGGTCCACCTCTCTACATCTACCTGTCCCTCCTCCCTCGAGATCTTTATGGAGCAATCATCCTCTCATCTGTGCTAGAAGAGCATCTTGTGCACAAGATGTGAAGTATTTTTGGCAGTTTCTACTAAAATGTTAAACATAGGAATGAGAGAAGGTTTTGTTGAAAAAAGAACAGAAAAAAAAAAGCAGAAAAAAGGCAAAAGTTGAAAAAAACAAAATACGAATGGGAAGGAGTCAGAGAAAACAGCTTACCAGCAAAGGGGAAAATAACTCCTAAGTGACAGTTATGAAGACTATCTAAGAACTGCAGCGTTGTGTGGGCTATGAGCCTGTGGGCTTCCGATCCCCTCTCCGCTCGCAAAGGAGCTTTCCTTGCTGGAGCTCCTGGCCTCTGCTCCTGGCAGCAACATTTCCGGGCGCTGCCTCCAGGGGCATTTCCTTCTCCCTGAGCACATCTAGATTTCTCTTCTGCAAAGTTGGTCTAAAGGTGTTATAGAGATCCCAGGGGATGAAAATCCTCCCCCAACATTTCTGGATCCAAGAACTGGGCAAATAAAGAGCCCAAACCGAGTCTCAGTTTTCCCCTCCCACTGTGTTACAGTTTGCAGCTGCCTTCCCCTGCAAAAAAGCTATTGGTCCTGGCACAAGGAACAGCCTGTAAAAATGTATGCAACCCAAATGGTACGTTCCTCAGCGCCAAATCCTCATTCAAGAAAATGTGTGTGTAGGCTGGAAAAAGTTCTATTCTTGCATCCCGGGCAGGCATGAGGATCCCCTCCGGCTCCGCTGTGCTGAACGCTGCGGTCCTGCCTCGGCGGCAGCGTTTGCCCCTGCACTGGAAGCCAAGAGCTTGGAAGTGACTGCAGACCAACACACTTCATCTTGCAAGCACCCCCAACTACAACTTGGCCACCCCAAATCCTCAGAAACTCCCCATAACTTCCCCATAGCAAAGTCTACAAGACTCCGTTTTCCATCTGCAGATTGCCCAAGAGCTAAATGTTACCAAAGTGTTTGACGCAAAACTCCCTCTGATACTTGGGGCAGGTGTCTCCTTTTCATCTCACTTGCCAGACACCCTTTTTCATATGACACTGATGAGGCACACGGTTGTAAATACATTCAGCAGACCAGCGATGAAGGCATTTTTTAACTACTTTCCTGACAAATCTTTATGGTTGGACACTAACCCTGAACACTTTCATCCAAGCTGAAGGGTCTAACAACCAGGCCACTAATCATTCCTGTAGATGAAACGCTTAAAGTTGCCCTGTGGTGTATAAATAAACAAATATTCATTAGTTCAGCAGGAGAAAGGAAAGGTGACAGACTGACACAGAGACCATGGAAGTGGTTAGGATACTTATGTGTATACTTATGTATACCTGTGACACTGTGATACTTAGGCAAATCCAATAAATATGCATTAATTTATATAAACTGGAATGAATTCAACAGTGGCAAAATGAGGCATGTCTGATCCAGAATATCCACGTGATTGATGGGACATCCCTCTAGGCTTATCAGGTAGCTGGGACAAGGAACCAGAGCAAAGTCCAGCTCCTGCTGCCCTGGGGTGGGACGATATGAAGACATGACTTGCAGACAGTACTGCACGAGAGAAGACTTCACTGTTCAGTTCCTCTAATAGATTTAAGTTCCTAATTATCTTTGAGTAAATGGCCACAGGCACTCTGTTTCTCCCTGTCTAGTTTAGGTTTTTCAGATTGCTAATTTATTTTCTTTCTTTCTGAGGAAATTAATTGTCCTCAAACAAGGTGATCGGAATATCTTAAGGCAGATATAAGCGCCCAACTCAAGGTCGTAACTTTTCCAGCATTACAGTACCTACATCCCTGGCTGAATTTAACTGCTTCTGTTTCGGCAGAATGGATACTATTAATCAGAGATTTGACTCCTATTCCAAAAATATAAGGATGCAAAAATAGAATTAGGCCATATATTCAGACTGCTCTAGCACTATTTGTCCTACGCCATCTGCAATCCTGTACCATTTCTAACTTCACTCCAGAAATTCAACAAGAAAACAAGAAGAATCACTTTTTGACTCCAAGAAAATCAAGCATGCATAAGGTGCTGCTCATGAATTTTAACTCTTGTTTTCTTCAAGTTTTAATGCTCTTGAGAAAATAAAACCGAAAGGAAATCACGCCAAAACACACAGAATGACACTACACAAGGATACTCCGCGTAGGTTAAATTAAATAGAGAAAGAAGTCTCCCTCGTTCTTACAATGTGGAGAGCTCTACAGGTTCATACAGGCTTCATGTAACTACCAGATTCACAAACATACACATATTTTATTTTTGTCTCCAGATAACTCAGGGTTTTTACGTGATCCACTACATTCAGGATTTCCCTGCCAGCGTTAGAGTGAAGGATCACTGCCACCTACAGACAGGGAGTAGAGTGGAGCACAGCTCATGGGGAAGGAGAGTAAGACCCAACACCAAATTTTAAGCTCCCAGGCCTTTAACAGTTAAAACGATCACTCGTTATAGAGAAGGAGCTGACAGTAAAGCACAGAAATATTCAGACTTCCTTCTCTGCTTATACCTACTGATCATAAGCACTTCCTCAACCAGCCACTGCAAAGGGCGAATTCTAAATACTGCACTTGGCTGTACTGAGGTTTCTAAAAGCAAACCTCCTACCCAACCAAATAAAGCAGAGCGCATCGCCGCCCGCTCCTTTTCTGTGCATCCATTTAATTTAGGCTGGCTGTTGGCTGAGGCAATCTGAAGGGGGAAGGCCTCCCCCCTCAATCATAAGCACCAGTTAGATTCCCGTTTTATGATCCAGAAAAAATTCAAACCAGCCCAGCCTCTCACTCCAAACTAAACTACGTTAAACCAAACCTAAAACTTAAGAAGAGATTACAGGAAGGTTAACAGAAGAGCGCTCACAAGTCAAACCAGTTTCAGCCTTGGCAGTGGCTGGCTTTCTCTTCTCTCTGAAGAAAGGAAGAGGCCAGAGCGGGACAGGTTAACCTCTGGCCTAACCTCATTAAAGCCACCCCAGGTTGCACGCCTTTCCTGTCTCCACACGCATGCAAACACACGCAGACACACACACGCGGCTAATGGCAAGGGGAAGGCACTAGGTTCTGACAAAGACGGATCAGGCAGCACTCAGCGGCCACGAGCTGGTGCGCTCGCCAAGCGGCGCCGGCGTCACCGGGCGGGCCAGGCTTTGCGTCGGGAGCAAACGCGGACTGCAGCCACGCGGAGCAACCGGCGCCGCTGCTCGAACCGGAGAACCTGCCCGCACCTGAGGCTCAGCAGAAGAAAACAATCAAGTTCTTTCACTTCTCCTGCTGCTGTACCCTTCCTGCATAACCTCTCAGAGACTATACGTTAGCTATACGTAGAGCAGGGCTATGCTAGTGGCACTCACTTACCTGGCAAGGTAAGAGATTAGGTTAAACTAGCTAAAGTCCTGAGACTATCAATAGGAAAGTTCCTTTGGAGACTTTGCTATCAAGTATCACTGTGATATTGCCCATCAGCAGGCAACTCAGCAGCTCTGGGGATTTTAAAAGAGGAGAGTCGGAAGTCATTGCTGACCTCTCCTTTTAAATCTCACTTCCAACTTTGACCTTCTGTTTCACATAAGAGGACAAATATTGTTTTATGAGTTGCTAGGAATACTTTCCAAATTATTTACTGCCAACATCCATTCTACTTTGAAACACTATGAGCACCAAAGGATGAAGAAAAGCAGGCTCAAAGATCTGTAATGCAACATAGATGCCTGATAAAAAGAGTTGAGATTTTGTTGTAGAAGCCATGTTACATGTTTCCTCCTTTATTTTGAAAAAGAAAGTAATAAGAGAAAAAAAAATGATGCAGAAGAGAATCATGTCTTAAAATCAGATGATACTCTGTGCACTAGCAGCAGAAATGTGAGAAAAGTTAACATTTTTGGATAACTTCAGCCCTTCTTAATTCTGAAAATCTACTAACTATCACTACATTTTTAGACAGATATTCAGTTTAAAATATCTCTGATAATCTCAAAGAAACATTTTGATACTCTAAGAAAGCTCTTTTAAATTCTGTCAATTCCTGTTGCATGTGGTTTTACACTTTAAAATGTATTGCATGGCTCTCAAAGCACCAACCAGCATGTGAGTAGATTGGATTGTATAATTAGGACAGATATTGTGTACTTGCAGAATTTAGTGAATTTTAAATCACAGATTATTAAATATCTTCCTATCCATCTCACAAAGCATAGTTAAAATAAGCTAAACTGTCTTGTACTTCATAACTAGATCAAATTGATTTGAAATAGCAATTTCCTAAAGCTCTGCAGCACTGATGTAAATCAATTATTCCAGATGAATGAAACTCACAAACTGCTCATCTCTCTTGCTGAAAAAGAAAGTTCCTCATTTATTATCACCAGGGCCCGCTTTTGAACCATGCCCTCCAATTTTTGCTACGCTGCATTTGAATGATACGCTACTAGAGAAGAAGTCAAAAATAAAACCCAGGTTCTTAAGCAATGTTTTACTAAGACATCAGCAATATTAGAACATTTTGAATAGCTAACTACTCCACAGCAGGGAGAAATGAGCTATACATAAGGTGGAAAGTCTTTTATTCTAAGCTTTCCAGCCAGTACACCACAAGCTTTGGAGCAAATATTTATCCCACCAATTCTTCCCTCTGTATAACAGAAAAAGAAGTATTTAAATCAAAGAGAGATGATTAAAAAATTATGTTCACCAAGCACATAGGCATATAATACGTGTTCCTTTGGACTACTTTTGCAGTTTCTGGACAGCAGAAGGTTGCCCCAGGAATTTGGTGACCAGTGGAAAATGGCATATTTTGGAACTGAACTCAATACAAACTAATTAATAAAGCTTGTTTAAAAGTAATGGGTTAGGAAAGGTTCTCACACTAACAGAAACTTACTCAGCAATTAGTGTGGTATGAAGACATGACCACTACATGTTTATTTTACCTCTTAGGAGGCGGCTACCTAGCTCATTTTTCATCTCCTAGATTCCATTTGCTTTCGGCCTGATGTCCTCATTGCAAATGGCATGTGCAGCTAGAAACTCTTTTGATGCAAGTTTTAATTATGGTAAGGTTTAGAAGCAGGAGTGTAAGTGAAAGTTCTTACTTTTTAATGAATGTGTTCATTATTTATGGGTATTTCTACAGCTCCCATCCTAGTAGATTCTGTATGCCAGAAATTTAGTCTGCAATATTCTATTCCTGCTCAGATTGTGCAAAGAAATTCCTGTTGGATTTTAATCACTCTTTAAGTATGGTAGGTTTTGCTCTGAAAATTTAACTAAAATTTGCTATTCTACTTTGTGTTTTGCCAGTAGAAATGCAAAAAAAAAAAAAAAAAAAAAAAAAAAAAGACAGAGAGAGAGAGAAAATCAACTCTGAAACAAAACTCTTTTTTTCTCTATGAAATGTAATAATTTGTGGAGGGATTTCCTTAAGATGTGCCACAGTTTGCAGAAATAAGCACCAGGACTAGCGCGACTGAGTCGCACTTCAGCTACTTTGAGCCAGGCACAGTGGGACTGTGTCCACAGACACATGCGGTGAAATCCTCTGCTCTGCTTCAGAATCTGTCTCAACACGTACTTGAGTTTGCTCCAGCGATGTTCTGCTTCATTAACTGGGGTGCTATGAGCTCGTTAGATTCATTCAGGGCCTTTAAAAAAACAGCCCTTCACAATTTTTTGGAACTCTGCAACATTCTAAAATATTGGACGGAAACCTCACTAAAAGCTCTGAAATTCATTGTCGCCAATATTTCTGCAATCCATTTATAGCACTGTTGTAAAAGCTTTACCGCTGATGTACACAGAGGCTATTAATCATACAGGTGAGTAAATGAATCTTTAGCCAAGGCACAAGAAAAGTGTTGAGAGCTGGACCTCATCGGAAATGTTGCAAAAATATAACGCACCAAAGCCAAAAAGGTTTCCTTTAGGTATCTGAGGTTCAGCTAATGCGGTCCGTACCGGCTGTGCAGAGCCAGGAGCCCCACGTGCCCGAGAAGGGCATGTGCAACCTCTCCCACAGGGAATCCTCCTTGGAAAGAGGCTGGGGAAAGAAATCAGCTTCACCCTGCAGCTGAGGGCCCCAGGGCAGTGACACAGGGTCCACAACAGGCCCCGGCAGGCTGACGAAAGGCTCAGGGCCTGACACGCTCTCAGTCGTTAATCAGGTTCATGGCACTGACTGAAACCCAGCCCCCCAAAATGTTTTATCATGTAAATACTAGGCAACGATTTACTCCAGGACAGGCCCTTTACTATTCAATGCTTAAAATCTCTTCATCTGTAAAATAAGATGCAAATAACATTCTATAATTAAATAGACACACAAACCCTTTAAAAGGCAGCGGATCTCCCATATCCTTCAAAGGCAGTAATTTTCACAGTTGAGGAATGAGAAAATGGAGTAGCAATTACAAGTTTGTTCCTGGTGCTGAAAAGCAAACGAGTGTGAGAACTGGATTTCATGAATGTTAAGTTAAATCTTCACAGGCATTTGACAGGAGTGACACAAGCAGAGCAGATCCGCACGAGGACAAGGGGTTGGATTAAAAATCAATAGAGGTTGCTTTTAATCCTTTGATTCTGCATGAGGCTGCAGCTTCCCTCTGCAGCTTCTCTAATCTCTTTGTAGATGAAGGCAGGTAAGGGCCGAACCACTCGATAGCATCTGCCTCCATATGCAAATGCAGGCACAGAACTTTACACAGGAATGTGAATGTAATGTTGCTGGCCTTTTGAAAATCTGGCAGGCAGACTCCAATTTCCTTGTGAAATAAAAAGCCTGTCTTGTGGTAAACATTTTCCTGAAGATCTTATTGTGCTTAGCAAAATTTCAATAGATCCTAAGGCCACAGCACACTCTATATCTGGTGGGGAACATGATTGGCAGTCTTCTAGATACATGTCATCTGTGCCTAGGGCATTGAAAATTCTTTGAAAATTCAATTATTTGATTACGAAATACATCTTTTTTCTGAATTCTGTAAAACAGGATTGAATAGTACAAGGCTAGAAAATGGCTTGTGTCCCTGAACTGATACATAATAGATCTTGATTCCTCACAAAGCAGATGACGAGCGCTCCTTAGCACAGTTTTATAAATAGAAAAGCAGCCTTTTTTATTTTTTGTAGTTCAGGCAATTCCCTCTTCTCCATCCGATAGGAATATAATCAAAAATCCTATACAAGTCATTCAGAGAAAGAGTAATCAACTTCAGTTTGTTTTTCTACTACAAAATATCAGAATGTTTTTAATGCTGGTATGTTATGTCTCTTCTAGAGAGTCAAGTATTTTTTCCAGAGGGGAAAAAAAAATCCAATTTTTACCTTCTGAACAGATATTTTACAGATATTAGCTTGTTATAATTGCCAAATTGTTGTCTCATCTCAATTACACACTGCATTGAGTACCAAAAATGCAAAGAAAATAAGCACCTGCAGTTGCCTTTGGGTCCCCATCTATATTTTCTGCAGATGGCTCAGAGACCTCAGTGCTCTTTTGCTCCCATCCTGCACAGTCATCCTGCATCTGTCTTTGCACTATATTTATGCACACATATATACATATGTATATGTATATGATATGGCATATATATATATGACATTTATAGGATCATGCAGTTCACAACCATGAAAGGAAGTACTGTGCTAAAGAGCAGTCACAAAATATATTACAAGAGAGATTTCCACCTTCAAAGGAGGTAGATGGCCATACTACGAGTCATGTGTTGGAGGCAAGCATTTGGAAGCAAATCATTTAATACTTAAATACTGTTTAACATTATGCTCTGAAGAACTGTTGAAAGCTTGGGCTGTGTAAAAATGACAAATAAATAAGAAGCTTGCAGAAATAAGACTTTGCAACCAAGCACAGAAAGGAGTGGGTTTAAATGGACCTTATTTAATTTATTAACTCTAATCTACTGAAGAGTATTCATAGATATATTTTTAACTGAAGAATAGAACAGGAAATTTTATTGCTGGGATCCCAGAACATTTTAAGACAATGCATATCAGTAGGAAATACTGATACAAGGTCACATAACACCTTTGTTGTAGATGAGTAGAATCCATCAGAGGAAGGAAAAGTTTGCGTAGCTTCTAGGGGAAAACAGGCTAATATGGGAAAACCAAAAACTAACCAAAACGGGTTCACGAAATCCAGTGAGATGAAAGCTTTCAGAGGCAAGGAGAGTATCTTTGGAGAAGAAGGAGAAAGGCAGAGGAAAACATATATGCTTCCTACCCTTTTCCTACACTTATTCTTCTGGTTACAGCTACCTCTAGATAAAGAATCCATTAAAAAGACCATTTGAGTGAACAGAATTATGTTTGTGTCTTTACATATGATGAAAGATCCTGCTCGTACTAACACTCAGCCACTTACAGCAGCTCCAAGAGCTATCATGTGGATAACCCCTGTTAAAAAGAGAAAAGGTACGAAAAGTAAAAAGGTATCTCCAACACTGCTGTCAGAGAGAGCTCTTGCTCTTGGCTGCTTCAGCAATATGGGATCCATGGAAGCCTTGCCTTACTGAGTAATACTGAAAAGCTGGCTAGTGGACTTACTGCCATTTGCTTTAAGGATATAGTAAGGGACAGGACTGTATTTTCGAATGAATGCTCCAAAAAGAACTTTTAACACATGAGATATCTGCAGATATAAATTACAGGAGACATAATAGATTAAGATTCTGTTTCTCAATAGAGGTGTTATATTTCAAAAAGATTAATATGCTCTCGCTTCTCACTCTGACAAGGGAAAATGTTTGTTCTGCTATTCACACCTACAGTTTCCACTGAAGACAACAGATGTTCCATACAACCTCTGTCTGGAGGGAAAAGCTGTGAAACTGCAGAAGTTAAAGCAACTGAAGGCTTGAAACATTTCCATGTGGAATTTTCAAATACTGTTAAGGTTCTGTGCCTATCGCAGACTATTTTTTTGGTCACTCTTTCTAGCCAAAGCCTAGGAGCTTTTCTCATCCTGGTCATACATTATTATTATTTATAATTAAGTCCCTCATAGCTTTTGGGACTACAATTGTTACCATAAAGCAACAATTTATTACTGATTTTTTACAATTTTTGCATCAATAGACTTTATTCAAAATGAAGCAAAAGCAACCCCATACCTCTATCTGGAAGCCTAGTAATAACTAGAATTATGTTCTTTAAAGGTAAAACTTCAACAGAGAGGTTGTGATAGTGATAATGAAAGTTTAATTAATTATTAGAGCTCCACAGTCTTAGTCAAGATCCATTACTCTTAATTGATATCTAGCCTCTCTACTTTCAGAGGACTTCATAAAAGATCATAACAGGTCTAATACCCCAATATAAGTTCTAAAACATTTATTTGTGTTCAAGATGAAGAAAACAGATTCCTGGTCGTTTTAACTCAAAAAAACATTTAAAGTACTATTAAACTAATTGTGGCATTAACTGAAGCATGCAGAATTTTTATAAAGAAGTTATAAGGATGATATAGTACTGTGGGGGATGTAGGACAAAATTAAGTAACTGCATGAAAACTTAAAATGGAAAATCTACTCATTGTTCTTTCATATGCAGGACATGTGTAGAAGTAATTGTGAAGAATTTCCAGGCAGAAAGGTCTAGACACTTAAAAAAAAAAAAAAGGAAGATTTTGAAATGGAAATGTCTTGACATGAATCAATTGTGACACTGTGACAATAGTTTGAACACAGATCAATAGTTCAAATGCACTGTCTCTCTTTGAAACATCACAGCATTTCCAAACACATTTAATATATTCCTAAATTGTTTATTTTCTGCTTGGCATTATTTCCCTTCTGTCTTGTTCTAGACTCTGCTTTTTCACTCTTGGAGATTAGAGAAGTCTAGCAAAACTCTACAGTCCGTAGATTCATTACCTGTGTAGAATGAACTTTTTATTGCTTTTAGTCGCTCTGAACCTGATATATACATTTTCATTCCTTTATTCCAACTCTAAAACTTCTTCTCTGCATGAAAATCTTACAGTTTGTTAAATTTATGCAGTCTTTAATCCCATTAAGTTAGTCTATCACGTTGATGTGGCTAATGATACTATTCCTTAAATCACGTAAGATGGATGTGTGAAGAGTTATGACCTAAAATTACCAGCAGCTCATATCAATACTGTAAGAGAGAAAGATTTTTTTAAAGGCTTGTATTAAGAAGATGAAAAGGTATGCCATGTATGATCTTTGTTATAAAATTGCTTAATTAAACAAATTTCTAAATGTTCTCTTGGTCCATAATTTTTTTTTCACTCTTTTTTTAATCCACATGACAAAACAATCACAGTTCTACCTTGGTAGGAAAAATCCTATAGTTGACATAATGGGAGGAAGCTCATGAACAAAATACTCCAGTCTCATACCTTGAAGCTTCTACTATCTTCTCCCCTATTCTTTTATAATAGGCTCATTTTAAATACAATGGGCTAAATGAGACAAGGAGATGCAAAGCTGTATATGTCTTTAAAATAACTGACATTTACTCGGCAAAACTGCTTCTATCAGAAATGTGTCTGGTATTATCTGATGCACTGATAGTTTAGTATTCGAAACTACTCATAGCTTTGCAATTAGTCCTAAACTCAAAATCTGATATATCATTAAATGTTCATGGAGTTAGGTTAGTTGTTAGTATCACAGCTTAATTAATTAAAACAACAATTTCATTTACTAGATATCAACATCCATATTGATGCAAAAAACAGAGGATTGTTAGAAATCCAGTAAGCTAGAAGATAGAAGACACTTGAGTTGGATCTCTTTTTCTTAGAAAAAGATAGCTATGGAAATCCATTCAATTCATACTTCTCCAGACTAGAATACAAGCCATCCTTACATTTTGCATCTTCCCAAAGTGCTCAGGAATCCTTACAGCACTAAGGCAGTTTTTCCATTGCCTATTCCTGCCTTCCCTAGCTCCAATACATTTAGGGAGCATCAATATTTCTGTCAGATGCACAGTTTTCTTTAGGGTTTCTGACTATCTCCCATCTGCTAGACTTTTATCAGCCTTCCACTTTTTCCTGATTTCCTGGTCACCTGTTCCACTGAATCACAATCTTCTGCAGTCGTGCCCCTTCTCCTCATGGACTTGTGTGTTATTGGCATGTGCCATACAATTAATTACACTTTTAGTTACATCTCCTTGTAGTGTTAATATTTTTTTCTTTCATTTTCAAAAGCTCTATTTTCTACTTCAGTGACTTCTTGTTTCTTTCTGCTTCAGAAGGCTGTATCTTGTACAATTTTTCTTTCATCTTCAACTTTTGGTTTTCTCATCAATTTAGCATGAATGTCATAGTTTCTGTACCTCCTTCCAAGAAAATGAATGATTGTGGTATAGATTTTAGGATTTATAGCTATACAGATGATATTTTTTCCTGCAGTCCTATGACTAGATCTTTACAGTGAAGCATAATATCAAGACAATAATAAGTTCAGGTTCTTATCACATTAAAGAAACGTCATGGGTTTGAGAACAACTTTAGGTGAAGAAAGAAAAGCTTTCTGAGACTATAAAAACAGGCACTGTACTGGAAGAAGAAAGGAAAGGCCTAATCTTAGTGTTCACTATAATTTAGTTTTTAGATGACTGGGAATCACTGACTGCCTGTTTAACCAGACAAAACATCATGAGTAGTCAAGCTGATACTTCAGTCCAAGCAGTCTGGTTCAGAATTTGTGCATATTCTCATATAGTGGCCCGTAAGGAACAATATTCCCTTGTGTTTATGGCTGTATTATTCTAAAGTGCAACAATATGTAAGCAGAAACTCCTACTTCCACTCTTAGACTACATTTTTACTACAGGAAAAGAGTGCGGACAATGCCTGTCCTCCATAAGATTCCATAAATATAAAGGAGTATCAGTAATTAGGAGTGCAATGTAATTAAACGCAGGTCCAACAGCGTTGAACTTGGCTGTGTTCAGAGCGAAACGGCAGTGCCCCAGTGACATATCACGGTACCACTACAACACAGTCTTTGCTGGTGCCAAAAAATGGATGTCGCAGCTGAAGACACTTTTGTTTCAAAGACATCCTCTTGTCTATGCAGACCATGTATATGTTCTTATGAAAATACCCAGCAGCAAATCAATAAAGGCAAGCTGCAATAAACTAAAAGGTCTCCACAAGAGGACACATAGAGGCATGCGGCTTCTAACACAGAAAACCTGTGTCTCAACCAGGGGAAAGGGACACAAACCAGAAAACACTGAAACACTCAGGAGGGAGAACAAACAATTCAATTAAATAGAACCAGAAAATCTGACAGTCATATTTCCAAGGCCCAGGTTCTTTTCTCATGCCAGGCAACACAAAACAGTGTCCAGCGCTTTTTTTTTTTTTCTTCTCTGGATCAAACCTCTTCTATTTTTCCCTACCCACACACAAAGCTTCTCAGTCAGAAAAAGCCTTAGACACTAGTTATCCAATAATTTCTCCATGTGTTTATGTTGAATTAGATTAGTTGGCAAAAGTGTCTTTATCAGCCAGGAAAGTATCTAGCAGACAAGAAATGTCTGAAAGTGCAAAAAAAATTACAGTCTTCTAATTTCTGGAGATAGTACATTTACAGGAAAAAGCACCAACACATTTTTTTAATCCAATAAAAACCAATAGATTGTAAATGAAAAGTTCCCAGCCAAATCAGTTAAAAGCCATTTGCAAGCATGGAATAGAGGCAGGAATTGTTCAGAAAGTGGAGGTCATCCGAATGGCAAAGTGAGTCACTAACATATGCAGATTACTTCCTTAATGTGTGATCTTGAAACACGCGCTTAAACACTGTGGCTTCAGTGAAAACTCGAGGTCAATCCCAAACACATATAGGGACAGATTCTAACTGGCATTCACCAGACTAATGTATTTTTGGAGGAAAAAACAGAAGTTCTGGCAGAGGTCAGACTTTTTAAATTACATTTATAATTGGATTTTAGTTAGCACGGAATTACACCACTTCTTAGGAGCATATAGAGATAAATTTGTAAAGAGGTGTCAGTGCTGCCCTGTGCAATTTTTAAACACCTAGGAAATAGGGCCCCTCACGGCAGCGCTGAAAGCCCTGAGCAAGTCGAGTCACAAACCAGCACTGGGAAATGCTGCGGAAAGAGGCAGTTCCAAGGAAGGGGCTGCATCACCAAGACGTAACAAATTTATCAAAACTGCTTATGACTCTTCAGCCCTGCCTCCTCATCTAGGATTAGTTTCCTAAATCAAGACACCCCGTTTTAGGACTGGTACATACCTTCGGGAAAGAATTCAGGCAGCTCCAAAGCAGTTTTTATAACGTGGACAGCTTTACAGAATAAAGATTACCAGACAGGACCACAATTTTCAGGGTGAGAATCTGTGTAAGAACTGTCCTCGTTTCTAGTAGGACTAAAGGTACAGGTTTCTATTATACACGCCTAGCAGGTGCGAAATAAATTTAGCATGATGCTCCTGTTTTGATAACTAACAAATAGTTGATATAATAATAAAACATCTCTCTTTCTTTCCAAGCATCATTCTTTTTCCGAATTCGGAGAGAAATACTCTTAATAGTAGCATTTTTTGGATTTGGATTTCATTGTGATTATTCCTTCACAAGTCTCACTATGAAAATGTTTTTCAACCACAAATAGGTAGAACTGTATCATGTAAGTACCAGAGGCCTGAATTCTAGCTTGCTTTAAAATGTAGTTCTTTCCTATCATCATCTAGGCTTATGTAATACTCACTATATACATCTATGTGTTTTCTTTTTTTCTTTTTTTAAATTATTTATTTATTTATTTATTTTATTTTTATTTGATGATGATTTATGTAGCTCTCTATGGATCACTGTCCTCTGGGGTATTTTACTTTAGTTCTTGGCTTAGAATGCTCCTGACAAATTATACTACTCTCAGAAAGTTTTCTGAATTTAATTCAAAATGAATGACTTAAAATCTCCCATATATTTTCACCATAGTTCACCTAAAAACACAGACAAGTTTGTGTATTGTTCTCAGCTCTTCCACACTTCCCACAAACTGATATGTTGTTTTAATATCACCAGTGTATTAATATCACCAGTGATGGTGATATTAATTGATAATTATGACAGAAGCATGATTATTTCTTACTTATAAAAGTCCCATCTTATCAGCTTCAATAATGTGGGTTTTTTTAAGTGCCAGCAGGCCAGGCTTTGTACACTTACACAGCCCATTATGTCTGACTAATTGTGCCCACTGCATTAGATGTGTGATAAACATCCAGTTCACATCATAGAAAAAAATGGGTTTCAGGCATAGATGTGGATGGTAGCTGTGATTAACTGGTTGCTGCTATTGAATGCAGTATTACTGTAATTCTGTAATATGACCAAGGAAACAGCTTAATGACAATCCAAGGGCTGTCCATATCCCTACCAATTTTACATGAAATAGCCTCAAAATAAATTGTCTTCACATTGTGCAGCCACTGAATGTCCACAGCAATCTAGGTAGCTTTTCTCCTTTCTTGCTTGCATTTCTATCTGAAATTGGTACTAGTTTTCTTAACACATGAATTAACATGTGTAAGAGATTGAAAGGGCAACTGTTCCCCTTGGAAGAGTTCTTCAATTTCACTGGGTCACTGTCGCTTCAATGATACCGTGAAAAGAACAGTGCATTTCTAATTTATGAGCCTTACGAGTTTTGCAGACAAAAGCCCCAAAGCCTCCCTCATGTCATTTCCTAGGAAATGCTTATACAGCCACAGTTTTGGCAACAGTCTGATAAGTGTTATTATCGTAACAAGAGCAAATATCAGTGGGAGACATTTCCTGACCAGTGAAATTATCATGGGGACAAGACATCCCCACTGTAAAGAATAAAATTTTAGCCTTTCACTTCACAAAAATAAATACTTGGAACTTATTTTTGTTACAAGTTATTTCCAAACCATTTCTTTAGAAAAGAGTAACAAATGGTTTGCTCTGCTTATTATATAGCTTGAAGAATTCAATGTGTATTTTAAGATCTAAAAATGAATGAAATAATGTAAATTACATAGAGCAAAACCAAAAATTATTCTATCAAACACAATTATTTCTTGGTATTGTCATGACTTGGCTTTTCTGTGTGTATCTAAACAATCTGTACTTTTATTCCTACCTTGCACACTGTGAACATCTATTGCGCACTATCATATATCTGTTGTGTAGACTCAGAATCAGATAGGGTATTTTGTGCATTTTTACTGCTTTGGTTTCTACTGAGTATTTTCCTACATACACATAAGGCTGTTTCCAGCACTTAAAGGCATAGGCGTACAAGGCAGTATTGGAGGAAGACCAAAAGCAAAGAGAAACAAATACTGCACAAATAAATAAACTTTTGTTTGAGAAATACTGAGTGCTATAGGATTTATTCCTTCGTGGTAAACAAATATTCCCATAATCTGTGTCCTTCAATTCTTTAAGACTTAAATTTCTGGCATAAAGATAACAAAAAGTCAAAACCTAGATTTGTGTGAAATGGAATTAAATTTAGACCAAGCCACAATCCTCAAACTAAGAGTTGCATGAAAGCTAGAACAGATATACAAGTATTATGCCTGTTATATACAGAGAGAAGAATTATGCCATTATGCCAGTATACAAGAATTATGTCATTTTGTTACAGCACTCATCCCAAACGTAAAGAAAAACACCCAGAACCAGTATGATTCAATGATACATTTCCCTTCCCATGATGTGACATCCAGCTGCTATGAACTGCAGAGGTCTGGAGCCCAAAGAGAGGCAGAGGGAACAATTCGCTACCATCCTGATAGAGTGGGAACTATTCTGCAGAGGAGACTTCAAGATCCATTGAGGCAGAGCAGAAAATAACTTTTACCCCAGTGCTTTAAAAGCTTGGAGGAAGCTCTGAGCTCCAAGCCCATATCAAGGACTATTTATGTTGTATCTTTAGTAACTATAGAATATAAAATGTATAAGCAGCCTCTGGAATGCATATCAAAGCATAAAGTTCTATATTCCCACATAAATGCCTCTATTATTGGGATACAGTCAGGTGTTTTCTCTTCCTCAGACACAATAAATATTAAAATCTGATGCAAAGTTGCACAGCCTCAAAGGAGCTGATAGTGGCCAGCCAATTAGGAAGTTGTTTTGGAAGGTGAA
This sequence comes from Nothocercus julius, assembly GCA_013398735.1. Classification (NCBI taxonomy): domain Eukaryota; kingdom Metazoa; phylum Chordata; class Aves; order Tinamiformes; family Tinamidae; genus Nothocercus; species Nothocercus julius. Next base: position 2,687,772 of record VZSV01000017.1, read on the forward strand.
TCAAGTTCCTACAGCAGGAGCAAGTGCTGTAGCTAGTAAGAGTCAGCCGTGACTTTACATAAAAGGAGTAACCTCTGTTCCTCTTTCAGAAGAACATACTTTGAAGAGAATTTCAGAGAAATGCTATGATTTCCAGACCTATTTTAAGTATATTCATCTTCCCTGTAGAGTACCGTAGAAAGTGGGAAGTTGCAGATCCTCAGAAATAGTTGCACAGTTATTGCTGAGCTAAAGGAAAATATTTCCACAGCTATAAAATTTCACCCTCAATTAACTACCAGCTTAATAAAAAAGAAAAAAAGGAAAAAAAGGAAAAAAAATAAAGAAAAAAAAGAAAAGGTAGTTTGAACCAATCTCTTAGGAGTGCCATCTAACTACCAAATTGGCTCCTCCTAGATCTCCCTGAAGCTCTTTTATTTTCCTTAATAAGTCCTTAAATTACAATTTATGTGTACCTTTTAAAAATGTTTGCTGATGAGAGCCTGGCAGGAGCTTTGTATAGATCTGCTAGCAGGAAATCCTCAAAGAGCAAATCTGGCAAGGCACAGTAAATTAGGAACCCTTCAGGACAGCACAGTCAGAAGCTCCACACTTCTCCTTGCCCCTTCTCCCGCATCGAGCAACGAATTGATTCTTCTACTCAGCATATTTTCTCCAGGCCCTGCTGTGTAGTGAGTGGACTTGTATAACACTAGAATTACTTCCTCATTTGTCTTTGGAGGGGTTTGCTTGTTTGTTCCAACATAATAGGTGCAGGATTTCTTTCCCAACATATTAAATGGTAAGAGCATTTTGCACATTTATCCTGAAGCAGTTCGACTTTATTAAAAAATTGATAATCTTGTTTAAAAATCCACATCACCATGAAACACATAACCACAGACCCAAGATCAAATTATCTGAACTGTTTGCAAATGAATAGCAAACTTGAAAGAGGCCATTTCCATCAGCACCGTTCTGATAATCCACAGAGGTTTCATGGCGGTACAGTGAAAATCAGGATTTTATAGGCCTAATCACTTCCCCTGGCATTCAGTGATACAGCAAAGTCACAAAGCACTTTGGAAGGCAGGCCAAGCCACAGAATTTGTAGCCAGGCTGTCTGAAAATGGTTGGGTACTATTTAAATACTAAACAACAAGAAGAATCCCTGACACATTGGCAGTAATGCTTCCCAAAGGAGGAGCTTCCAGCCCCTGTCCTCTGTCAGGGAATTGTTTTACAGCTTTGAGGAACTGCCCATGTAATTGAATAATGTGTCTCTAAAGATGAAAGCTAGCTATGATAGCACGATCATATGGGAGTTATCATTACAAATGTCAGGAAAGAGTAAGTCCGGGTAAGACCATTTTATTCTTGTACATGAGGCAGCTCCATTAAAGGTCTGTTCACTGTCTACCTCTTTCCAAACCAGAAAGGAAGGTTTGCAGCAGTCAACTCCTCACCTGTTGCCCTGTAGCATCAGCAGTGGATTCACTAGTTGAAGGAGTCTGTCTAACAGAGCCCTGTTACCTGCAGTAATACACAGTTGGGTATTACTGTGGCAACACCAAGTTTCCCTGTGAAGTCTGTGTGCAACTCACTCAGAGTTGCACTCTTTTACCAAATTGGTTGTAGTCATGAAGCATGAGCCAGTTAAAAGGAGATTCTTCCTTCAAACAAAGTAGGGGCATGCCTTTGTAATATTCTATGGGTTCTGAGCAACATATAACACTTTAATTCTCTATAAAATACTAGAATGTATGTGTTCAATGTCTTTTCATGAAGGCAAAGTTTAATAGGTATACAAAAATACAAAAGCCACTATTTATCTGCCCAACTCGCATATATTACAGTATTCTACTAAGTTGGACACAGGACACCGTAAATTCAGAGTAACACTTATCTCTGCAGTACTGTGCTCCTGCAACTGGGAATGTTAAAAAAATCCCGGGGGGGGGAAGTTCAAAATTTGTTTCAAGCTGTGAGCTTGGGTAACAATCTCAGCTTTTATAGGAAAGCCGATGGCTGCATTCTTTCTATTTACTCCATTCTCTCAGGTTCCACCGTATGCAAAGTCCCTATGGTGGGAAACCAGCCTGCATAACTTGTCTGGATGCCTTCTAAAACCTCACTTTTGGAAAAGATTCAACAGTTTTGCCTGTATTAGAGTTGCCACAAACGCAACTAAGCTTTCTTATTAGATTACAGCAAAATAAAGCACACGGTAGTTTATGCAGCTGTGGATGCTCAGCTGATGTGCACCAGTCTAACCTGACTGATACACTGAAGCTTGCTAATTTACACACCAATCTGGCTCTGCCCACTGGTGCTCAGGAGCTCAGGGGATCCTTGGTTCTTCTGGCATCAACCTGCAACATGCCTAGCAGTATTGGGAAAGCCATTTTTAAAAATAAAAGAAGGGCAATTCTCCCATCAGTCTGGCATTGTCAACCAAGACGCAGAGTTACTCTTTTTTATTCACTGCTTAAATGAAATGTTCCGGCAGCACAGAAAATATGATAGTCATGGTTTGTGGCTTGAGCCAAGCTGGAAAACAAGCACTTCTGCTATTCACCATGTATGAACAAACCTGACAAGGAATCTTGAGATTGCCATGACAATACGGAATGCAAGTAATGTATTTAGATGTGTGTTGCAGCAAAAACAGTGTTAATGAACCATTATGTGTAATAGCAACAATTGCAATAATGGAATTTCAAATTGTGGAGTATCATTTATACTGAAGGTAAAAAAATATTTTTTCTTCTCTTTTTTTTTTCTTTTTAAGAAGAAAATGGAGAGGGGAAGTGATATTTTCTATTTATACAGTGTACACATTCCTCCAATAGTCTACGCCCATCCTCACTTTTGGTTGCCATGTAAAAGCAGTGCAGAATAATACCTTCTAGTATACCTTTCACTGCAAAATTAGTAAGTTCAAACCTCTAGATCCTTGCACCTTTATTGAAAATAATTCATACATTTTATTCTGTCAAAAGAAAGTTTATATTTGACTATTATTTTTGATGACCTCACATGTTTTGGTTCAGTTTTGTATTGCAAATGCTTCGATTGTTTTATGAGATCATATCTAATTCTCATATGATCTTCAAGGCATATTAATATTGCTGTGAAGTAGGGACTGCATTATGAAAGCCTCAATGTAAGTGCTAAATAATTATTTTTAATATGCATTCTAGTTGTATTGTATCCTGGGAATGCTATTAAAGTCCTCTACAGTCTACAGAAAAACACAGTGTCTGCAGTTGACAGAACTGCCCTCTCCTGCGAACTCAATACGGCATCTTATCTTCATTTAACCAGCACTCTGCTTTCTTGGATTTCACTAAATATTTCGGGCACCATTTGTTTTGTGGATTTTTTTTTTTTTTTTGTAACATCCATCTATTCATATATTTATATATTCATTTGATTTGATAACGAGCCTAATCCTCAAGGATTTTCTCAGGAAACTTTCTCATGTATGATGTGGTCTAATATGAGAAGAGGTGCAGAGATCGTATCTGTCTCTTAAACAGAAGCACAGGGGAAAATGAAGCAGTATTATTCCTCATCTTATCTCCTTTCACTTGCAGATCATGAAAGAGAACCATGTCCTAGCTTACTGATCTACCAAGGAAGGGAGCTATGCAGAGAGAAGCATGATTCAATATTTAGAAGGATTAAATATGAGGGAAAAAAAGGGAACACACTGTTCACCGTCAAGCAAATTCTGGTGTGTCTCATCTTCAACCTTGAGAGCTACTTTGTCGCTGCAGTTATTTATGTGATCTAGGAAAGATCATCCTCAGCCAATTCTTGCCATCTCATCTCATGAGGAGAAATCATACATATTTCATTAAGACTTTTGCTTCCTTTATGAATACATATCTACTGATTGCTATCTGCATAACTACACAATAAATTAAGCCTCAAACTTCTAAAAATATACCTAACTCAAATATTTCATGTATTTTTTTGCCACAAAAGTGGAAATAACAGCTGTATGTACAATACATTTGAGAGAGGAAATGAAACAAGGAATAATAGGATTACTTACTCCTTTGTAGGTCATAGCACATGGAGTTCCCGTTAGAGGATGATGACCACATTTGAGTTCTTTGGGTGCATTTTCAGTAGCCCTTTTGTTCCCCAGCATTTCTAGTGTGCCATGCTGATGGCCCCACACAATGCTCTTAAACTGGATTTCCTCACAAACAAGCTAGAAGATGAGCCCCAAAAAAGTTTATAAAGCAGTTTATAATGCCCAGTCCAAGACAAGAACTAGTCCAAACTGAAACTGTTTGTGTAGACCAAACACCAGCTGTTTTGCTCCATTCTCAACTGTCTCCACTTTCAAACATTGACTTTATGGTTAAATGTACCCTAGATGGTTAATACAATGTCATGATCCTCATACAACCTTTCTCTTTCCTTCAAGATACTTTTTATAATGACTCAAAACCTCTACTAACATTCTAAGAAAAAGGAAGACAAGAAGAAATAATCTACAAATCAAAATACAGTTCAAAACACTGAAATTTGACAAGCGTCTATCACTCACTCAGTTTCAATACTGGAAACCTGTCACATGTTCTGGAGATGATTACTGAAGGTTTCTACAAAGATGCTAACAATTTCTTTGGCTATATCAAGTTTTCACAGCAGGAACTACTGTCTGTCAAGGAGAGCTAGTCTCCTGCATTCCTGGCTCCCTTTGTACCCTGAAACACAAACCACAACTCAGGAGCAAGGATACACCAGGACACAAGCGCACCTTAGCTTTCCCCCAGTTCAGTCATTACATGCAAATCAAGTTATGGTTGAGCTCAATTATAGAAATTGAGCTGCAAAATGCAGCTTTACCATTTTGCTTAACATGAACTGAGGAGTAAGCAAGAGGCTACAGGTGTATAGGGCGCACACGGCATTAGGGTCACATCCTGAACTGAAGTTACTAATTCTGCAGCTTAATGTTCCTTGTAATGTGACATAAACCATCTGTACCTTGGCCGAGAACTAGGCTTGTTGATATTAAACATGTAGAATAAATGAGATAAACAACATTATAATGCGACCCACATCCTCACCCTTGGGCTTAGCGTTCAGATTAGCTTCTCTACTGCAGTGTGAAAAATCAAGTTGGTAAATCTCTGTCTTGATAGCATCTAACTTTCAGGTCTATTATTCCTACCATGACAATCAAGGGCATTGTTGAAGCTTCAAATGTTTTCTTGGCTCAGCTTAACAGCAAGAAAACCTGATGATAATTAATGAGGCCAGGACTGATTGGAATCTGTCTATCAGAGGCAGCGACTAGGATTTTCAGAGGTAAAGAAAATTCTCCCTTCTGATATTTGCACGATGCTAGATAATTTGGGATCACTTTTCATTAGCTGAACTTGGACATGTCATTTGAGCTTTCAGAAGGCCCAGCCTTATTACATTGGATTCTACTCAAGAGCTGTTTTGCATCACTGAATCTCCATTAAAGGTCAACCGACAACACTGAATGTTGGTGAAAGAGAAATCATTAAATGTAACATTATTGATCAGTGTGTAATTGTCCCATTAAAATTCATGAAGTTACCAATGATTGTTCCTCTCCAATAAAAATAATTTACCTGTTATGTGTGTATTTGATGTTACATCATACATCACGGAATTTTACAAGCTGTTTCCTTCTTTTAACGGAAGTTAACTTTTATGAAGAGACTAGATGAGCACGACAGTTCCGATTACCCAGCATTTCGACCTTTTAAAATAACTTGTGTAAGAATCAAAGTATGAGGTTTTCATTACAGTATTTGGTTTAGGACTTTTTTTCCCATCAGCCATGCAGAGTCTAGCTAAGCAAATCAAAATTTGTCACCTACTGGCATATTATGAAGATCATCTTCGGCATGCAGTCTCTCAGTCCATCCATTTCAGGTGCCAAAAATGAACAATTTCATCAATTATCAGCTATCTCTTCTTTCTCTCATTTTTAAGCAATCATTTGGGTAAGCCTAGAGATCCTTTCTTATGGTCTCTCTTATTCCTCCATAAAAGACTTAACTTGTCCTGTTCAGAAAGACAAAATACAATTAGATTAGACAAAAAGCTCAGTCTCTTTAGTGGCTTACATGTGAAGCTAGGGAGCATGCCTTGCTTTATTGCTTAATACAGATTTAGGAACTGATGGGAATATATTATGGTTATAAAGGCATTTAAGACACATGTCCCATCAAAGTTTCATTTTCGTGCATAAGGTTTGGGACTGGTATCTACATGAGATTGGCATCTACATGTCTCCCCTGATAAGAAGTTGAGACAATATCTAATCACCAAGGTATTTAATTTACAAGTGCTCTAGCGATTCCCAAAATTAGATGCAGTGCTCTAAGATTCCCCTCTGTTCTTCAGTGCAGCTGATTGTATAAAATGAGTCAAGAAGTAGAATCCCTTTCTCTTTCCCTCATTTGAATGCTAAAAGAAAGTAAAGCACTAATTTTCAAGAAGCCTTCTGTCTTCAGTATTCCAAGTAAGACACATCTAACATTGGATATCTTATTAAAAGGACAGAAAGCAGAAACAGATACTGAAATCTTGCTTCTACAGAATAGTTTTTTATGTGCTTGTTTTATTTTTAATCATTTATTACCACTCCATCCTGCAATTTTCAGAAATCTTTTTATTTTTACTCCTATTCTCCCACTTTGTTGAGTTAGCTGACATTTAAAATCCAGACAGACAACTAATGAAAACACTAACAGAATACAGAATAATGAGCTTTGTGTTATATGAATAGTTTTGGGATCAGTATCAGTTTACTGCCAAATTGCAAATTCAGGCTGATTCGCAAAGTCAGTCTAAAATATACGAGCAGCATCAATCAGTCAAGCTTTATTGCATCTGCTCTTGTTGTAGCAGTTATATCTCTTATTAAAATATGCAATAGGAATAGACAGCAGAAGTACACAACACATAGAAACTAAAATACCTACTAAGATACAAAATAAAGATACGCTGATTTATAATACAAGGTAGTGTTAACACAGAAAAAGCTCTGTAACAAACAGCAATGCTGAGCATATTCCAGCATCATATTCTTCACAGTCCTGTATCACACTGTTACCTATCAGGAATCTATGTCCACTTCACCTTTCAAGTTCTCTTAATTGTTCTAATATGAAAAAGAGTCTTTTTTTCCTCCTCTCATCAAATAACCAAGTAAAATACTTGATCTATTTTGATATCTACTAGTACTGGGTTCAATTCTCTTTTCCTATAGAAAGAAAAAGCTCTTATTTTTTATCCCTCCTGCTTTTCCTGAGATACCTTCGTTAACTGGTGGTCTGTGCTTCTATGTCAGAGATGAATGAAAACAAAGGTGAGGGGGTGGATGAGGAGGACCTTTTTTTCCTTTATACAGACATGACTATACAATTTTTTATTTGTTCTTCAGCTGCCGTCTTTGATCCTCCATCCTCAGTTCTAAAGCTGACACATCTCTCCCAAACTTCTTTTCCTTTGCATATGAGCCTCGTAAGCCCGATCCTCAGGCCTACTTGTGTGAAACAATCCAAAACTCTCCTCATATTCCTGTGCCAGGGTCTTCCTAGCACCCTTGGGTAGCAAGAGGCAGAATTTTTTCTAGAGGAAAATCCCATACTTTATTCAGATTTTCCCTCGACTCTCATTTAGGACGTACTACCTACTAAAGAAAGACTGGAACATTTTTCATCACCATACATAAGCGCTAATCTTTATACAACAAAAAATAAACTAAGTCCATGTGGCTTTGGGCACAGGGAAGATTTAATCTGGAGCTACACGTTTGGACTTTCTCATGAACTACAAATCAGCTCAACCCACATGCCTCTGCAGAGCTAAGCATGGTTAAGTTTCTCCAAAGAAACCAGAGCTCTGTTTAGCCACAGCGCATACAGATCTACACCATCTGTTCAGCCTCAAGAAGAGAAGGCTGAGAGGAGACCTCATCAGTGTCTATAAGGACCTCAAGGGAGGCAGTGAGGAGGATGGGGCGGCCTCTTCTCAGTGGTGGCCACTGATAGGACTAGAGGAAACGGCCACAAACTGAAGCACCACAAGTTCCACAGGAATTTAAGGAAAAATTTCTTGCCAGTGAGGGTGACAGAGCCCTGGCACAGGCTGCCCAGGGAGGCTGTGGAGTCTCCTTCTCTGGAGATCTTCCAAAACCGCTTGGACGCAGTCCTGAGCCACCTGCTGTAGGTGACCCTGCGTGTGCAGGGGGGTTGGACTAGATCATCTCTAGAGGTCCCTTCCAACCTTAACCATTCTGTGATTCTATGATCTCTGCAAATAAAGTATCTATGTTGTCTCATTCACCTTTTGTCAATGATATAGCTCTAGTGCCTCCTTTGGAGCTATTAATACTTCACACATTTCCGAACCCATCAGAGACTCTTACCTGCCAGGCCTCTCATTTTGCTTAGAACTAGAGCAAACAAACTAGGCAGAATTGTCTATTCTCTGTTTTCTATTTATGCTGCATGCTGGCTCCCTGCATAGTCTAGGTGAGCAAGTACACACAGGCATTTCTGTGATTTGTGCAGTTTCTTTCATCTGCTGTACTAACCAGAGCAGCCGTCGTCCCTGCTGCTGATCCCCACTGGAGCTCCTCGTGACGCCGGCACACCGCTATGTTGGAGCACTCCCTCCACACCACAGAGCAATCTCAACAGGAAAAATGCAACCCAGTAGTATTACTTGTTAAATACTTTGATTGAAAAATCACTAGGTAATCGAAGTAATGAATAGCTTGCTGTAGGTTTTGCCTGTCAATCAAACACTGATTTTTTTTTATCACATTCTGGAAGAAGTATTCCCAAGGTATTATTCATCCCTTTGGTTCTTCATTCTTTTCTTCTCTATCTTGTAACAACCAGAAGGACATAAAAGCCACAACAGTTTAAACCAAAAGACTGTCAGATTTTCCAGCTGGATTTTACCTCAATGCATTGCTTAAAGCAAAGTGTGCCAACTACATAATATCATAATCATACTCATTATCAACCCTAATGAATTTCAGTAGTCTGTATCATTTTGAACTATCAATCTGAGTTTTTCTCACTGAGGGAATCAGGTATAAAATGTGAACTAGGAGCCAACTTTAAATGCTTAGGGCTTCTTTGTCTCGCTGACTCCGGCCTATTTATTCCGGTGCAGGCAGCCATACGCACCTGCAGGTCGCCCAGCCGAGGCAGGTCAGGCTGAGAAGCTGCAGAGCCGCGAGCCTGAGCTGCCTCACGCTACCTGCCCGCGGCAGCACGGACCAACGCCGGCTCAGCGACAGCCGCGCCGAGAAGGCCCCGCCAGTCCCCAGCCAAAGCGACCTGAGCCTGTCAGGCTTGAACCCGCTACACCCAACGGCATAGACGTGTTCAGTGGTTGAAGTTATTTCTTCTTCCAAAAACAACACTAGGAAACTATGCCATGTTAGCAGCTGTTTTAAGTAAATAGTCTAATACTTGGACCAGCTTTTGTTCGATGTTATCAACTATAGTAGCTTGCTTAAGAGGCTATCGAGTCTACAGAGTGACTTTAAAGTAGGCTTAGACTGTACTGTAGAAGATGAAGAATTGGAAGTTGGGTGGTGGATTCAGTTTTTGGTTCTGACTTTTTTTGGCACTCAACATACTTGGGGAAATTAGTCATTCATACTGGAACTCATCTGCCTTAACTTATGCATCTAAAGCTGCGATGGCATCTAAGCTTATTTTGACTCTTTTTTTTCTCCTCCCCCACTTATTCATACACTCCTGTCAATCACTTGGCATTTATATTATGCTGACATATACATTTAGTTGTCTAAAGCTCCTCATATTTCTCAGGTGTTCTTTCACACATGCTCAGCATACACATTTCTGACAACTTTGACATTTCTGATTTGTGTCCAAGCCTCATCATGATGTTTCACCTGATTCCAAGACAGTTACATCCCTTCACTGCTGTCCATAAAGACCTTATTTTTGGTTCTCCCTGAATTATGATTACTGTCCTGGCAGATTAGATCTGACACTCTTGCAGCAGAAAGGAGGCTTGAACACCAGATAAAAGCACTGATTCCTTAAGGGCTTGTCTTGGTTTGTGGATTAGTAAGCACCAAAAGACACACTATAACAAGAGCAGGATTTTTCCTCATTAGATTAGCACGGAGTGGCTGTTAGGATAGGGATGACTGGCAGGCGCTGTAAGTGACGCTTCACATCATGACTGAGAGCAAAGCTATAGTAGTTTTGGTAGTTAGAAAGGAAGAACTGAGTCCTGAGGTCAGTGAAGGGAGGGCTGGAACAGGGAATACGACAGTACTGAGGATTTTTATCTACAAGACGGACAAGTGTAGAAAGAAAAGAGAGAGGACCTTGAGGCAAGCCAATACACTATTGACATATGCCATGTAACAAGCCCTAGGAAGAAATGCAAAAGCAAGTCTGGCTAATCCTACATTAAGATCTTCCACAAACTCCAACTTTCTAGACTTCACAGATGAACATTTTGATATTGCTTCTGGGACAGAAAGCAAGGAGATGAGGAATGAAGGAGAGGAGTGAAGAAGTTTGGAAAGGCTTTAGTCACGCCACTAGTACGTAAACCCTTTTTTCCTTATTAAATATTTCTTTTTTCAGTTCTAACCTCTTCTTAGTGGCTTGGAAAAGGCTTCTGACTCACACCACTGACACACTGACTTGTACTATCAAGACTGAGCACAGGATCTACCCAATTCTTCCATTGTTAGTTCTGGAATAACAATACAGTAACAAGATGGAAGAGGCCTGCCAGGCTGCACAGTTCCTGTGCCACGTTAGGAATGGGTGGCCCGTATCCACGCTGTGACATTCAGTGAGCCACAAAGTACGTCTCACTGAAGGGAATGGCTGTTTCTGCCTTTCTGTACTGAGTTCTCCTGTTGTCTGCTCTGCCATGCAATAAGTCTTTAGAAGAGGGGGTGGTGGGACGATGCTGAGGTCTTCTTACCAGAGAGAGCTTTGACAGTTATTATGAAGGAGTGCATCTGTGTGGAGAAGCAGGAAAAAGGTAGAGGGTGAACGGAGGGGGATGATTTGTAGATGCTCCCAGAACACCCTGCAGGCAGAATGATGCCTAAACGACAGGTGAACCTCAAAGGATTGATAGATTTCCACAACAATTGGGCTCTTTATCTTTCCTATGCTCAAATTTCTCAGCTGTAAAATGGGGATAATTACATTTTCTTCCTTTCGCCTGTTTTCTGTCTTTTTTTACAAACAGAATTGACCTTCTTTTTGCTTACCCACTTCTAACATTTCCATAGCAACACCAAGTGCCAGTGACTATTTCTTGAAAGGCTCAAAAAGCACAAAGGGGAGAAAACAGTAATTTCTGTGAAAATATTAATATTTAGATGAACTTATTCTCATTTCTGAATTTCCCTAGGTTTCAACAAGTACTCTCTAAAATGAGGCAGGCTTAAAAAGGAAACTGAACCGAGCTCTCTTCTTGCTAGAAAGGCCAGTCCCAGGCTTAGTATCTCACAGGCCTTCACACTTCATCCTCAGCAAACTGCTAATGAGTGATTTTAAGAGCACAGAACATTTTGCAGAGCAAGCCTATTAAGTAGTGTTATGTACTTGTAAGTGGCATAGTGTTAGTCCCATAAGTAGCACTGCAAAGCTCGGGCAATGTTGTTAAAACCAGCAGAGCTTCATTGCTGCGGCGGATGGGAAGTCTGAATGAGGCCCACATGTTCAGGGAACTCTCTGCTCTTTGCTCATAATAGTGAGAATTGAGGGAATGTTTTCTTTTGAAATCACATTTTTATTGGTATGTGGTGCAGCGACTCCCAGCCTGAATCTAAATGCCAGGACTGAAGTTATGGGAAAGACTATAGAGAATTACAGGAAACTCTGCCTTGTTTAACCCCTCTCTCCCACACTGTTTCCCTCACCTAGTGAACAGTAATCTAGGCTTTGCTTACACTGCGTAATTTCAGTGCTATGGTAAAGTAACTTTAATGTGCAATCATCACAGATGGATGCACCACATCGACACAGTGACACAGGCCACAACTGTCAGTTCACTGTCCTAGCAGACATCCGGGACCCTACTCTTTCTTCATAAGGCTCACTGGTTGTAGTAGCTTGTCAAGAACATAAGGATACTATAGCACTACACTTTGCTAGATATACCCCAGGATACATATATATATATATGTATATATATAGGAAATATTGCAGTTTAAAAGTCTGTCACTGCTGATGCATGTAACTGAGAGTTTTGCTGGCACTTAAGAGCGAACTGAGAGCATTTTTGATCATTTTAATTATCTTTATGTGTCTGTTCAAACAAAGCTGCACTACATGAAACTTGACATCAAAGACCCTAGTTCTGGATATGATAAATAAAGGTGGTTTTTATTGTCCCAGAAAGGTCACCTAATAAAACAAGACCCAAGAAAGTTTGATGGACCTTAATTTGCTGTGTTGGTCCTTATGACCTGACACACTGAACTTACTGCTTGGTACATAATTGCAGTTAGAAAATGGTTTCTAAAAGTTGACAGACGTTAGAGAGGTTTTATAACTACTTTTACTTACTTTGACAGCTTAGAATTGTGATGTGAGGAGGCTGCCAAGATTTTGTAGTGCAATTAAGTGACAAGCAAACTTTAAAGGGATTTAGAATTGGGCTGTAAGTTGAAAACCAGGCTCATGTCTGGATTTAGATTTGATTTCAATGGAATGCTTTCCTGTTTTCCTGCCCTTAAGCTTTGGCTCCTCGAGCAACAGACACCAAAAATAAGTTACAAAATTGAGGTCCTACAGCAAAGTACATTCACAAGAAAATGCTTTTCAGAAGCTTCTGGAAACTTTCGCTTTTTAGTTTTTTTATTCTACATGCTCTTTTCATATTTTTAATTTCTGCTGTCTCTTTCCTTCATTTTAATAATAGTGCTAAAGCTCCTTTCTGATAGTTTCAGGGTATTTTTAGCTCACGCTTTTTGTTTCCTGTATATGCAGTTCCTCCTATGTTTTTTGTTTTCTTCTTCCCTTTTGAGTCTTTCATGAATCTGTAAGATTTCAATGCTAGTGAACCCTGCCTTCTTCCCCCTCTGCTTTCTGCTTTCTCCTCTGACACTTACTTCATTCCTATTCCTTAGGTGGGGCCAGGCTGAGCACGGCCCCTCTCTGCAGGGCTGGTTCAGCAGCGGCGCTAACGCGGTTCACGCTGCCTTAGCTAAACCACCCTGCGCTCCTCGGGTGCTGCGTGCCTCGAGCCCACTCAGCTCAGGTATCACACAAACAGCAGACAAGCGAGTGGATCAAAGGTTCCTGGCACACGCCCAGAGCCCATACTTGCATGATAACTGATACCTGAGCTAGTTACATGAATTGAATACAGCCTGTAAGACGGATGAGCTGCAGGCATATTCATGACTGCAGTGTGCAAGTCTTCCTTCTAAGCCTGCCTCAGTGTGTTACCATGTTTGCCTTTTCCCTTGCCTCAATTAGCCTCATCTTTTACGCTCTGTGTGTAGAGAATCAAGTCTAGGAGGCTTCTAGTGCAGGTAATGTTTTTTTCAATCGGAATGCCTCCTGGCTACCTCTTCATAGTCTCACATCCTCTATTTTTTCTTAATTATATGTGTATAAACATTATTTAAGAACTCACAGACTGGTCTATACAAGCAAAAGCTCTTCCAAGCCTGTGAGCTTAAAATCTCCACGGAGCTCTGCATGAAAATATGGGGCATTAAAATTAGGTTATTGAGCAGCAGATGTGAAATCCTTACACTGAAGGCAATGTCAAAACTTTCATTAACTTCAGCGATGCCTGAATTATACCTAAGGAAACCTGAGGTGCCACTGCAGGGCTGGTCCTGCTTTGCATACGATGAAAGCAAAAGAAAACCAAAGAGGTTTTAAGGAAGCATAAGAACACAAAAATCTGAAAAATCAACACTCGCTCAACTGCAAAATATGAGGTGTACACACACTTACTTATAGAAATGTCTCTGAAGCAGACGTTAACTGTTCCCTTATGATAGAGGTAACTGAGACTTTTTTAACTGACAGATGAATTCCACTTTTTAGTATTTAGTATTCTCCTTCTACAGGCATAGCTTTGAAAGATTTGGCTTTGAGTCAAACGAGCTAATTCCTCATTTAAATGCAATGAGCAGAAGACAATACATAAGTAAACAGGAAAAACAACTCACTCATTATAAAGGTAAGCACAGCCTCCACGGCTAAAAGCAAAGTGCTTTGCAGCTGGTGTTCTCGAAGTCAGAAAAAGTAGCATCTCCACTAAAGAAAAGGTTTGCAAGATTTACATGACACCACAAGATTGACTTCGTAAGATGAAAAATGCACCAAGCATTCTGAATGTCACTAATAAGCAAAGCAATGTAAAGTTCACACAGGATTCAGCAGAGGAACTGGCACAGTGCCTGCTGAACTTTGGGTCACAGCACTGTGGACCTGCTTCAAAGACACTTTCTTGCTCAGCACGTAATGCGAATCTGCTCCTTTGGCTTTTTAACCTGCTTGGAGGGTTAAGCTTTTTCAGAGTTACAATCACAACTGGCTCAAGGAACTCCAGCCTAACCTGCCTGTCCAGGGGATAGGAGTGAACTGTATGTGTCCTGGGGATATGTGTGGGGGGTTATGGTTCAATCCAACATGCTGATGGCTTGTAAGCTGTGCTGTAACCACAGCCTGGAAATGGGATCCTGGAATCCTTCACAGCTGTAGGACAGGACTGACAGAAATCACCTAAAACAGGAGTCTGCAGTTGCATCCAAAGGGAACAATATCTACTTTCCTCCTAAAAAGAGTTCCAAGAAGCACTGAACTTTGTAGCCGCTTTGTGTTGACTTTAGTCTGCCTTGAACTGCTCTTTGATGCCTTCAACGTCACTACAAAATCTGCTTGCTTTCTACCTCAACTCTATGCAGTAAACAACTAATCAGAGAAGGGAGAAACTTCATTAAATTTATTAGGCTCTTCTGATTTAAAGAGACTGTGAGTTCTATCACACATGTGGTGGCCAAAAGTCTACCAAGGAGACCAGGAGGCAGAATGGCACCAACAGCCTGATACTGTCCCCTCCAGCACATCTGTCAGATAGTGGCTGGGGAAGGAAGTGACCAGTGTGAGGCTCTTGGCAGCCTCCACTGAAAAAGCTCCTGCCAAGCTCAGGATAAAGACTCTTGCCATGTGTTTATAGGCTATTTACTAGTGTTCCCTGAGGCTGTAACTAAGACTTAGCATTGGGAATGTGATGGTGATTACTGTGCCTTACAAAAACATTATGGCTCCATGAAGGAAGAAGATGGCTGGATTTGTGCTTTTTTAGGGTCACAGTAGTGACAGACTCATAGAAGGGCAGTAGTTCCTCACAGAAGTGCAGGAACACCAGCAGACAATAACATCTCTTACTATGTACTTTAAGACTGCATTAAAGGAACTCTCACATACAATCAGCATAAGGACTCTCTTGGCAATGGGAAATTTCCTTCTCTCCATCCTTTTCCCTTGTTTGCTTTACAATAAGCTGGTAAGCTGGTGATACATGTCCTGCAATGAAAAAAAAAAAAAAAAGAAAGAAAAAGAAAAAGAAACCCTTCACCCTTCATTAACAAGAGGATGTCTTTGTTCATTAGCTGGTTTGTTGTCAGTCCCAATAACATGTCAGTTACAGCAGTCAAAAAGAGAACCAAAGACCGTTCCTCACAAATTTGAAGAGCTCACATCCCATATAAGCATAGCTCATGATTAAAGAACCAGGCTTATTCTAAGAAAATAGGAGCCAATTTCCCTGAGGGCAGCCCCAGGCTTAGTGTCCTGAGTATAGCATGGAGTATAGCAGCATTCTCTAGCAGGGTTAACTGGCTTTGAAACACTGCGCTTTAGAAAGGCAGCCATCTGTCCAGAGGCCAAATGTCTGTTCTATGCAAAGCACATTCCCCTTCTCCCCATTGCAAGGACATAAATACCTTTCTTAGTGGTTGATTTCTACCTTGAAAAAGTCAGTCCTTGCTCTTACAGCACATTCAAGTTTTATAACACAGCGGCCATCATGACACAGCACGACTTGAATCCCAAGTGCTTCAAAGACAATTTAATGTCTTGTGCAATGCCACAAAAGTATTCTGAGTGTCTTGCACATGATTTTCTAGGGAGTAAAAAAACTTTCAGGTTTTAACTTACCTTTTCTCATGTTGACAGAATACTTCTTTCTCACATACTCACAGGTATTACTCAATGTGAGCAATGGTCTGTCAGTGCAAGAAAATAGGAAATGCACATATAGCACTTCCCACAGACTTTCTGTCATGTGAGGGGTTCAGCTTTATCACTTGTGTAGTATACTAGTTTTCTGAACAAACTGCTTTTATCAGAAAACAGGAGTTTTCATAGCTGTGTTCATAGCTAAAGGTAAGAAACGCAGTATTGACAATCAAGACTGAACAGGTCTATGGAAAAGTTCATTAGGAGAGCAAGTTGTCTTTGCAAAAGGAAATCTGCCATGAACATCAATCCACAGGGTGGCCTTAATTAGGACTGTATTGATCCTCCGGGTGAGGGAAAGGAGAAATGATTCTAGGTGACAAATTCTCTGCTCTGAAACTCACGCTGTTCTCAATTCCTTACGTGCTCAGGCTTTTCCTTGTCTTCCTGTGGGACAGGCTGTAAGGTCTTGAAATGCAGAGAAAAAGGTGAAAAAAATACTCCTGCAGTTCTGCAGGCATCACAAAAACCTGGAACACTTACAGAAACCAAATATTCTCTCTGGATCCAAGCATCTCTCCTGCTGGCACGTTGCTGTGTGTGCTGGGCCCCGCATCCCCCCATCAAAACACACGTCTGAATTTGAGATCTTGCCTAAGTAAACGGGAGTTTACCTGCAGACACTGACACCTGCCTTTCAGGCCAGGAAATTACCTGGATTAATTTGCTCCCTTGCTGTTTACTGCACTGCTGCCTCCCACACTGAGAGGCACGGATGAGTTCTGCAGCGACGTCCTCTCGTTGCTATTGCATTTTAAAAACTCCAGAGCATACAATCTGAATGAAACAAAAGTCCAGGGAAACCCATTGCACTGAGGAAAGTTTAGGTGCTGTTTCATCTTCTCGCTGTCCTTCCAACCATAATTTCATTCACTTTTCTCTACATCTGAATGATGAAGATCTCTGACTAGTTGGGCCTGAAATTATGTTTTTTTCTATGATTGACTGCAAGCAAAGACCTGGGGGAACACACCTGAAAGCCACAAAGTCTCCATAGTGCAGTTAGTAACACTTCCCCATCACACAACAACAGGTGTTACATCCACAAAAGCCACGATCTTTTCCAACTCTGCATCTCAAGTATTCATAAGAATAAGGTATTTACAGCTCAGACACTAAAACTGCCTCTAGTATTTGCTTCTAGTTCATTATACCCACGCATTCTTTCAGGCCATCATCTTCCAATACGTTAAAGAACACAAGAACTTTGCCAGCCACCAGAACAGTTAGTACAAATGTACAGAGAGAGAGGGATTTACTGGCAGAAGGCGGGAAGGGAAACTGAATGAAGGGATCTCCCAGGGCTCACAATTATACCAGAGGAAGAGGCTGTAGAAAAAATTTCTAATATACCTTAGCAGATGGTAAATTCAATGCATTTCAGGGAACAAATAAAGAAATAAGCATGTAAGCCTGTCTAGAAACAACTTGCTACATTTCCAATAGCTTTGTTGGAATGTCCAGAAAAAAAATGGTGATGTTTTTAAAAAACTCTCTTAACTACTTTTATTTTTTTTCAAGAAAAGGAGAAAAATTTCAGAACTGAGTGCTTTTTTTTTGGAATTACAACATTGTAAATACAAATAATACTCTCTCACAGCTGCATTCAAAGTGTTTTCTAAGGGACTGAATTTTTAAAGACAGAGAAGCTCTACTACTGAAAGAAGAAAGTGCAATTGTGTTTGAAGTTCTGGAAATTTTTCTCTTATAGGCAAACCAAATCTTAGCATGAATAGATGATCCACAAACAGAAAACTGTAAGAATCATACCCACCCTTAATCTGAAGCTAAACCTCTCTTGACTTAAATCTTTTTATTATTATCATTATTAAGCTTGAAACCCATATTTTTTTGTAGACGTAATTCACTCATGTGCAAAAACTGCCTAAATTCCAAAACAGGGGCTCTGTTTACAGTATTTTCAGCCTAACTATAAACAGAATTTCTAGAACCTCATTATCAAGCATATTCTTGTGAAAACTTTTACTTTCTCTCGAAAATCCAAAAGGTTTCAATATTTCCATGAAGTTTAAACAACTGAACTTCTGAATATTCCTCTTGGCCAAATCACTTATGTTTTTGTGTCAGTATCATTTCCAGTCTTTAGCAATAAAATTATCCCATCTGTCCGAGTTATACTTTTGTTAATCAAATCTTAGAAACATTGTTAATCACTTTTTAATTGTTTGTCACTAACTATATTTCATTACAGCATAAAATCTTTCTTGCAAACTGACCCAAAGAAATATCCTCAAGCCTTTCAAGGCTTTAATACTGTCATATCTATGTGTCAGCATCTCATAGACATTCAGATACGCATACATTAGTGGTATCAAAAAATAAATAAATAAATAAAAGCCAAAACAAAAAAAAGCTAGAAAGAGCATTTTGTTAGAAAACAAATGCTGTTTTTTTGTTCCAGTGCCACAGTGAACCTTGTTAAAAAAAATCCAGTTCATGCTGATATCTTAATGCAAATAAATTCTTCTTGCCTTGCAAACAGATAAAATTCTCCCATAAACTTCAGCTATTTTCACTCATCCCTAAGAATTGACATCTAACTTGGTAAGCACTGGAAACAAAGATAAAAAATAAAGTGTTCACTAGTTATTTTGATATTTGAAGTACATACTGAGCAGTAAATACCAAAAATGCAAAATATGCAAAAGTTTTAGGAGAAGCATATAAGAATTTCTCTTCTTATCTAGATAAAATTTACAGAGAAGGAAATAACTGCACAAGAAACACCAAAATATGTGCTTCTTAATATCAATTTCCAGGTCATTAAATGAAAAGATTATCAAAACAATCAGACAGAGCTGCTTCAGTAAACACATGTGGTTTATGAGGATGTTATTAGTTAATGTATTCATTTGGATACCCTGGGTAATTTGAAAAACATTTTACCTACTTCTGATTATCAGAAATATTTTAAGGCAGTTCTCTCTGCAGACTTTGTGGGGGCATTTTACTGCAGGCATCACAGGGCAGGGATACAAGGAGAAGGAAAGGCTTGCAAAGATAGGGCTGCCAGAGGAGCTGCGTGCATTGCCCAAGGGTGTAAATCACGAAGACGAGATGCAGAGCTATAGGAGACTGCGACAGGAAGCACTGCTGGGCCAGGTCATCAGTTATTCTAGTGTCCTTCCTCTGCCATCAAGTTACATCCAAGTACAAGTTACATGGATCAAGTTACATCCAACGACAATCTGAACCCTCTTATTTGGAATCACAGCTTTTCTCTATTCAGCAAAAACATGTCCCAAAAGTGGATGGGAACCTTTGCTGAATTAAGAACAGCCAGCTTTAGAAAGTTATTTAATATGAGATCTGATATGAGATCTCATCTCATCAGGAAAGATCCTAACAAAGAAACCAAATGACTTTACCTAGCAAGGCAGTCCAGCCATGCTGCAGTCACAATATTTCCTGTGGAAATTCTGCCATACTCTTGCAGTGGAAGTTGTCTGTCCTTCCATTCTGTCCAAAGACGGAGAGGATCACTCTCCCTGAATATCTGTGAAATTTCACATGCATACGGAAATCCATGAGGAATCTCTATAGTCCAAGTTGGGTCTCTCCTTACTCCTTGGCACCAAGCTGTGATGTGCACTCCCAACCATGTATCTCTTAGAAATATCCCTAGAAATAGAATGTATACTCAAATAAGGAAAAATCAGGGGTCTCATTTTAGAAATAGTTTCCATATGCAACTAAATGACTTTACTACCAAGGGAAGTGTGCCTTCATATATTTGAACAATCTCATTTGTATGCATGTCTACAGAATCCTTCTTTTAAATCACACTTCCTCCCCATTTCCCTTTCAGAAACTGAAATGCAAGGACATGTCTTAAATCAAAGGCATGGGGTCATGCAGGATACTGCAACGGATTTTAAGTAATAGAGAAACTGCTGGTGCAAAACAGCCAACATATAGGAAAGGCTTCTATTATAAAGCCTCCTGAATCTAAAAACAGCAGGACTGGCTTATTGCTCGGATTATATCATTTTTTAACTTTCTAAGGAGTGTAGCCATCTTAAACAACAGGAAATTATAAACATAAGGAAAATCAAGCTTAAAATGTAAATGTTGTGGAATAAGCAAGTTTTTAAGTATCACCTTCTTGCATATCAGTACCCTGTGATCCTCAGAGCCCTATCAGCTTACTGATAAAAACAAAATTTTACTTCTGTTAGCACGGCAAAGAGCTCCCAAAGAGTGGAGTGAATTCTACTGTGTTGAATTAGAGGTTCTTTATTACTGGTGGTAATGTAGCAGACACAAAAAGCAGCTTGATTCCTAGATCCCAAGAGAAGCCTAGAGTGCAAGCAACTACAAAAAGTCATCATTTGGCTTGTAAACTGCACAAATTGGATATGGAAGTCATTAAAAGTGAATGAAGAGGGGCTCTTATGTTGACAGTGTTATATAGTCACTTCAGGAGCAGACTTTAAGGTCGAAAAGTACTCTATGTTTTCCTGCCGTAGAGGCAAAATACCTTGTTTCAGGAAATCTGGTACAATTTCCTTTATTCTGAAGCTTCAAGATTTCCTTTTAGTTTATGGAAGTATTTCTTTTCTATGGGACACTGACATTGTTTTCCTATTTTTGTGCTGCTGTTCCGTTCTCTTGCTGTGCTCTTGGCCCTTGTTTTCTAATATCTACATATATTCAATATGTTGATATGCATGTATGTTTTACTTCATTTTATTTCTTTTCATTCTCATTTTCTTCTGGGTCTTTGCACCCTAGACTTTACTTTTGTGCTTTCTCGCATGCCTGTCTTGGATCCACAGGTACAATATGCTGTGTCTTTAATATTTAGGCATTTGCATACATTTATTTATGAATATGAAATTTAGTGGAGGATGGAAAAAGAGGATCAAGGATAATCTCAGCAACGATGAGCTGTGCTACAGGGAGTGCTGAATGGGTCAAGGAAACAGATACCAGTCTTGTGTGCCACAGACAGGTTTGAAAATCAATTTGAAAATCTGCCAGAAAAAGTTTAGGAGATGGAAAGACGGAAAATTCAAAGTTTCAGAGCAAGAAGAAAAAGAGTTAATCAGATTTGTAACTATATGCTAGCCTTACTCTCCATCAGATAGGGAACAGCAGGACCATCATTGCCTTTTGATTGCCAAAGGATTGACTTTTTAGGAAATGAGGAATGTCTTCCGTTCCCTCTGCTGTCCTCTGACAACTACAGATTCTTCAGTCTTCTAAGGAAGGAAGGAATTTTGCCTTTAGTAGGGAAGAATGTTTTTCATTACCCTTTAACATCCTACTTTGATCTGTTGTGACAAATCAGTTTATACTATTTCTACAAAATTCTCTAACTAATTCAGCAATGAAACCTCATTACTAGCTGGCTAAATAATAAATGTTCTCATCACAACATTTCCCTCCCAGCATAAATGAACACTAGTAATTAAATGTGAGGCCTCATATTTTATTTAAGGTGATTCATATAAATCTAACTGGATATGTGTGGACCTCCAAAAGAGGCAGAAAATTATCTAAAATCTCCTGGTTCACTAAGAAGGGAAAATCTTGCTAGTAAGAAGGTACAGCAAGTTCCTTGGTTAGTAGTAATGCTGGGGACACATATCGACTAGTGTGGGAGGAAACTGAGTCTTAATGAATTAGAGCAAAAGCGACAAAATAGAGCAAAATAGTGCAAAATGAGCAAAGGCAATGGAGGCGTAGCTCCCGTGGGAAAGGCTCCTTGTGCCACCAGCAGTGACACCACGTTGTGCTCTGCGCTCAGCCTGGCTCCCACCCCAGCCATGAAGCAGGACAGGACACTTGTGGCTGCTGAGGCCGGGTGCGTTGGAGCCAGCTCCCCACCGCAAAGCGGAGACGAGATCCCCGAGGAAACGCTCCCGGCCATTCCTTGGGCCATTCCCCGGCCATTCCCTGGGCACCACTCACTGCTCCTTTCTCCTTGGCTTGTCAGGTTGCCTCATGCATGTCTTGGGCTTCTCCACCTCAAGAATATTTTCTGTGCCTCCAAAGATCGGGAAGGTTGGCCTTTCAATTGGCTTAATTACTACAAGGTTCATTAAAAATATATATGTAATAATATATAAAATAGTACACACATTTTCACTGTAAGATTCATAACTGTAGCTGATTTTAATGGAAATTAAAACTTGGCAGTACTTTCATATTCCAGTTAGGACATTCATAACCTATTACAGCTGCCTTATTTTTACGGCTATAATTATCAGCTGATCTATATTTCGGTACTAAACTCTGCATTAGATCAGCATATCTTAACTGTCTGCATGTTAAAGGGAGTATCCCATGTAGAAATTCCCAGCTGCACTTCCTTGGGAGGCATATTAACTAAATACATGGAAAAATACTATACCAAATTCACCCCTAGGAGCATAGTATCAAATAAATTCTGTTTTCTTCTACTTCTGCTCAAGTAACATACCCGCTAAGACTCCAAACAGCCCTGGTGCAGGTGTAGAGTTGGGGACAAGAAGGGAATCCTGATGGCTCCAGCAGCACTTGACCAGCAGGACAGAGGCGCAGGCCACCAGCACCACTACCGAGCTGCTTTTCCCTCTCCCCAGGGGCAGCTCCCCAGCAGAGACGCTGGAATGAGCAGAGCCGCGTCACCAGCTCCGTACCCAGCCCCTGGCAGTGCAGGAGAGCAGCCTCTCCAGGTGGGATATCACTGTTTTCCCCTTCACTCACATATTTTTTTCCCTTTTTGTAGCTTCTTGGAATAGTAACGCCAAAAATGGAAACTTGCTTTAAAACTACCTTTGACAGATAATCGTTGTATAGCTTTGGCCAAGGAGTAAACAGTGATAACATGCCACAGCTCATCACCACTCAAAAGGGATCTCAGGAAATGCAGCAGACTGCAACCCATCATTGGCACTGAGATTCCAGTTTCACTTATTCCTGTAACTTTTTCTGAATTTTTAATATTCTGTAACTGAAGTAACTGAGGGTATCATTCTCCCAGATCCCCCAAACTCAGGAGTCCAAGATACTCCCTTGTGCATTATTTACTCAGCTGAGTATGTGCTCATTAAGATTGGAAACAAGCTGCAGGAATAAAATATTTGCCCATCTGAAACCTTTTCCTTCTATCAGAAAAGAAGGAAAATGAAACTAAGGAAGAAAACTACACACTGATTTGCAAAAATTCACTGGCTGTCAGCCAAGCAGACACTAAATCTGCACTGTGTTTACTTTTCGTAGAAATGTTCTCTGTGTCATTAATAGCCTTAAAATGTACAGAGGGTGAAGGCTGTCCTGTGAGCCTGACATGAAAAAAAAAGCACAGCAGAACTAGTGCCTTCAACTTCAAAGCTCAGTTATTTTCAACATTTTTTTTTGGCAAACCTGCTAAACTTGTAGGAATGTGTGTACTGTTGCTTTCCATCCATCTCCAGAAATCAGGCTTGCTCAAAAAAGTGCTAAGTGAAGCTATACAACAAATCAAGGATGGCAAGAGGGTAGCTTTAGAGATAATACTTCTTTTCTTACCTTAACAAATTTCAGTATTCAACAAAAGTGACTTCCTGTGCTTCTTTACCTTCGTCACATGAGGCTGCCTCTATTTAGAATTCAAGAAGAGAACATAAATTGCAGCAAAAACATGCTCTGGCAGACTGGTGAATTTAATTTAACTCTTTACCTACAGATTTTCCTCCCTCCCACTCCATTTTCTATTCCTACAACTATCACCACATACTTGTTTGTTATTCAGATGTTTATAAGGCAAGAACCACTCAGAGGTACTTGTCTCATCTGGTACTTAGCGTATTTATCACTGCCGTCTCCTCAGTGTTGCAGTTGGGGTGTATGTGTGTGTGTCTCTGTAGCCACAAAAATCACACCTATTGCTCTGTGAACAGGCAAAGGCAACAATTAAAAAAAGTATAGAGGTAAAAGTCTGTTTACAGGCAGAGAACTCCAAAGCAGCAAAGGTGTAGTTCACTAAGCCCTGCGCTACCATCCAGTCTAAGGATCTTCTGTCTGGAACTCAAAGCTCATAGGAAATTAACCTTAAAAACAAGGAGCTAGAGGGTATGTTTTACTAAAACAAGGCTGATAATGTGTATGTGCTCATTATTGATGCTGACTAAAATTAGACTGCCTTGCTGGAGATGATGCATGTGAAGGTAGTTGATTATTAGAATCCCATTTCCCCTTTAAAAGATGGCAGTAGATTTTTCTTCCTTCTGTCAGAGCATATAAATAGTGGCATTATTTCATAAGATTGATAGATAAATAGAAATACATTTTAACCACACAAATATAAATAGCAATGTGTGCGTGTGTGTGTGCGCGCACGTGTGTGTATATATACAAAAGATAGAGATATCATAAATATATAAATAAATAAACCTTAGCAATAAGTCTAGTTTTATAATCAGCTTAGGATTATGTAATTTCCATTCAATGGGCAGAGAAATAATTAAAATGAAACTATGTACACAATCCATTATGAAAAAAATATTTGGACATTTTTGTGGAAGAAAGCACTGCATCAAAGGAACAGTTAACACATTAAACTGGATCAGAATCAGCTCTGAAGGAACGTAATCTCAGCAACATGATTTTTTAATGATTTTTTTATAAGTAGTTTTGGCAGCATAAAGCAATCCGTATAGGATATTTTCACCTGCACATGGGAATCCTCAGGTGATATTCAGCAGAAAGCAAGGCAGGTAGACTGGACTTTGCCTTCCTAAACTGTGTTCCTTCTTGGCCTTTTGCTTTCCTAAACTTAACTGTTTTTTTTTTTTTTTTGTAATCATGTACTTCTGATTTTTATCTATCTTAAATGTTTTAGAGCTGAATTATGACCCTTTGATGCATGTGGAATAATACCTTGATTCTCATGCAGAGGCACTGAAGACCACAGCACTGCTTTGGAAGTAAGCTGCTATACTACATTTGATGAATGGCATTCCTACATTTGGAATCTTAAAGATAGTGCAATAATTTGATAAACATTATAGTAATATATAATCCAAAGCTCATGCGAGTTGGCACAGGCCTATCAATTCAGTTGACTTCAACAGAATAATTTCAATATATATCAGCTGAGAATCTGACCCCCATGCATTTACCAAAGCCCACAGAGTAATAAAGAGTTCCCAATGTCTTACAGAAGAAGTCAGCATGTGGTTCACCCATCATCTTACAGAATTAGGCATGCAACCACGCCAAGTCCAAAGCAGTGCTATGATTTCCTACAAATACCAATGGATGTTAAACAAAGATCATGTACAAAGGCAGTGAGTCTGCTGAAGCTGATATTGTAGCGTTCTTGTCTTCCCGGAGCAGGGTGTTGTCAAAAGCATACCAAAATTTTGCTTTTCTTTTGCAGGAAAAAAAAAAAGAAGATTAGTGAAATTGCAACATGAAGACAAAAGCTCAGTATAAGCCTCTCATTTGAGGTTATGTCACAGAAAGACTTGTCTGATAGAAGGGAACAGAGAGCTATTTAACACTGACATTCTTTTCAGAAGGCCCCTTCTTTGAGATGCATTTTATCTTGTTACTAAAAAAATTGTTCCCGAAAGTATGTGTTTCAATATAGCCACTGAGAAACTGTTTTCTTTTACTCCACACACATACAGAGCGGACTACAAAAGCTACCTTCAGTACTGAGATGCATTATGGAATCTTGAAGCTGAGAAGCCTTTTTTATTTTCATTTAATAAGACTTTCTTTACAAGATCTGCTGCTTTCTCCCACATGCTGATACTGTGTATACAATGCCATACGCACTGGCGAACAGTAGGTTGTTATTTTAGGTTTTGCTTCATTATCATAATAGAAAGTATTACACTTTTATATGTCATCTTGCAGGCAATGAATATTTATAACAGCCATGCATGGTGCTCATTTCTATTTCTTAGCACTAAAATTGGATTTAATTAACCCATTTCTATTGAAAATTGATATTACTGCACATTAGCTACCTTTATTGCCATAAACATGTAAATCATTGTGAAAGCATTTATTTTTGTTATGGAGTATATTACTCACTTTATATTCCAGAACGCCTGCTGACTTAGTCTTGGTATTGAATATGAAAATTTAACTTAATGCCAGAAGTCCTAACGTAGCTTAGGGGATTGGAATCCATAATAAAAACATTACTGGGAACTGTAAGTTTTCCTGCTTTTTTGAATAACCTGATGAAAAAAAAAAAAAAAAAAAAAAAAAAAAAAGGCTGCATTGGCTTTCAGGAAACCCCTCCAAGCAAGGGGACGTGAGCCATGAGCAGAGCCCCTGCACCACCCTCTCCAGCTTGGAGACACCTTCTCCCTTTGCAGAGTGAAGAAGGAAAGGAGCCTTTGGGACAATACTGCCAACTGCACAACTTTTTGAAAGTCCCAGCAAAACTCTCCTCTGTTTTCAAATTTTTGTTCAGTACGTTGTGCCCCACAACAGCAATGATGACTTGACAGCAGTGCTTGGAACTATCTGCAAAGCAAATCAGAAAAAGATAATGATAACAGTTTTCACTTCTCATCAAAGTTTACTTCAATATCCGCTGAACATCAGAAAAGCATCCAGCAGTAGAAATTGTATATGTTGTTCTAACTCTATTTTTGCAAACTTTTTTTTTTTTTTTTTCTCCATATATATCAGGAACAGCAAATTAAAGTGACTATGGCTTCAGCAGCACGCCTTTATCAAGGGCCTGTCAATTATCACTATCAGCTTGGGAACTAAACCTGGGAGCAATGCGTATGACTTGTCTGAAATAAAGAATAGCTTCAAAAACAAGGAACAGAGTAACTTTTTCCCCCTCCTTAGTATTAAGGATTCCTTCTTCATACTCCCTACTGGATTTTTTTGCATTCTCTCGCATGTACAAGTGGAATTGGCTAGTAAAAGGAATTTTCTTCCCATTAAAATTTTATTGGAATGTCAAAATTTGAAATTCTACAGTAAGCTCTACCTGTGTGGTCTCAGTTTTTCCAATTAACTATTCCTTTTTATTTGACAGGCAAACTTTGGCACATTTTTGTTCCGTTGGGAAAATAGCTGTTCACTGGGTATACTTACTTAATTAGCTTAAGTCATTCCTTCCATTTCATCAGATGCATATGTAATTTCTCTGTGCTTTACACTAATAATAAAATGCTTATAGTATAACATAAATTTTAATACCCGCATTTTTTCCTTACCTTTTTACCTTCGGAAAAGAACCATCTTGTTCAATCTACCTAGCATACCTAAAACACCTTCTCTGTAGCTATCCACCGCAAAAGCTACAGACCTGTAGCCTGTTATCTGTGTGCAAACCTGGGATGCATTGGAGGTGCCAAAGCTCAGAACATCACGCCTTTTGACTCATTTTATAGTCAAGGGAGAACGACGGGCACGTGCAGGGGGGTGAAGGGGAAGCTGCATTCCCTGCTGGGTTGGACCATATGTCTCTATTAACTCTACAGAGAGCCTGGAGCAGGGGTTACAGAATCATCCATTTGTAAAGGACTTCAGAGATCATTTAGCTTGCCTAACCATGCTTGTAGCCTAACAGTCTCCAAACTGCTCTGGAGCAAAAAAGAAACCTATGGATCATCTTGTATAATGTTGGTTTACATTTACAGAAAAGCAAAAATTAAGCAGAACCTTCGACTGCTATTTATACTTTTACTTTTCCAAATTAAATTGGGTGTATAGGATAGATTTGTACTGCTTTTTTCTGTTATATTACAATCATTTCATGTATCAGCTTTTCATATTTGCAGCATACAGGTTGATTACAGATGAACACAGCTCCCTGTCCTCATACAGGCTACCCCATGTCTGTCTCGACAGGCATTTAACTAACCTTTTTTAGAAGACCTCTAGGAATGGAGATTGCTTAATGTCAGGCAATCTAATTCACCGTTTCATTCTCCTAACTGTTAAGGTTTGAGTCTATTCTAATATCTAACCTGACTCTTCTCTAATGAAATTATCTTTTACTTATCTATCAGTTAATTTGTTTAGTATTCGGCCTGTGTCTCGACAGATTTGATACATATATTACCTAAATACTTCTACTGTTTCCCTTCTCCTTTCCAGGACATGACTTCTTCCCCTTCCTCATTATTACTAATGTCACGGGCTATTTGACTATACTTGATCTATTTAGTAAAAATGATAGAAAATTATGTCACACTTTTGGTTTTTCAGCATCACCTGCTAGTAAAAATGCAAGGAATAATGTACTGGGCAGACAAAAGTCTTATCTGTGTCTATAGTGTTGTATCTACACATGGCCAATAGCATTTGCTTAGGAAAGAAGATAAGGCAAGCAGAAGCTGTATTTCTCTCAGTATCCCTTTTTTTCTGCCTCCAGGAAAATACTTCGAAACATGCAGAGTCAAAAACTGTATCTCTACCTTTGTGTTTAATGACATTTTATAGATAATTCTTTAAATTATAAATAGTTCCTAAGTTAATGAGTTGCATGTTTTTAGATACCATGTAAGAAAAATATTTCTATTTGTTTGTTTTAAAACTTCTATCTGATCATTTAATTTTTGCTCTTTAGTTAACATTTTATTAAAAATAGTAATTTCATATTGACCTGCCTAATACACTCACGATTTCATGTCATTCTACCATCTCCCTCCTTATTCATCTCACTAATCCACTCAATTTCTCCATCTACAGAAGCATTTCAATTGCTTTGCTCATCCTCTTCACATATTTCCACATCTTTTCCAGTTTACTGGTAAATCTTTTCCTCATGAGTATCAAAGCTATCATTTCTTTGGCCTTTTGCTTACTCCTAATGAATTCACTTCACAACACATTACTTATGATTATTGATGTTCCTTGCTAGCTGTATTTTATTTTGTGCCATGTGATGCAGTGAATCCTGTCACAGTGTGTCCAGGAAGCAGTCAAACTAGCCAAAACCTATTTATTCAAGAGAAGGATCAAACTGCAGATTTAAGGACCTTTCAGAAAAATTAGCTCAACGGTTTTCTCCTCCCTCAGGGAAGGGAATACTGTCCTGCCTCTTTCTCCTGATTAGAATTAATATGCAATCAACAAGGTAAGAATAATAAATCAGGTGGCTGGAACAGTTACATTTTTTTTATCCTTGAAAAGCTACATCCTGAGTTTTCGTGGCCTTTTCAGCATGTCACATCTGCTTTTTACTTTAATTATTGCTTCTTAAGGGCACACCTCCACCATTAATCCTAGATGCCATCAAACATTTGACATGAAGCTCAGTGCTCCCATTTGGAGATATGCAGGAAGGGATAACCATAAAAGTTCACTGCTGAGTAGAAAAGACAAGTTGTCTCCCTAATACCTTGAGGCCACAATTTTGGCTGTCTTCTAGAGGTTTGCAAATGTCACAGAACCTCGATTTGTAAATCTGAGTGAAAAGTGGCCAGTGCACATGTTCAGCAGCACAAACCAGCACGGCTTCATCTGCCTGCAAACTCTACTCCTCACCGGTATCACATCCCTCTTCCCTTGGAAGTCTATCAGGCAGGCTGGTCATCACAATCCAGGGAAGACAAAAGAAAAATGATTCAACGGCATTAACTGAATCTCAAGAACAGGTACAAAACGGAGTTAATAGTTGCTAGCATCATTACACTTTTCAAAAAAAAAAAAAAAGAAATCCTGTGGGCACCAGTTGATCTCAATCCTGCTTCTGTAGGGATCGGGGGAGCTGCAGAGCCCCTGGGTCAGGGCTGGCGAGGTGGTGGCTGGCGACATTGAGAAACTCAGAGAAACACAATACATGCACTTGGCCTCTTACCAAAGAGCAAAGCATTTCACTGAACGAGTAGATCATTAAAAATCAACTTTTTCTTGGGCAATATCATACCAACACTTTTCCGTAAATGTAAATCTTCATAAATGTAAATGTTCTGTAAATCTATAAAACGCTGTGGTTCCTACTTCCCATTTCTGCCTTCTGTTTGCAGAAATACGTACAGATTTCATGGAATTGGCAGTGTAATTGCTTAAATAATTTAACTACTTTTCAAGATTCCCACTGCAGCACAATAACCAAAGTAACACAATTGCTTTTGTAAGCTAGCAAGAAATACTGGCTCTTCTTCAGCGCTATATATTCTCAATAAGTAGTTCCTTAGCAACTAAAATGGTATTCCCTGCAGAGAAAGACAAAAGTTTGAAAATTTTATGTCTTGCCGCTATTTGCCCAAGGTGTATAACATAAATCAAACTTACCAGGACATTTTTATGTTTTTATGCTAGTTTGAGCCAACAGCTTAACCCAGGCTCAGGCTTGTTTCACATTACTTTTTATGGATAGCGCAGTATGTGCCAACTTCCTTGGGAGCTTATAGTGTCCACTGGTAGTGCAAGGAATTGGCATCTTCTAATAATTTACTGCAACCATGTAGTGTTAAAGTATTACATGTTCAGTGAACTATTAAATATAGATATAATTACATAACAACGTCTTAAAGTTACCCCAGTTATTAAGAAATACTGAAGAATACTCTTTTACTTTTGGAAAGTGAAAGCTTTTAGCATGACTGTACTTTATTTGCATTTTCAGTGTTTAAAAAAACAAAGCCTATAAATGCAATGTATGAAAGAATGCTTAACCAATCTTCCCTCCAAGTGTAGCAGAGTAGAGCTCCCAACGCACTTACCTACTCAGTTTGCATTTTGAGAGTCTTTCTCCACTGAAGAATGATGTTGGCACAATTAAAACCATGTCAAGAGCTCAGAAAAAGTGAGGAACAATCCCACACCAGTTCCGTAGGCGCTCCATCACCTGGCATTTCAAGGTACTTCACCTGACATAGATCAGGCAACACGAACAGAAAGCCATACTCTGCCTTCTTCAGGGATCCAGGTACAGTTGTCCTTCGCTGAGGAGACAGAGAAGACAGAAATTGGCCCATACATCTCTGTGCATGCTCTGTGCAACACAATTCTCAAAATCTTTACAATTTCTAGACACTCCAGAGGACAAATACCTAGCCAAGTCTTGCTACAACTAAAAATAACAGGAAAAAGATTGCCAGGAAGAATTGTTTGAAAAAGGCTTCAATTCCATTGCAGGCAAGTTTTTCAGGCTAAGCTACAACTTCACCTTCCTTTGAACTTTGCACACTGAGTATGAACATTATTCTTTAATGTACTGCTGTGAGTCATATTCTTTCAAATTGGGAACATCTTCAGAGCAATTTTCTCTTTAGTTTAATCTTGAAACAAGCACAGTATTTGCTCTTTGGTCAATAGTATGAAAAAAAACTTTTGGGGAAGGCCTATGAGACCTAATGTTTGCACACTCTACTCTTGATTACTAAGGGGAAAAGAGATGGACTGAAATACTCCTTTACTCTCTTCTTTCGCACTATCAAAACTGCTAGATGAACTGATAGCAATTTTCCCATCATTGTGAAGAAGGTTTAACATATTGTTCTGTAATCTTATTGTTTGACAGTGAATCACTTGAATGACAAAATGTGATCTCTCCCTGCAGACAGTTTAATATTGTGAAGATATGCTTGGTGCTGAAAAAGCTGCTACCAGTTCCCTTATCTTTCAGTGCTTCCAGATTGGTATTATATTTTCCTCTTCACTATGCATATTTAGCTTCCATCAAAACTAATGAAAATAGCCAGGACATACAATAAGTAAAACATAAACATAAAAGCACATTTTTAAAATAAGATGAAATGATCAATTTAAGGTTAAATTAGGATTTTAAAGAACAAATTGGAATATCCAAGAACTGGCAAGTTCTGTGCAAGTTTGGAGGTATTTTTGTTCTCAGCTTTCACCAGTTATGAATCTAACGCATAAGAGCTACAATATGTCCAGAAACATCTTCCTTGCCTTTGGCACACTGAAGACGTCAGTGGAGTAGTTCACAAAGATTCTGTCTCAGGCTGTGACAGCTGTTTTTTGCCAAAGCAGCCAGAAGGGAGCCTCCTCCTCCCTCAAGCATACATTGCACTAGGTTATCTCAAATAAGAAAGTTGCTCTTGACCTACTACTCTAAAATCAAAAAGAATGTTATTATTTTCCGCAGCAAATATTTTGCTATAATGAGTAGATCCATAGCTATCTTTAACTAGGTTGCACAGTTAACTAGGCTTGATAAAGACTGTGAGACGTAGATATTAAGATGGTAGAGAAGCAGCCCTATAGCCTTTTTCACTCCAAGGAAGGACTTAGAAGGTTAAAACATGGATAATGCCTACACGACCTTACTTCTGGTAAGACTTTTCCACTTTGCTTACTATTTACCAGTTCAGCCAGGAAAGGTAGGGCTGACTTTCTAGAACAGTGGTAGGAAAGTCTAGAAGACAAGTCCTGGAAATCCTTGGTCAGAATGGAAAACTAAAATATCAACTGTGAAAATATTAACTGAGAGAGTATTCCTAGTGCTCTATACTTGCAGCATCATCGGGCAGCGACGCTGGAAGCTCATTTCCCGATGACTGTAAAACTTCCTGCTTAGGGCTCCGTCGCAGGAGGCAGAGAAGGGCTCACGCTAGAGCTCTTGCACTGAACGGAGGAATTCAGCTTCACGGATATCATGCCTTAGGTTTTTTCCATTCCTCATCAGCTATGGCAACTCACTGAGTTCAAACGTTACAAGTAAGTCCCTAAAATTTACAGGGAAGCAGTTTATTTTTAAAGTGTGCCATAGCTGGGCAAAACATTTAACAAGTTAGATATATCTCTAGTAGCTCAGGACTAGGTTTGTTCACCCACTGAGCAATTGTCCAACAGGATGTAAATTTAATAGAACCTTACATATATAATTTCCTCTTACACTTAACCTAATTATTAAATATTCCCTATGTAATTTTCAGCAAATATTTTGTATTACATCTACAGTGAAGTTTAAAAAATGCTGCAAGTAATTTTCTAATTAGCTACATATACATTTTTCAGAGAGTAATGTCACAACTCATTTTTCAGCTACATATCTGCCTATGGTTAGTGTATCAGGATTCACTGGCTCACTTACAGGGTTTCGTAATGCTTTAATGATATTGTATAAGAAGGATAATCCAAAAAATGCATCTGCAGATCAAATAATTGTACATTTTTAGTTTTGCCTCACATGCAGTAATTACTAATGGCCATATGCAGTATCTCCACTTGGATTATAATCACTCCTTGATTACTATTCATTAGGCATCAATGTAACCTTTCCCTTCATTTGAACCCAAATGTCAGGCTTTCATAAAATGTCTTGGAATTAAAAGAAATGTCATAATTCCATTTCAATATCTTTTTCTCCATCTGACATGGCACTAGTTGGACCCAAAAAAATCCTGAAAATGCCGATTGCTCCCCAAGGAAGAGATGTGTTTGTGGCTACAGCTGCAAGTGAGCACCAAGAAATCCATTTGCTTGGACCATATCAAAGTTGGCATGTGGGTTGAATCTTTGCAACTGTGCAAGACAGGAAGGTTCCATCTTGGCAGCAACGTGTAAGGTGGCAGAAATTATATGTACTCATACACATGCTATAAAAGGCTCTTATGTCAAACTCCCTGTCGAAAGATCTCAGGTAATGGAGCAACCAGGGAGGCTTGCAGACTGGCAGCCCCAAGCAGTTCCCACTACGATGAAAAAGAGGCATAAAAATAGCTTCTGGTTGAAGGAAACTAATGCTCTGAAGAACACTAAGCAGTTTAGACAAACATTTATATATCCACATCTTTGGCTGCCTCTGCTGGTTTCACATTATTTCTCACAAATACATGCTTCAGACTATTATATTTCCAGCCACTATGTAAGCCTGCCAAAGGCTATGGCATGGACCTAACATGGTTTGAAACAGTTGGGCCATGAAGATGGACTGCAAATCCATCATAGCGGTTTGCTCCTACTGCAGATTCTGTAGGTGGAATCCTACAAAATCCCATACAGTAGTCCCTTTGAGAACCAAGAGGCAAGGATTACATAGATATGCTATATATACTGCCTTCTCTTGGCTTCTCATACACGTACATACCATGAAGCCAAAGAGGATGTTAAACTAGCCCTTCAGCAAATAAACTACACTAGGATCAGCTATTTGCTAATTTAGACTTGTTCTGTATGTAAAACAGTTAGGAATGTGGGGGAAAAAAACAGCTCTTACCACGGTATTTGTGTTGGCAAGAACCTTAGAATAGATGCATGCTAGTACTTCATTTGATTTCTGGTATTTTAGAGAAAGAATTATTTTGTCAGAATAGCTTGCTTCATTAAAAGCATTTAGCTCCATGGCACAGTTATACAAAAAGCCCTTCTTGAGGTGAAGACAAATGACTAGCATGAGTCCCTAGGAATGGGAAGGCCAAGTCTGCCTCCACGCTGGCAGCCGGCCTAGGGAGGAAGCTTTTTCCTTGCTTGCAGGGTATTAGCTCTGAACGTTGGTAATGCAGCAGTTTGCCAGCCCAGACAACCACTTCCAGGTAATTAGACATGAGTGTCTAAGAGTTCTGGGGATGGAAACTGTCATCATCTACTCATCCTTCCCGTAAGATATGAACTGTAATTTAGCACCACTTCCTGATACTAGTCCTTATTTTGAAGATAGTAAGTATTCTCTGCATTAGAATTTTGTGTTCTATGGCTTAACCTTTTCAATGTGCATCTTGGATCTGATAATGACTCAATTAAATCTCATTCAAACTATAATTAATAGGTAGGTGACAACAAAGTATCTAGCCAGTGAAAAGCCCTGATGGAAGCTAAAATGGCACACCGAGCTGGCATACTTCATAGAACATATTGGGTGCTTAAAACTTGATCATTCACTCCTATCATAATTTGTAGCAGGGATGCAAACTGACATGGCATGAATCTGTTCTTTTGACAAATCTTTTTTTCATGGCAAAGAGTATAATGAAAATTGAAAAAGGTATTGCACTAGCTTAAATCAAGCCCATGCCACAGTAATGTATTTAAACCTGTGGCCTTCTGAAATGCAGTAGGAAATGTAATTTAAGCTGCAATCAATTTCCCAGTTAGGACTTTTATATGTATGAGAAATATATATGTTTCTCGTATATTAGAAACATGATTATGCAACCACAGAACACCATAATCATGTCAAATTCAGCTATGAAAAGCCTTCTGTCAGATATTCTATCATGAAATTCCTGTCAGTTTAGTTCCTGGCATAAAAATTATGTTCTCCAAATGAATATACTGTTAGCATATTTTAAATATGCATCATATTTGCATAAAATATACATGGGAATTCAGTAACTTGTTTAGTTTGAGACAATCATTGCATTGACTGATGAGGTTCTAGAACCAGAGAATAACACCCAGACCAAAGCTGACTGGGCTGTTGCATGGATGCTTTCCTCTTTTTAATATTACTTAGGAGCAGATAAAGACATACTTTTAGATGAAAACTTTAGTATTTGAACATCGGAACTGCTATTCAGCAATCAAACTGGGCCATATCATGAACTCTTTACTCAGTGTTCATGAAGTCTTCATAAAGATGAAATTTTCATTGCATATATTCCTCACACAAGCCAAGCTAAAGTCACATGAGAACAACTTGAAAATGTTTCACGACTCCCCGCACATCGAAAGAGCACTACAGAGAGTCCCCAAACTCCACTGCTATTTCTGATGTTCTAGGAACTAATAGCATGAAATAAAGTATAATTAATGCTCATGAGAAGGTATAACCATTGTGTCATTATTGCATAGACTGTTCAAATAAAAATGTAATAAGCCACTTTTCAATGCCTAATTACTAAGGATAGAATTTATTCTTCAAAAGGTCTAGCCTAATGGGACTTTGCAAGAGAAATAAAGGGGATAAGTAGGTCAGAATTCACTCTTACAACTTGCGGGCAGCTCAAAGCTGCAGTACAAGGGTCACAGAGCCGTGACAGACGGCAGCTGGTGTCCTCTTCATTCTGTGACAAGGTTTGGAAATGAAGACTTTATGAGGGGACACTGAACATACTAGCTCAGCCCAGGAGGAGCTGAGGTTCCTCACACACAGTTGCTCTGCACCTCTCCTACCACTGCACTGTGAGGCATGTGAGACAAACAGCATTAGCAATAACCAGTGTTACCAAAGCACAGGGCAAATCTTTACTGCCTTCCACATGTGCTGGTCAATGACCTTCAGCCTTGCTTACGTGAGTACCTGCCATGGTTTATCGGACAGCTCACCAGGCGCTGCAGAATAAACAGAAATCACAAGGCCAAGGCTGATACACGAAGGAGAGGCTGCAGTTTAATACAATTGATCGCAGAGGTAGTGCTATTTGCATCCAAGAAATGGCACGTGCACTGCACGTTGTTATTAACTTGAAACCTTTAATCACTGAAGAATGTATTCCCAAAGCACTCCTGGGAAGATTTGGAGAATCTCTTTCCCATTTGAGAGTTAATTTGATTTTATGAGCTGTCTGCATCCTTATGCCATATAAAATTCTTTTGTCATGTTCTAGCTCACATTTTTTTGCACTAATTAAACTGGGAGGAGACACAAGAATAGCTGTCAGTGGGCACAAGTAGGCTGACTGCTCAAATGTATTTGCACCTGGGCAAACTCCTTAAACTAACTCCTCTTTCTATTCTTTTCCCTTACCCTCCTGCAGGGTATGAGAAGCCAACAGGGTACTTCTGCAAGAGCAGAACAACAACAACAACAAAAAGATCAAGAGGGATGGATCTTAAAAAACATAAAGCTAAAGGGAATTACAGAAACAAGAGAAGGCTGGGCAGAGGGAAGAGGACATACAGGTCCTGAGGCAAAGCACACGTTGGCTAAGCAATGCATAACGGCTCTGAGAAGGCAGGGAAATCGCTGCCTTCAGCAGTCCGTCCAAGTCACTTCCCCTGCCCCAATGGCAGCTCCTTCCACGGGTACATCCTACTCCAGTCTGGCTTTTCCACCATTTGAGCCTAGCCATTCAAGCCAAAAAATAAAAAATAAAAGCAGGTACAGCTGAAGTGAGAGGCAGTAGTAACTTGCTAGTGTGACTGACCAGCAGGAAAGGAACCAGGTAACGAGCTGCCTCGCTCAAATCCATTGATGGATTACCAAAAGTCTACAGCAGATAGCTGTGGGACTGTACAGGGAAGGAGGCAGAGCAGGAAATGTCCAAACACAGCATAAAGTTGTACAGCAGGAAGCGAACACATGGTGAAGCTAATGACAAGAATTGGAGAACATGCTTAACATATGGATAAAGCAATTAGCTGAAAATGAATGATAGACACATGATGAACCATTAGAAGATGAAGACAAAATCCAAAATGCACTGCAGAGTAGTAGCTTAGATTCTTTGGACCCAGCTCATCAACAGTTGGATTCCACAGTCAAAACTGTAAAAGCTTCACTTTACAGTTTGAGCCATCTATAGCCAGACTGCAGGTCATTAGAAATTAATTCATTTGCATGAATGTAATCCTACTGCTTGCGATTAATGACATTTGGAGAACATGGCAAAAGACATTAAAATGCATAAGCAAGAAGGTAAAAGCCATCTGGGATATAGTAACTTGAGGAGGAAACAGTCTTGGTTGTGACTGAAAGGAAACCAAGAACACCACAAAAAGATTGCACTGTTTCAAATATTCCTATGAGATCTCACAGAAAGTGTCACTAAATATTCCTGTGAAATATGACATTTATAAGTCTCTAAAAAAGATATTGGCAGAAGCCACAGACAAATGATCTAGGTACCCCACGCTTCCTTCACTAGTCCATAATGACTGGCAATGCCCTCTATGAACATCAGCTGCTCAGGTTTGGTGATCATTAGTATTCTAGTGGTATATTCAAGCATAAAGGCAACGGTCTCCTTCAGACTCGGTAATTGCTGGGATTCTTTAAATTTGGCTTGCAAATTGGAAAGGCTCTTTAATGATCTAACCTGATGCAAAGTGGAAAGAAAGGCAAGATTTCCCATTAACAGCTACTTTCAGGTCATAACATCACCACCTATACTGCTGCTGTGAAAATTAAATATGTCAAGATTTAGGAACCAAATCTCCCACAACCAAAGCAACTTTTCACATGTTACAGGCATGGTAGAACAGAAAAAAAAGCGTCAATGGTAAAAGCATCACAGCACAACAACAGCTTAGGCAGGTGCAAGGCTTTTATGAGAAGTAAACTTTGCTGATTAAGAAGCACTGCTGTTAGCCTGAAGCCTATTAAACAAGCAGCTGGTTTCATACCCAGAAACAAGCGCCAGCAGACAGGACGTAAGATTTCTGAGGGAGATGCGTAGGAACCAATTTAACCGCAGCCAGCAGAAATCCATCGGCGCGCGCCGGCTGCAGCCCTCCTGAACTAGGGCTGCCCAGGAGCAGGGCAGCGGGGGGCCTGCCCGAGGAGGCCAGCACACGACTGCGCTTAAGCCAAGGCAGCTCTCCTGAAAAACTAACACGGTACTGCAGGGCTACACTGGCGCAAGGGAGAGAGCAGCCAGCTCACAGTATTCATCCACGTGGCTTGAGGGAAACCAGCAGAACTACTTTGACTCTGGTTTTGAAATGTCTTTAACGCAAGGCTGGGCATTTTGCCCATAGCTGAGCCACTGATAAGAAGGTCTGCTTTAACTGAAACTGTTTTATAACTTAAGAGAGCTTTTCCTTTAGGATTACACAGCAACTTGGCTTGATTTTTTTTTCTGATACTACCGCCTTTACTAGAAAAGTGAAATTGTGCTTTGTACCTTGATGCTTAAGCCTGAAGTGACAGATATGAATCCAGGCTAGACGAAAGCTTCTCTGAAACTACTGAGAACACTTCATTTCTGAACTCCAAGTACAAAATGTTTCTTTCTGCAAGTATAATAGGATAATTGGATAACTATCTCTGCATTTGATATTATTTTCAGGCAAGTAAAAATGTTCAACAAACACACAACTTTTAAGTAATACAGCTCTGGAGATATTTTTTTGGAGGACAGTATTTATGTCTATTTATGAAGGCCTGATCACACTTAACAAGTGAGAAATTGTCTTTAGGACAGCAGACTCTTAAAGGTTTAAGATGGAATCCCCAGCACTGCGAACTGGAGGCAACTGTACTAGAGTAGTAACAGTATCAGGAAATAAGAAAACCTGATGGACATTCCCTGCCTATCTACCTGAAAAACCTACGGCTCCTGTAACTGGACCTGAGATATGGTCTGGGTCTTTACTTACAAGCTACACAGCGAAGCAGCAGTGCACACAGTCTGTACCAAGGGCTCCACTGTGCCGTGGCACCCCCTACTCAGACTAGGGCTCCTCAGCACTACAGCATTTGGGTCTGATACCAATATGCTGTCAACATGTTATAACCAAATTCTCTCAGCTGAAGGTCCTCTTGCTTAGAGCTGGGGTCTATACGGCAGGATTTCAGCAACGCTGAGTACATCATTCTGTCTGACAAATCAGTTCCATTGGTTTTGGATGCGCAGATCTTGGTGAGATGTTAAACAGTTCTGTGAGAGCATCTCCTCACTCGGATACACAGCGTGTCTTTTCTCTGCCCCACACTTGCAAACTCAGGGGACCCGGTGCATTGCAACCTAGAGGATTTTTCCACCTTGAGGCCCAGGCCTCGGCAAAGCGAGATGCAACAGCCTTGCTGAAATTATACCAGCTTTGATCCTTGCTCCATTTGTCTAGCTGGAATCAAAAGCTACACGTTTATGCTTTTGTTATTACTCTTTCTTTTATATATCAAGTAGTATTGTAAAAGTAGATATGCAGCAGCACTGGCAAGGTATTAACAAAAAGGAGGATATCCAAAGGTTCCAATGGAGCAAGCAGACACCCAACTGCCTCTCCTCATGCGAGTAACTCTTTTTTTGGACCTTTGCAGTATTTTCCATGCAGCTTCTCTTTAGCAAGACATTCATATGCCAGAGAGAATGAAGAATGAAACTGCATAATCAAGAAAAATGTGTATCCAAGTCAAAGTTAGCCTGTACAAATTCTATGCTATATCACAAGTAATGTGTGCTTTAATATTTTTTTTCAGTTGTGATTTTTCCATGCCAAAATTGTAACAGATTAGCGTAGGTTTGGCTCCTGAACTTAAAAGATCTCCAGGATTTTTTAAGGAAATTCTTTCTGACATAAAATGACCTGTTCGTGTAGAACTGATTCATGAAGAGTTCTGTGAAAGACTCTCTTGTGATTCTTATTGTTCCATCTATTTTATTACTTATTGAAGATATACTGCTGTAAAAAAAGAAAAAAAGAAAAAAAAAAGAAAAGCTTGAAAACTGTATGCTCTTTTGGGATGGAAATTGCCATATTTTAATCACTCAGTCTTGTCAAGTTGTTTTAGGAGGTTTATCATGTGGATTAAGTGGTTATTGAAAAAAAATTAAATATCAGTATAAAGGCCTCAAATTTCAGAAGATAAATAAAAAAGATTTTTGAAGTTTTACCATTGCTGTTCCCATTTAATTGTCTTAAGCCAATTATTATTTGATGTGTCTGGCATCTACTAATGGGCCCAATGTTTTTCATGCTCTGGAAACCCATGCAAAGCCAGAAGAATCCAATGGAACGGATCCTGAGATCAGCTGCAGCCAGAACACCAGCCCTGCAAACAGAGGCTGTTCATCTCAACACTTAACAGAAATTAAATAGTTGTCTATTTATCTAAATGTTTGGGAAGATATAGGCTTATACTACAGAATAGCATTATTTTCCATAAAACAATAAGCTTTGTACATAACAGTATAGATTACATTTAGATAAAATGTATTTCACTGGAAATGAACAGTCACGTTCATCTTTCTTTTTACAATTAACTTTGCCAGCAGGCATGTATTAAAATCTTCAGCATATTGTGCATGCTGGCGTATTGTAAAACATGGAAAAGAAGAACTGCAAAAACGCTGCT
This sequence comes from Nothocercus julius, assembly GCA_013398735.1. Lineage (NCBI taxonomy): Eukaryota > Metazoa > Chordata > Aves > Tinamiformes > Tinamidae > Nothocercus > Nothocercus julius. The sequence continues at coordinate 2,728,899 of VZSV01000017.1, forward strand.
CAGCAAACAAGTAAAACAGAACTGCAAGCACATGGCAATCAAAAGAAACCTGTATTTTTCAGAAAAGATCAAATTGATTGGATTACTTACCTACCTGTTTTGCATATGAAACCTGTAATTGAATTAAAATCTGTCTTTCAGTTATTGCCCATTAAAATAATCAGAAAAGAAAAAGAAAAACACAAACAAAAACAAAAACAAGGGATTGAGGAAAAAAACAAACAAACAAAAAAAGAGCATTCATTGGTAAAATAATTAAACAGCCGAATCTATGAGAAAGGCCAAATCTAGTAGAAACCTAGTGAGAAAAAGAGACCTACACTTTTGTAAAATCTCTGCAAACTACCAAAAGCTCTTAAGGCAGCATGCACTGCTTCCATCTCTTCACTGAAAGATGCTATGGAAACGTGTTTATACAACTCCTGTCCTTTACACAGACAATACTGGGGAATTTAGTATAAAATAAGAAATATAAATATATATATATTTATTTAGTATAAAAGTCGCAATCATTCTCAACACATGTTTGATCAGAATATGCCAAAGTACTATACTGAGCCAAAGCCTGAGACAGAAACTAATTATTTTTTGAGCCCTGAATAGTATCCTCATTAGGAAATCACCTGAGAGGATAAAAACAGAAATTATCAGAGATTAATATATTCTAGAGAATCTAGAACATGATATGTGTACCATAAATTTTATTTTTCACATAATATACATTTTTCCAAGCATCTATAAAATAGCTCTGAATTTTTCCATTTCAAAGCCCAGTATCTTTTACAGATGGTTTGAAAAATGCCTGACCAGGAAAGCTATAACTCTTTATTTCCCACTGAGATGCCACACATAATTTAAAGTGAAGTCAAAAATTGCCTCAAGTAAAGTCAAATCGTGATGTGGCTTCTGGAATAAAATCAATGCCAAGTGAAAACTAAATACCTACATTTTCAACATTTCATTCTATTCATTCATCACAAAACTCTGGGACCTATGGACATAATACCAGTTTGTGAAAGAGGCAGTAGGAAAAATAAACACTATTTCTGGCATTTAGGATAACCTATACAAATGAATGCCTCCTCTGAAATTGAGGCCTATGATGTGCTTCAATTCTTCCATAAGATTTTTTATTTTTATTGTATTAGCAGTGTTGGAAGACAAGGTTTAGCAGTCCCTCAAGATTTCATCAGGAAAATTAGAAGATACCTTTGTATAGTTTCTTTACGCAATGCATGTGTAAGAATAAACTACATATCCAGCAAAGTAGAATTCTTATACCAATAGTCCCAGCACACAACAGAAAGACAATGAAATCTCATCTTCTGTATGAACTGTTAGAACACCAGCTACTGGGACTTAGAGCAAAAAAACAAAAACTTTCCTCAGCAGTGAGGCACACTGAGAGAAGGGAATACAATAAGATAAAAGTTTCTTTCTTAAATTAAGAAATGAAGAAAAAAGGTAGAAGTAGCTTAGATAATCTGAAATCCCATTTTTAATATAGTAGGAGAGGAACCCTGGGTGAACAGAGATTCAGCAGCGAGCAAAGAAATATTAGAGGCAAACACCAAGGGATAAAAACTATACAAAGACTAAACAAGACGGCTGAAACTAGTATTGCCACTAACCTGGTTGAGAAATATGTTTTTTTTTTTCAAAAAATAAAATGAAGCTTTTGTATCCTGTGCAAGGAGAACAACAACAAACAGAGCTGCTACTGATACACAACACAAAGATAAATATGCAGGGACAGCAAAAGCAAAACGGAACCATAACTATCAGTGGAATAGATGTATATTGTTTAGAAAGGAAAGGTCTGTATGGCACTAGTCCACCTTCTGAACAGACTATTTCAGCTGAAAAGAAATAGTAAAAGACCTAGTGTGTATCAGGCTGAACTGATTTGGGTTAAAGTAACGTAAGGAGCAATACAAGAGAGACTCCATCACAGCAGAGCTAAGGGTGCCCACCAGTTACCCAGCAATGGGCATCACTGTAACAGCACTAAAGAGAGAAATCCTGCCAGGAGTTGTATCGTCAGGAGAGACATTGGTCCTGCAGATGCAGATTGGAGAAACAACCGCATCCCTGTTTCACACTTCCGGCCTGGGTCCAAGGCAGTGATGGATTCATACGACCCTGACGTGGGAGCAGAGGCCTGAGGCAGATGTGAGTGCCAGGTGAACTCACCAGCTCAAGCCGACCGGGACAGGGAGCTCTGCAGCACGTGCCACAGCAAAGCCTGAGCAGGGCCACGAATCGCCTCGGTACGTCTAAGCGGGTGAGCACCAGGCAGGAGACAGAATTTTTCATCTATTAATTAATAACTGTGGGCTGGAAAATAATCATTTGGCATTATTTGGGAAGGAGAGAGGCTCTGGAGCAGTTTTCTGATAGCAGATGTTTTTTGCCCAATGTGTAGTTTTGAAAGGCAGCGTGATTAGCTTGCGAGTGCCAGTGACAGCATGGCATGGCACTGGAGCCACGGCCTCAGGAGGTGTCTCTCTCTAGTCTACAGGAACTGCTCCAAACCTGGAGATAACCCTTGGCAGCAGGAACAGCAGCACTTGATCAAGAAGTCACAGAACACTTCACACTTGCCTCCTGGCCAGCTTTTACCAGACAAGACATCCAGATGCTCTGATCTCTCCCACAGAATAGTATGGGAGGCTCTGAAGAACTTTGCTGTCATTTAGGTGATTTGCAGTCATTTTGCAGTCAAGAAAACACTGGGGACATCACAGAAAGGAAACTTTTTCAAACCTTTAGACAGCTCTGGCAAGCAAAACAGTCCTTGGAGGAGATCAATTATAATACCTAAAGATGTCAAGTAGGTATCCAAAATAAATGACAAGAATCTAGACCAGGAAAAATCAGTATTTTTTTCTGTCTTACAGCATAACATAAACATATCAGCACCATTGTTTCCATATCAGCTAATATAGGAAAAAATCTGCACAAAGTTTCACAAAGCCTTCAGCAGTAGATAGCCTCCTATATACTAGGAGGTCTGCTATGGATCTAACAGGCTTCTTGAAACGTGTCCCCTCCAGGCCAGCCAGGGGCTGTATTTAATTGTTTCACTAAGATAGACAGCCATACATTTTTAAGAACTCCTTTATACCCAACAGTCTCTCTCACTTTATATGCTACATGCTGCTTGGTTTGAATTCAATAGCTGGTAGTCTTTTATTGTCAACATATTAGACACCATTATAACTTAGCACATGAATGGTTTTATTAGCCTGTCACATCATGACTGATAGAAAAGTTTCATCAAGGGGAGTCAGAATCTTCTACCACAAAGTCAGTCTCGGGCAAGTTACGCTCACCAAACGCCTTCCAAAGGGAGCGTTAACTGAGCACAACACAAACCCAAAGCAGACAGACAGCCCGGCTTACTGCAGGGAAGTGTTTGATACAGAGAAAAACACTAACTGAAGATTAACAGCCTATTAAAAATGAAATCAAGCTATTAGAAGCCAACAAGCATGGGAAATGTTCTTTTTCTCATTCAGCTACTATCTCATTTGATGTCGCATTAAATTGCCCACTGGGCAAAGCACTGAAAAGCTAATATGGGAATGCCTTGTTTATAATGTTCACTTTCATCTGTGAATCACAAAAGCAATTTATCAATAACAAAACCAGTTTAAATGATGTATGAAGTGAACACAGCATCCCACAACAACTGCTTCTTCCAGATAAGACCCAAGGATAAACTGCATCCACAGGGGGATGCAAACAAGTCAACACTGTGTTCCACAAGGCAAAAAAAGCATTTTACCTAGCATGAAGGACTTGTTATCAAGCGCAGTAGTTTAGATAAATTATATTCAGGCCAAAAGAAATCCTGATCTGTACTTTACAATCCTGATCTGTACTTTACAATTTTCCCATTAGCACCATGTAAGGCTTTAAAGTGCTGTAATTTGATAACAAGTTCCTTAAATGCCATGCAACGTGCGCAATTTTCTCCATGAACAATGACACGATTCCCCTAAGATAGGTTTAATAAAGGCAAATGAACCAGTGGTTTCTGTGAGTTATTTATGAAACATTCAGGAACAGCTGCAAGAAATGTGCAACTTCCTAAGTGGGTTCCGCCTCCAGCAGTTGTGTAGACCAGATGGGAGAATGACAAGCTCCACTTAATATGTCACAGCATCAGCTCAATCATAAAATGGTACCAAACAAATCTCCCTGGAACAAGAGCCACCTGTTTACTATCAATACACCTTCTACTTCTCCAACGGTGACTCTAATTTGTGATGCGCAGTCTAACAAGGCATCCCTTCAAACACGCAAAGCAGCATTCAGCAAATTAGCTTCATTTGAAAAAGTAATGACTAACTCTTTGTAGTCATCCTCAGGCAGCTTTAGAGCCTTTCACAAACAAAGCTTGCTCACAGATTAGTCAGTGTGCCATCTTCCCAGTGAGAATTTCCCGTTAATTATTTCAATTTGGGTTTGGTTTGTCTGCAACTTTTACTCGGTAGTTATTAAGAACAGAAATCTGCAATGCCTTCTGTTTTACCTCAGTGCCAGGGCCCTGCTCGGGAGGCCTCAGATCTGGTTTCTGCCTGCAGCCATTCCTTCCCATGCACTGAGCATGGGTACATTACTTGGAGCCTGTTGCTGTTCACTCTGCAAGAGGTGTGAGAGGTCTCCAGATGTCTATAATGGCTTAGAAATAATTATGTTGGTCTGTGTGAGGAGGGAGACAGAGTAATTCAATTAGGAAGCATAAGGTATAAGGAAACTTTCCGTAATAGCCATTTGTCATGAAGCCTTGTAATATTGTCCCTCTACAGAGGGGACCCTTCCTCGCTCCCTCCGGTTTAGCAGAACAGGACGGTCGAAAAACGGGCACTTGAACCTTGTCAAACGACAACAGGGTAGTTAGAGGCGTCTAGAGTGAGATTTCTATAGCACATGCTCCAATGCTGGAATTGTATGTAGGTCTGCTGTGTTATGCTAAACACTTCAGGGAGCTCACCTTGCCAGAAATGCCTGGGAGTGCATCTCTGATGCCAACATGCAATCCTCAGTAGGTCTGGACCCACCGTAGTCATGGTGTGTACCAGGAATGTGTGACAACTTACAAACTTTCAGTCCTAATGGTTTGCAAGCAATTCACCTCTGCAGATGTTTAACTACCTAAACATTTCCAATCCTGCTGATGTTTTGCTTGGATAGCATTCATTTATAAAGTGTCAGATGCTCCCCATGTCAGCATCTGCTCATTCATGTGATAACCATTCTATTAGGGGACCGGCATTTCAGCCACTTGAAATTATAACTGGTGTGACATTGACAACAGGAGTTGTTGTGATGGATGTCAGCCCACTCACAAGCGCAGTGCTCTTCTCAACGGGAAATAGCACGAAAACAAATCAGAGCTTGCAAACCAGAAACCTTGCCGACATTAAAGGACAAGATTAACTACTGTTTCACAGGATTTTTCCAGTATATAATGCAGATGAGACTTCTTTTTCAAGGAATGATGAGATGAAAAATGAACTACATCTAGCCTATGTCTCCACACAGCAGCAGTAACTAGTGCCTGGTTTCATTCTGATTTCTGTGTACATGGCATGTGTTCCGCTGCAGTGGTATCTCAATTACATGTTAAACTGAGAAACTCCTGCAGGCTACCACACCATTCTTTAAAAGATATAGGTTTGTTTACTCTCACATACATTGACTTTCTCTCTTCAGAATATCCTTCCAATATGAATCCTAATAAAATGTGCTGTTGCTCTCTGGACAAGTACAGAGTGTTCCACGCTTAGGGGGATTTGTTAAAACAGTACAGAAAAATAGCCCTTGTGTCACAGTCAATTTTTGCACTACTTTTACTTTGTATCATTTTATTCACAATTTTTTTTTTTTTTTTGAGATTATCAGCTCAATTTTGCTTGGGTCAGATAAACCAAAAACAAACATCCTTCACCAAAACCTAAAGTGGCACTGATATTTTAAATGGGATAGAATTATTTTGGTAGCGTTCTCCATGCAGGAAATTGAAACAGCAAGTGTCAGGGCAGTTAGAAGTATCACCCAATCTCAAGGTTTCACTTGAGAACATAGCTCACAGCTACAGGAATGGTCATTTCCTGTAATTCTTTCCCAAGTCGCACCTGAATCTATCTCCTTAGCCCATTTTGCCATGATGTACAGGCCTTCCTGGGGCCAAGCAACTGCAGAGCATCGCGATGCCTGATGGAGCAAAAGCAAACAGGACTGCCAGCTGCAGCTCTCCAGAGGTGTTGCCAGGGCTCAGCTGGAGGGCACGAGACGAGTGCCTCCGACGGGACAGCTCGGCTGCACTGCAGCTACACACGGCACCAGGCAAAAATTCCCCATCAACAAGGCTCATTCCTGTAGTGCAAAAATACTCTCCTCTTAAATGAGATTTCGGAAAATGCTAATTCTCTTTAAAAAAAAAAAAAAAGTGAAAATACATATTGAGATAATTCCTCCCATCCCTAATCCTCATGACGACCAACATGAAAATACAATTAAATAATAACTAAAATAATAACTACATACCACGTTACAAGAATTCCCTCCTAAAAAAAAACCCACATGATTTCCAACTGATGATTTTGCTATATGCAAATAAATAAATAATTCAATAAAGCAAGAAATGCATGCTTTTCTGGAGTGCTTTAGGAGTAGTAAGCCGCTGCAAGGGCAAGTGCTGCGCAGCCGGGACGGCCGCAGCCTCCCCGGGAAGGGCATGGGGAGCACGGCGGGAGGCTGGGCCAGCCCGGCCGTCGGGAGCTGCTTTTGGGCTGAGCCGCTGCTCCTGGGGCTGCCCCGTGCCCGGCACCGGGGCTGCCCTGGTGGCACCTGCCCAACACCCCGTGGAGGCTTGGGGGCCTCCTAACGCTAGGTGGGAAGGGCTAACAGCGGGAATGAGGAAACGGGAGATGTCACCAGAAGCCTCTCATTTGACATCCTCATAAAGGCTGATTTACAGCGAAATCACAGAGGCAACACGTGAAACAGGCAGCAACGCTTTGGAGTTGCCCCTAACATGCCATCTGAGCAAAGAGATGTCAGCCCGCTTTGAAACTGAATTCTCCAGAATGCTTCTTAGAGTAGTTTTTATCTATCACCTGAATATTTAAGTTGCATTGGTGCCTGTTTAAAAATTTCTGTCTGGGCCAAATTTGGCTGCCAACCATTTGTGGTGCTCGATCTCATACAGAAGACCAGTGATGAACATGCAAGCACTGAAAGAAAGGAACTAAAGGAACTAAACTACATACTGACTGGAAGCTAATGTCTAATTCAGCTACAAATGTCGTCTTAAACCACAAATGCTGGAAAGCACCTCGGAGCTGCTTTCATTCAGAACTGTTACTGCAACAGTTACCACTAAAATTAGGGAGGACACAGAGCTAATACAAACAGCATCATCAAACTAACATTCTGGGACAGTTACCAAAGAATATCACGTCTAACAGTAAATAATGGGTATTTGCCAGCTCAAAATATTTTTTTCTATATTTCTATCTATAATAGAAGCCACGATCAGGGGCCTTGTGTATGACAGGTGCTCAAAGAGCGTCGGGCCAAAGGCTGCTCTGCAACTGGCATCACTTGGTGTTGCTGATACTTTGATAACGTGGTTTGGATTCTCATTCATGTGTTCCTATAAAACTGGACCCGGGCGATCAAAGCTCGACCTGCACCTCAGCAGAATGACCAGCACGTGTGAGACTCCAAAGCTGACCTGCAGGCACTTCTGAAAGGGTTAGCCTGACTGCTGCATTGGGTGAGATATTTCTCTGTTTTCTCATAAAAGCAGAGCTGATGAATGATACCATTTTTATATCTATGAAGACTTGGGCCTTTGTCAGCCTCTGCCACAATCCTCACACAGCAGGAAGGAGAGAGTAAGCGTGAGCTTCCTCACAGAGATGAATTTATCGACGCCACCTCCTTGATTTGAGAGAACAATGCTGAAAACCTGCTTTATTTACGCCTACACCATGTCAGGCGCACGAACAGAACTTTAGTCTTTTTTAAGCTGGAATAACAGATCATTTCAGTCCTCCTTCAGACATTTAGACACCACTCATAAAGCACACTGCACTATTGAAAGTTTCTGCATACGGTTACAGCGTGAACATAAAAGCATCTTAATGCATGTTGGCTTTTCTCCCTTTTCAGCTACTTCCTCTCCTGCAAACAGGACAGTGCCAGTGAAGGCACCACAGAATGAGCCCTCTCTCCGGGCAGGAACCACACCAGGCGGTGCTCAATCCTGCCTGCGTGGTTGGCCTGGGGTGACACACAAAGGGGACGCACAAGGAATAGTACAAAGTGACACTTACTTTGTAAGTAAGTGAGAATATTACAAAGTGATGGTCTTCCCCTCAAGTCAGTGTTAGTCAGGAGCCTAAAATGGATACAAAAGCAGATAACTGCGTCACCTATGTCTTTGGCAGTATTGTTTTAGGAGGATCATCCTGAGAAAACTATCAGATTCAAAGACTGTAACTGATCAGTTGTCTATTGCCTTTCAACAGCTCAGTAATTCCTTAGATAGCAGTAGTTATCATTGGATATATCCTCCAAACTTCCTTTTGTTCAGTTCATATACATATTTTTGCACTAAAAACAAATGTGGAACTGCCCACAAATCTTTGTCATTACAGAGTCGTTGCCTCTTGCTCAGCAGCCCGGCCACTTGTGACTGTCACACCATGTCCTCTCACATTCACATCAGCCATCCCTGTTGTCAATGAAGAATCTCTAATTTACCTAGTAGGAGTAGAAAACAATACCTAAAATATTACTTCCTTTTAAATTAATGTCAGGCTTCACAAATTAACATTATGACCATAACAATTTTCCAGAATCGATCAAGTTCCATTCCCAGTCCTCCTGGCTACCTTATCAACTCTGCTTTGCTAGGACTATCTTTGGGAGCCAACCAGTACCCTCTGTTGTCATCTCTGTAAACTGCCTAAATGCAGCGATCCCATAGTCTACAAGATACACAATGAATATTGCAAAGTGAATTTAAGTATTAACAGGAAGAGCAAACTATGAGCTTGCCTGAAATGTGTGAGTTGCTCAGAGTCCCTGTTCCTGGGCCACAGTATTTCACGAAAACACCTTAATCCCCTTTTCTGTTTTTATAGGGGTTTCAGGCTCCCATCTTTCTGCCAGGGTGACCTGGCCACTATTGCCAAAGAGACAGACTGCCAGGCTCACCAGCAGGGAGAGCAGTGGCCAGCGCTCTGTAGGACCCCAAGGCTGCCTGCGCTCCTGACTTTGCGGCTGCTTTGGGGGCTGCCTCTCCTGAATCTTGCCGAATGTTCCTCGCCATTCTGTAGTCCACCTGAATCACCTTTTCCATCCTCCTCATTACTCAAATTCTCTCTCACAAGGAGAGCAGAGTTTTTATTGGGTTCAGAATACATCAGCTGAAGTAAAATGCTCAGCAATGGTGCCTTCCAGAACCTCAGGAAAAGACAGGACCTACAGTAAATCAGTTGTTTAGCAAGAACATTGTTATACCTGCTTGATCTCTTCTATAGACATACATCTTTTCTCCAGGGCTAAACATCACACTCCTTCTTCAGTCTGTTTTCTCCAAGTAGAATTTAGGAGACATTTTCAGATTCATGATGCAGCAATATTTTCAGACTACTGATTCTCCAATACCTTAAACATGCTAAGAAATCTTTGCACATTTTAGTGCTGCACAAGCTTCTTCTGTCCTTTATCAAGTTCATTCAGTCAATGGTTTTCTCAACTAGACTAGAAATATCTTTTCAACTCTGGCAAATACTGTTTCTTTGTTTTAGTACACTTTAGAGTATTTTGACCTTTAAAGAGCTGCAGAATGCGCAAAAGCTCCTTCAACATGCTCAGTTTATTAGAAAACAGAGAAAGATTCAGAAAACACAGAGGAAACTGATAATCCAGTTCCAACTCTAACTGGCTTTTAAAAATTTATAACTGCAATGCACAGAGCACCTGGCAACTTGAACCCATAGATTTTTTCACTATTCATACAAGGGTTCAGCATCAATACAACAATATTGTACATCTCTGAAGATAAATACTTCAGGAATTTACATTCTAGCTAGTTCATTCATTAAGGTGCTTATGCTTTTAAAATAAACATACACTGTACTCTTGATAAAGCACACGGCAGATGCTGCATAGGCAGACCCACATACAAGACACATCATAACTGCTAAAGTAGCTGTAGCATCACACACTTGATATTCTTGAGAGCTATTTTAACCTAAGATGAATAAATCATGCAAATATTTTTTAATGTCCTTTACTTGTTGAAATTCTTGTTAAAGCCATAGATGTACATAACCGGAAAAGTCAATACACTGTGTCAGATTCTGCTCTCAAATGTATTGACTTTGGAAAAGACAGTATTACCCTGCCAGTTACCAGAGCAGTATCGTATCTTGCTAATGGCTACGCAAAGTTCCTCTGTAGTTTAGCACTCAATATTTCAGAGCATTAGTAACTACCTAAAGATTTGGAATACTGATTTCTGAAAAGGTTATTTTTTTACAGTTTAGCATTTTGTTTTTTTCTGTACTCAGAGAACTGAAAACTCTTAATGATCTATCAGACAACATATTCACTGTGCATTGTTCTGTTGATAGGACTGTACATTATCTGAAAACAATGAACTTGAGCAAAAGAGCTGAAGGAGGAAAAATGCTGACATGTGGGTTTGACCTCTCTGAGGATCACATGGCTGCAGTTCTAATAGATGGAACCAGAAATAATTGCATTTTGAAGCCAGGAATAAAAATGCCACCCAAGACATGGGTGGCAGGTTACAAGACGATAATCAAATAATTTACATGGTTCTCAGCACTCATCTGCAAACTGAAATACTGTAGGACAAAGAACTATCAGCTAAATCAACCTTCAAAATGTATGAAAGAAAATTTCAATGCTTTTTTTCTGTAGCTCCGGACATAGTACTCATTTGTAGCATATGTATAGGCATATGATTAAGATTTACCTTTATAGGTCTGATCCACGGCCCACTTAAGTCAATAAGAATCTTTTCTTCAGTTACAGTACCCTAGGGATTCTGCCCTAGGTTAGGGAAGATATTTTATGGATAGCTAAATGCCTTCTATAACAGCAAGCCATGACAGAGACTTATTACTGCGCAGAGTGTGAAAGGGTCTGTATTTGGGTCTTATACAAGATGAGGGGCTATTTTCCCTACACTGCAAGTAATGAAAGCAGGACAGAATCTTTATATATCAGGTCCTGTCACCAAACTCAAAAAAAAATCTAGCAATCTATCTTGTGTTTCATCTTGGTATATGGAACATCTTTCCTTTAGTAAATATTTTTACCTTGCCATAAGTTCAACTGAAATCATACCACCCCTCTCTAAATATTTGTGAAATATATGTCAATGAGAGGGAGCTAAGCAAGAAATAATTACTTCTTCACAGCAGTATCGCTCAAGAGTGTCGGGTAGAAACAGCATGAGCCAGTGACCATGCAAGTCAATAGAAAAACTTCTTGACATAGAAAGGTCGAAAGCCATTGGACTTGCTCTGAGTTGTCAGAAAACAGCATATTGAACCGAAGCCACAGGAAAACACTGACAGGCAAAACTTAGTGCTCTCAGATATAACTCGGCCAGGATATCAAGATTAACATTCCATCACTTAAAAACTGATCTGGCACAGCTAACAGCCAAAAGCATTCTGCACTTTGTTCTTTATCTGTGCGGGAGCTACAGCCACACGGAGACTTTACAATATTGAGGATCTGTGTCTGTTGACTTCTGAAAAGTCCATACTGATAGATTTTGATTTTTGTAAATCAGGAAGCTTTGAAAAGAGATGGTCATTTAACTTGAATATTAGTGCATGCATGCTCACACACACACATATACATATAAATGTATATACACAGAGCTGTGTTTCATAATTAATAGATCTGTATTCAGAATATTAACATACAGTGAAAGTGCTCCCAGTCCTGGAAAAATGCTTTCTATATGGACATATGTTGTTGAAAAGGGGGATAGTGTTGTACTCCATCATAAAATGTAGCAACCACAACAAAATTAACAAGGATCATTTGATGAAGAAGATGCATAGTCTGTTTGCACACATAGTTTTTAACAAGCAGTTATGCCAGGCAAAATTACATACAACTGAACATCAAGCCATATACATCTCAAAATAGAAAAAGTTTGCATATGCACACACCACCAGAATGACGGGAATACAGAACTCGTAAAATAACTAGCTCACACACGGCACTTGTCACCCGTCGCGGCCAGGCGCAGGCAGCGCGTGGGCGAGGGATTAGCAGCACTCCGGCCACGCTCAAGCCCTCTGCCTTGCACTCCTCAGAAGCCTCTTTCCTCCGCTGACCCGACAGTTTTTGCAAATCATTTTTGCAAATCACTTGCATTTGAGGGAGACTTTCCTGGTGAACACCTTTCCTTCACTTTCTTTCCTTGTCAGATTTTTATTCACAAAGCCCTGACAAAAGCACAGGATTCTAGGTTACCATATCCTTAAGTTTTCTTTAAAGTAGGAAGTATATGCAAAGAGGATTTGTACCTTTTAATTGCACTAACCCTCAAATTTTGAATTAAAGAATGCAGCATATTTGTATTTCAGAAAAGAACAGAAACCTCTTAATTTAGAAAATACTTCTCCTCATTGTATATGCAGTTTCACAAAAAGAAATATCACCTTAATCCAATGGGACATTTAAGATGGCCCTTATGATTTACATTATTTACTTTTCCTCCCAGCAGTTCTTTAGCTACTGTAATTAGTACATCAATAAATATGTAAACACTATCACCAAAAAACGCACTCAAGTCCTCTTTCAAAGGTAATGTCTGGATTTTTTTCCGGAACATCTGCCAATGTTTGTGTTGATAAGTTTGAGTTAATGTGGAACATTTCCACTACAGTGGAAAGGATATTATTATTGTGCCTTTTTTTTTTTTTAAATGTGGACATAACAAGTCACCTACAGAACCGTCTGGGAAACACATCACCTCTCCTCCCCACAAAAATTAGAATTCCTGAGAATTCTTCAGACCTTCCTTACAAGGAATAAGATACACTTTTTCGAAGTGCTGCTTTGACCATCTGGACCTCTTTTCCAGTGGTATATAAGGCTCTGCTCCTCAAAATTTTATCAATATTTTATGCAATTGCTAGAACATGCAGCTCATCTTCTATTTTTCAAACCATTTCCAAAGGTTTGTGTTACTATATCTCACTGGAATTTTTCAGTCATGGTCTTCAAGACTGTTCCAAAACAATAAGAGTGAACACTCTCAGATCATTAGGTTGGGAAAAAGATACAACCCTCCAAGAAAATGCTGCTTAATAACTGGAAGCTGAGTTCCCACTTAAGGAAAATATCACTCCATGCTGATTGCTTCTGTACCATGGTTCCTCTTTTATTCCGAGCAAAGAGGATTACAAGTATATGTGGAAATAATTGCTTCAGAATAATTTAATAAAAAAAAAAATGTCATTTAACAGCAATATTCTCTTGCCAATCTTTAATTCGTTGAATGTGCAACTCCTTTCCATACAGAGCTTGTCTCAATTTTCATTTTACTTGCAATGTCTTTTGTATTTGAATCCTCTGGCTGCTTAAGAATTTGCTCTCAGAAGCAGAAGACACCCCAAATCACCTTCCCACCTCTTTATTAGTTCCTGGATCTCATCCTTGTCCCACTCTCCACCCCCACTCCCTGATTCATCTTGAAATGATGTTTCTATTTAAAATAACCAAATTATTATGAAGCCTGATTTTAAGTGAGGAACGTCACTATACTCAAACACTTAAACAGAAAATATGACATCAGCGGTCCATGCTTTTTTGCTTTCAAATTTTCATTTTTCTCCCTTCTTCCTCCCTTATTTTTTCTCTTGATTTGGGGTAACAAGAGAGGGTTGTGATGGAGGAACCACTGAGACCTGCCAAGAAGGAAGGGGGTTGGTTTAGCAAATGGGACCAACTCTATTTATCTGAGAACCACTAGTCTATATCCTAGTCACAGCTCTGCCACAGACTTACTGTGTGAGTTTAGTCAAATCACTTAACCTCTGCATTTGCCAGCTGTCCTTTGGAAAGCATTACTTAATCCTAAAATAAAAACCACATTGTACTTGTGTTTTTATAGGTTTTAGTTTAACAAGCAGCTCTCTGATCCTTAAAGCTTCCATGACTACCTGACAGCACAGACTCCAGCCATCAAAGAGAATAAGAAGCTCCACACAGCAGAAAGGCTGAGTTTGATTTCTGATGATACAAGATCACCCACAAGATGCATGTTAGTAACATCCTTTAAACATGCAGAAGAAGGAAGGGAGGGTGGGGAAATGTAAGGAAGAATCTCTGCTTCCTTAGATTTATTTAGGTTATTCCTCTCTACACCATCTCCCTCCAACCTAATCAGCCTGTCCTACATTTTAGTCAGAAAGTGTTACTTTAGTCAAACAACTTAAATTGGTCATACAGAACCTGGAGCTATCAGCATTGCAGAAGCCCCAGGTGAATGGCACTTCAACTCTATCAAACGCAGCTCCATCAGTGAAAACCAATTCTCTCAGAGTTATTCTGTATCTTTAATCTAACCCAAATCCGTCAATTATATAAACCCCTTTAGGTTGAAAAGATGTAATAAATTGTCTCTGGTCTAAGACAATGGGTTTGATGAATCTGTCAGTATTGCTAGCGCTTATGACCCATGAATATTCTGGCACATCCCAATATTCAGAACTCAGTGCTAAAGGCTCAAGAACTAGCAATAAATGCATGGTATGTATGTGACTTTCCACTGGGTATTCCCAGCTAAAGCAAATGTTTAATTCTCTTAAAATCTTTGCCACTGTGCAGCCCAAGCTATAGTCTGACTCTCAAACAGTAAGATTTGGGAAATAATGTATACATGCGTTGAGAAGATTGTTTTTTCACATGTATTCTTTATTGCAGGACACAGATTAATTTAAATCCAGCATTTTTAGAACCTTTCCAGGTATTTGAAGTGTTATGGCGCATTGTTTTTTTCCCAAAGTAGTGCAGGCAATCACCAAGGGCTTCATTATGGCTCCCAACAGCTTATTTAGTAAGAGGCCAGAATTTAGACAGGTCATTAAATTCCACGTTCCCTCCAGCAGATAAGGGATCTATAAGAAGGGATCTGTGTATTAGAACAGCTTGGCCAGAATTCAGTTCAAATTTGTGTTAGAAAAAATGAACTTTCACTTTTGGCTTATTTTAGTCCAAGGAAAGGTCTCACTCTGCCCAACTGGCTTAGGGAGATAAATGCCAGATAAAGTCCAGAGGGAAATCAGTCAAAAGGACAGAAATCTTCTGCAGAAGATCGTGTTTGCATATTATTATATACATATTAATTTAGTCTAGTTTTGGAAACTTCCTGTCCCTTTGTTCCCCAACAATTATTGTACATACTGGCAACATGAAACCAAGTGTATTAAATCCCCTACAACAGAGAATGACACAGAGAACAGAAACTCTGAAGTACCATCACTGCCAGACCGGCTCCATCCCTTTCACATACCCAGGGATACACGGAACAGGTCAGCCCTGAGCTACAACCTCCAGGAAGCTGAGCTTCACACGTTGCACCGTTTCATCTGCAATACGGTGGCTTTGCAAGGATTTCTCACACAAGCTGACACGTTTGCCAGTCTTCCCTTGGAATCATTTTTTGTCCATATGCTTTAACAGTTCATCTATTTTCCCTTTATTAATTTCTCCCCATAAAACTCAATACCTTTGTCAGCTGAAATAATGATCTGCTCACGTATTTGGTGCTAGACATGTAAGCTGCAACATTTGATTAAGGGAGAAACATTCTAGTGGACTCAGTAGAGCTTTTGACATGAGTAAATGTTTTCAGGGGCAGGTTTTGATTTGTAAGATATAGAAACACTGGAGGATTTCTATATGTGCTTAACTTCTTTGTAACATTTGACTTATTTTCACAATTTCGCCAAGAAGTTCTCTACCTCCTTTCTGTTTCCTTTCCTCTAAATGCTTTACGTTTCCTTCATCACTTTGCACAATGAATTCCCCACATTTGGACACCTCCTAACACGAATTCTGGCTCCAAAGCTAAGGGTAGTTAAATAAAGATTATCTGGAACAGATTTGTCCATGACATGTTATTCTTTGGAGGACAGGTGGAGGAGACATTTGGGCTTAACGAAACAGCAAACACACAAAAGGCAGCACTCCCAGCAGCACAGCTACATGTTTCACCAGATTGCTGGCAAATGACAGATAGAGTTTACCCTGAATCCTCAGTAGGGAGCTCAAACCTGTACTTTTTAAGCCCATCTGGAGTGTTCAGTACCCTTGGTGCAGTGAGGAAAACATAGAAAAATTGTGAAAAATGTGGGTTGGGGGAGAGCTCCCTCTTCTTCTCCTTTCTCCTGAAAAGTTGTTTCTCCCAATTAGTTTTATATATATTTAGCTGCTATTCAGATTTCAGTCTTTTTTTACCACTGGAAACAATTTAGCTTAATTACTTCTGATGTTTCATTCATCACATTGTGAGCACTCCCTCATTTTTACAGCATTTTAAAAATAAATGGCCAAAATAAAAAATAACAAGTAGCCTATCTCCCCAAAGCTAACCCAGCTTGTTCTGCTACATGATAACCCACACCCCAAAAGGCAAACCATCATGAAAAATCAGTTTAATCAGCAGTGTATGACCACGCAGAGATTCTGCCTTATTTACCTTCAGACATCTCTCATCTTGACCCACACAAACAGCCGTTAAAGGAAGTACCTTGATACCTGCATGTTCCTATTCACTAAACTGCAAAATAAATTTGGAGGGAGGAAAGGAGACTGAGGTAGTGACCCAAATTAATGGCACAACTCTAAAAAAAAAAAAAAAAAAAAAAAAAATTAAAAAAAAAAAAAAAAAAAAAAAGAGATGTTCTTCCAACCTCTCCCTGGCCAGGAGGGCTGCTGAGACCAGTATGATGAAAGGCCTGTGGTAAGTGAAAGGGACAGTGGTGAATTTGTGGTGGTTCAAGCAACCATGAGATTGTGGAAATCAGCAGTAAGAAATGTGGATAATGGCACAAGCAGCTGCCCCAGGGAGGCTCGGGGAAGGAGGATTAATGACCGGCGAGACTTGCTCTCCATCGACTCCTTCCCTGAAATGCCAAACTGCTGAGCCAGTTATCAATCAAGAACGTGAAATACATCGGCGGATTGATTGGGTTTGATACGGTGGCAGCCAGCTACACTTCTGAATACTCTTTGAAAACAATTTTTACTGCGCAATGCTGGAGAAAGCCAACAAATAATAAACCTGTCAGAGTACTCACCAAGTGCTCGTAAATACAAAAGCTGCTGTATAGTGCCTTGATGCTGCAAATGGGAACCACTCCAAAGCCTGAAAAATTGTCAATACTTAATCGTTGCATCTGATATCAATTCCAATTTAAGCTTCTACTCTCCTTTCCCCCATGCCTTAGCTTTCTCCAGCACAAAATGCATGAGTCTTAATAAAGAGTATGCTGATAGTGTGCCTTTCCATTTAGCCGGAAATGCACAGGTTTTTTCCAGCCACACTCCTTTTTCTCCTGTAATTTATTCTGTTCCAAGTCCTTTATTCTGAATGCCCATTTCAGGTTCAAAATTGCATGTTTTTAAATGAAAGAATGAGGCTAAGTAAGAACTAACAAGCAGTTGACCCAACATCTAGTATTTACTCTGGCAAAATTTCAGCTGGAGTCAGTGGGTTTTGCTTGACTAGAGGCAGATTAAATGCTCAAGGTCACAGCATTGTACGTGGCCTTTATCACAGAGGAAGCAGGAAGAAGATTTTCTGAGGTGCATCCTTATACTTCACTTCAAAGGGACAGGTTATCCTCCGAATTTTACCACGGACAAAAGACTACAAAAAATAGACTCCGTTAGCTTTACAGTTTTGCCGTCTCTTTTGTATGATTCTTTGCATGCCAGCCCTAGGGGAGCCCAGGTCATAAGGTTCTTAACACGTCCTCATCAAGGACGTCCCTCAAAGCTGCTGCACTGTGCCTGCCTGACTGCCTCCAACAGCTGCTTACAGACTGCCCTCCTTCCTCCTGCCTTCCCGCTTGGTTCCCATTATTCCTTATAGGCACAGCTGGCAGGCTGAGGAAAGCTGGCAAGGAAAAGTCCGGAAAAGAGCTGCCACTGGAATTACTTCCAAAATATGACTTCATATTTTCCATTGAGAAGTGAAGGGTCTGATAGACCTGAGCACTGCGAGAGGCACACATTGTGCAATTCAAAACAGGAAATCTAAACAGAGAGAAGCAACTCTGGAAATATTTGACTTTAAATTCTAAGGAATAATTCATAACCAGGATACTCCCTGGCTACGCACACTAAATCTGGAATGTGTGGGAATCGTTTTGCCATTCTTCTTTCTCAGTTTGAGGGATTAAGGTGGGGAGAGCACTAAACAAGGACAGAAGTTCCGTATATTTGCTCTGTATATAATGAATACAGGGAAAAAAATAAATTCATATATAGATGGAGATGTCTAATTGAGACACACAGTTATTTGAAATAAAGGGTTATAAACTCGATTAAAGCATAATCCGAAGTAAATATAAGCACGGAATGGCTAGTTATAGTGCCACAAAGACTATCACAATCAATAGCTCACTAAAAATATCTATAAAACTCAAAATACGTTTTCTAGCAAAGACAGAGCTTACTTGCTCTCAGCAGAAAACCTTGAATATGTTATTGACTTTCATTATATCCTTTGCAAAGTCAAATGTGAAGATTCTGCAGTACTTTGTCATTGCTCCAGACTTAAAGAAATGTATTAGCTGAATGTGCTTTCTTATATCTTAGGCCTATGTTCTAAGTTTTCTCACTAACATGCTTTATTACTTACCACAAAAAATATCAGAAAAAAAAAATCTGCTGCTAGTTTAAGGCGCAAATCTTCATTCCACACATGGTCAGGGTGACTTTTGACAGTTCTGTAACTAGGAGATACGAATTAAGCAGTGAAAATGCTCTTGTCCTTTTGCTGAGCAAAAGCAAACTTGGAGATGGAATGATCTGCAAAATTAGTCCATATGTAATTTTGGAACTGTGTTTGGTATTATGAACCAGTGATATATATTTATCGAAAAAATGAAAAACTCCTCTCTGGAAAAAAAAGAAAAAAAAATCCTCTCCTCACTTGAAAATCTTTAATCATTTCAATAGCAGTGGACACAAGAGAGAAAGAAAGTGTTCTGAATAGCATCATTTCTGAGGCCTCAGTGCATATACTCTTATGGGAATCAACAGGAGGACTTTTACACAGTGCACATTCTCTATGTTTAATGATTAAGCTATAAATAAATAAATTATAATAGCTAATTTACCATCAGGGGAGTACAGCTCACACCAGGTAGTATCATCATAGTCAGTTCTTCACTTGGGCCTTAATCCAAAACAGGCAAGTACATAGAGACAGCCACAAAACTCAAACTCAGAGCAATGAATATTTTGAAAGCATAATTACATTTCTTTGGCTAGCTGATATAAATTTGATAGCATGTGCTTATTATAAATTACAAATAAATAATGTATTACCGTGCAGGAAATTAAAGTGTGTAACTCACTAGCTGGAGTTTACTGCTGTGCCCCAACATACTGCTGATGCACTGCTATTTTATTTAACATCTCCAACATACCAGTGAATTACAACTTGATATTCATTCTACTTCACTTCATTGTGTACAGTGCATGTATTTGTTTTGCCATATAAGCTTCTCAGGGAAAAATGAGGTTTCTAATGAATGGACATGTCATCATATAATATTAAAATATATTTGTATAGATTTTTTTTTTCACCTTTGCCTGGACAGCTAGTTATAGCACACTATGAAAAACTGCTAAGTAGATATAATACATCACAACTACTGCTCAGCATTTGTGCTGGGAAATTGCAAGGCATTAAATGCAAACAGGTACATTTTGCAGCATAATTTACCTCACAGGAGGCAGTTTGTGTGACCATGATCTTAGTGAATCCCCTAAACATATTCAGCTAAAAGAGAAAGGGGAAGGCCGAACTATGTCGAGTAATCCTGGGCAGATGACATTCCCCGAGGTATAAACCTCAAGCTGTATTATTCATGCTCCTTATCTCACAAAAGATTTCTTTGTACTGTTTGTTGCTTTTTCTTCTACATCTTTTTGCCGCAGGGAGCAGGGAGCTCAAAGGGCTCTGGAATCACTAACATACCAGATCACCTCCATATACCTTGGACGGCCACGTCAGGATCTCGCAAGGTCTCACAACCTAAGCTTAAGAAATCCTTTCAGGTCAGCTCTTCTGGGATAACTCATTCCAGCCTACAGCAAATATGAAATAACTCAACTTCGCTTAGCCTATGTGAAATAAAGTATCTTAGTGATAAACTCTCAGGATGTAGCGCAGATCAAACACTAGTGATTTTTGATGTCCACAATCCCACACGCAGGATCATGACTATAAGCTAAATTTAAAAGTCCCTGAGAATTATTTAAAACATAACAGTGCTCATGATGATAAACAGAATCTACAGAAAGAAGACACTGCAATATTTTCTTGATACGTTCTGAATATCAAGATTTTCCTTCAATTTCTGCTTCCCACATACTCTTAGAACTTTTTTTTTTCTTGTTATATCAGACAGCAAGGTGGTCTGACTAGAACAATTATATAAACAGAAACTACAAAGAATAAAGTGAAACCTACCTCTTATTTTTTACACCTTTGTCTCATGTCTGTTCAGCCTGCAGGTAGTTATGGAATCGGAATGGCTGGGATGGCTCAGAGATGTACAGACTGTGAAAGTGCAGCCCAAGCAACACGGGTGCTTCTTCACTAATAACTTTATATTTGCTGGAGATGTTCAGTGACTGCACGGGGGACAGAAAAGTTCTTTCTGTGCCTGAAACTCCCCGCTGCTATTCTTTCTGGTGCCTGACTGTGTTGGACTTTCTCAGTAATTATTTAAAGTGTTTTTCAAGCTGACTCCACTGTGCCATGATAGAAGAGCAATATCACTAATCCATGGCAGTGCTCGTTCAGTGTGCAGACACTACCATCAGCAGAAGATCCCACGTGCCATTTTTCAATCCAATCTCCTTTTGACGCAATTTAACTGCTGCAAATATTTGTCATCTTCATACTTCACCTGAAATGAAAAGGGAAATCAAGTTGAATGTTAGCTTATCTTCCCCTTGCTTTGGGTCTTTTTTTTTTTCTAAATTGTGCTCTTCTTGTTTACTCTGCAGGACAATTCAGCAAATTCAGTAATTCACAAAATAAGTGAGTCAATACCATTTCAGCTTCTCTTTACATGCCAGGAAACATTAATCAACAGAGAAACTCTCTTCCAAGTAAACTAGGATCTTTTTTTCTTTTCATTATTTTTTAATCAAATGCTTTTATGTTCTTCACTTCCAAGGTAGCAAAAAAATCACTGTCTAAATCCAACCAACCAGTGTCAGGTAACTCCAGGAAACATTGAATATAGCAATGTATTAAGTCACTTGTATGCACAGCTCTTCAATGAATAGAATTCTTGTGAGTTTAGGAACTCAGCAAGCTATATAAAGGCTACGTAAGATAATAATAAATTATCCACTAGTATAATAAGGCCAATCTATTTTCATCCCAGAATTAATTTTCCTTTTAATATATTCTAAGATTTGTATATTTTGCTATTCAAGCCTCAATACTGCAGTGGCACAGAACTTTTCTCATTTATGGCATATTCTTCAAACAAAAATATCCTTCTGGTGGATATCCTTCTGCTTTACTCCTACTTGGATTTTGTTGGTGAATGACAAGAGCTGTAACAAATTAGGATACAGATTATTCCAGTACCTTACATGCCTATTAGGCAGCACTTGCTGGATCACAGCAGTGATCACAAGGCTGCTGGAAATGCCCCTGGGACACAGGGCTGGAGCAGGTGCTGCCTGAGAGACCTGGGCTTTTCCAGACTTAGGGAGAGGGCAGGGAGAGGATTTTGTTGCTGTCTGCAGCTACCTAGTTGGAGGAAGCTAAACAGAGTCAAACCTTCTGAGGTGCTCAGTGAGAGGGAAAGAGTTGATGGACAGGAGCTGCAAAAAGGAAAGTCTAACCAGATATTAGGCGAAAAACTTCACAAGGGTAGTCAAATGCTGACACAGTTTGAAACGGAGATGTGAAATCTCCATCCCCAGAGGAATGGAAAACTCAACCAAACAAGGGCCTGGGCAACCTAAGTCAGCCCTGCTTTGAGCAGGAAAAGACTGGAGCAGATGATCTCCGCAAGCTACTTCCAATGTAAATTATTCAATGATTATTCATTCATGATTATATCAAACCTTAGCTGATACCAGAAACATGAATAAATGAATAAATTGCAATATATATATGTAACTTAAAGGCTACTAGCAATCTATAATTTACCAATAGGAAAACATGGTATGTGATACAGTAAATAAAATTACAAACTAGAAGGAAATGAACATGTGTATGAATGACATACCTATGGCATGAGGCACACAAATCACATATACCTAGTAACACGCTGTCTAAGAAGGCAGTACTACATCAGACTTCACTGCAATTTCAGGATTATTTTCTCTTGCCAATTTATAGCTCTTTGGTCCCAAGATTTAGTACTGTTTGGACTTCTCTTATGACAGAAGTGGTAAATCTGCGGTGCCCATCTCTTCTTGAGCAAGTCTTGGGACTGCCATATCCAAACTGTAATTTGTTCTCTATCTTGTATTTGCTACATCTTGACAAGCCATGTCTGAACTGAACGACTCTTTGGAGAGTTAGTGCACATGATGATACTCTTTACTCTTCACCAGGAAGCTTTTGGATAGCTGCCATTCTGTATTGTTTTGAAACAGTGACAGGAAATTTCCTAATATGCCATAACTTAGATTTTTATCCAGCCACACAAAATTTGTTCATAAGGGAATCTCCAGAAATGTGTGTTGGACTATCTGTTTTACAATATGTAAAAGGCTTTATATTTTATTAAATACCAACCCATTCACATGTATGCCTGCCACATATAGCCCTGCCATTCATATGACTAAACTTCTTTTCGGGAACACGGGCAGGTACCCTGTCCTCAGTACATAGCAAAATTCTGAAGGGAGTTGGGGGTAGGAAGGAGGGGATTGAGAGAGAAAGAACAGCTTTCCCACCTGGTAGATCCAGGATTGGTTTATCATGCAGAAAAACGCATGTTTAATTAAAACAGGACTTACAAACTTGGCATAGCGTCTCTGGAGAGAGGGTCACACAGGTGTCTCAGAGCAACATCTACCTCTCTTTTCCCACATTAATAAACAGGTAAGAGCACCAGCTAGTTTTCACACAGACTGAAATCACTGAAAATGACCATAGTAGGGAAGGGGTAGGGGGCAAGGTGGAAAAGAAAAAACAGAACAGCCCTCTATATCTAACATACTGAACTGAGATTCAAATACGTCTCAGCACTGTCTGGCAATTCAAAGAGAATACTTTGTCAGGTGTGCTTTCAGAAATACAAATCTAAATAATGTCATCTTGTAAGTTTTAAGTTTTTGCTTTATCCAAATCCCTCATAACTCATGGTGTATCACAGATTACACTTACAACAAAATGTTTCTGGTCTTTATTTTCAAATGCTTAAAAAGAAAGACGAGAAATCTGAATTCTCACCACAGCGTTATGACTTTATGGTGTCAGAGAAGATGGAAATAAGGCAAGTTTTCTTCATGTCATGGAGGAAATGCTATAATTCTGCTTTAGCCAAGACAGATGTTCATTGCTTTATCATTTTGATAATGTCTTTCATTTGCTTTACATAACTATGAACTATAACACTGCAGAGCATCAATTATAGAAAAAGCAATGGCCAATTGAACAGATGGGAAGCAGGAATTTAACCACGAAGGGAGAGAGTCTGAGCTGTTTGTTATTTTGCTGTTATGAGCTAATAAACCAGACTCTTATCAGAAGCAAGATCCTCAGGTTACCAATAATTTGTAAGACAGGAAAATGGCACAACAGACTTTTTACGCTTGCTCTCTTTACCCCTGTTTCTTCCATTTTTATTTACTTAGGTTGCAGAACCTGGGGAATGTTTTTTAACCTGCATGTTGTAGGCCCTCTTAAATACCCTCTACTTAAACAACGCTGTTCATAACCAAGTCCTTGACAGTTGCATGCACAGAGGAATGGGACAGCCAGTCAAGCAGAGCAGCCAAACCTGTCTTTTTTTCCTGACCAAATGCTATTCTCAGTCTGAAAGAAAAGGGAATCTTTGGGAGGCACCCAGTGGCATTCAAGTGATTCTTCGATTTTATGAGGTGAATCACATATTTGTTCATTCCGTGGTGGAAAACAAATGCTGTTCCACTAAGGGAAGAGCACCAGGAAGAGTGCGAAACTCTACACTGGGAATTACTCTGGAAGTTTTGTCAAGGAAAAGCTCACATTTGGAGGTTTCCAGTTCTGTCCACATGCAATCCCTTAGCATGGGATAAGCCAATCCCAAACAATACCTTAATGCCACACTGCTTTGTGTTAGCTCAGTCTGAGCAATATGTAATACGGAGCTGTGGATCTCCCTAAAGTTCTCTAACAGCAGAACTTCTGCAGTGCTACAGCTCATTCCTACATTGCACTTGGGGGAAAGGCATTTTTAACTGGGGGAAATAATAATATTTGTCTTTCAAGTTTCTTTTTAACAATCACCTTGTCATATTAAAGTAAGTTACCTCCTTTTTTTAGAGCTTTACACTCCACTGTTGTGGAATGGCTGACATGATGATTTGTAAATAGATGAGAATTGCTGCACTCACCAAGAGTACACAGAAGTCTGCACATGTTAATGAGAATAGATAATCTTTATGCAATTTCTCATCCCTCTTACAATGGTTGTCAAGAGAAAAGAGGATATCTGTGCCATGCTCTTTTTTTTTTTCCTTGTTGCAATCGGAGTTTAAATGTTATGTCCCTCCATTTAAAGAGCTTCTCTGCTGCAATCTTCCCAGCGTTCTGTAATTAGGAAGCCCAACATTTTTTTTCCACCCTATTTGCAGTTTCACTGATTCACAGGAAAGGAGTAGGGGTGGTTATGACATAGAAAATATAGGGTAGGTGAGGATTGTGGATAATATGCATATGGTAATTTTCCATACAGAACATGTGGGTTACTAAAATCTTACTTCATAAAGTATAAGAAACGGAAGCATTGGTTGTAAATAAAAGTGGAGTAGCCCTGCTATTTCAGTTTCAGATAGATTTTAATTCCTTTTTTTTTTTGACCTATGATTATTAGTTGTGCTGCAGTACTGTTAAAGATCTGCTGCCATGCCCTGGACTCATTGTCTACGAAGTTCTACAGCACCTCAATCAAAACAGATAATCCTAACATGAAGGCAACAGGGTCCTGATCTCTAAATGGTTTTGAAACATGGAAGGTATTCTGAGAGAATAAGAGTCAGGCAAACAGATACTCTGGAGCATTTAAGCTGTATGGGTTAAGAGAGGAAGCAACAATTTGGCAAGTTGCAAAAGTGCGTGAAGCAGACGAAGGTAACAATGACATAATACAACACTTCCACCATCTCTGCTGAACAGAATGTTTGTGTAGAATGAAAAATTTCAGAAATTACTATAGTAGACATTGCTAAATTAATCAAAAGTTTTGTTTGTTTGTTTCTGAGCAAGGGCAGTAAAATATTATTGACAAAATTAAACAAACTGAGGACTAATCCAGCAACTCTGAAGTGGTTAAAAAGTTGGCAAGTAGCAATAGTTATTGGTAGAATTACCATAAAGAAATGATACAGTAAAGAAATGTTACCCAACAGTTTTGTTTCTTTTTTTTTTAAAAAAAAAGAGTTTTATGTAAATAGGATTAATAAATGTGAAGATAGGGAAGATTCCTCTTTTGGGAGGAGGTAGAGCTATTAGAGAGGCTTGCTGTACGACCTGCTTATTAAATGTGTAGTCCTATCTCATTTCCATCCCTACCGTAACTTATGACATGCCTACCACCATGGCTGCTCAGCAGATGACAAAAAAAGCATCAACTGACTAATGAGCAATTAAGATTGCCTTAACACTTTCATTACTCTCACACAGCCATACAGCTCTCAGGAGCTGTTAGGGTGCAGGTGGTGCCCTGCACAGTGAAAAGGAAAGTGGTTTTAGCAAGAAGGATCCAGCATCCCGATCTGATTTTCTATCTGCCATTACTGCTAAGATCATCATTAACTGATTTACTACTTTTATTTTGATGTTGTTACCCTAGATAAGAAGTGCTGATGCTACCAATAAATTGTACTCACCTTTCACAGACTTGCAAAGGTGTTTGTCGCAGACTGTTCTTTTGCTGTACTTACTGCCTGCCGTATTTGTGCTGCTTCTTTCTCTTCCTTAAACAACTTATAATTGCACTTAAAAGCTGACCACATGATCAGATTAGCAATATTCACTATCTTGACAGTCCCAACTGTAAATGATCAAATTTAAAATAAAAGTGCAGTGCAATGACCTTTCAGAGGACAGCTTAACTTCTCTTTTGGAATAGAAATTAAATTTGCTGCAGACAGCTTTATCTGTACAGTGGAAGTGACCTATTCATCGATATGAAGAGCTGATGACAAAGAAGTGTTATGCTGTGCGAATAAGATGGCAAACCTACATCTTCAAAATACCATTTTGCTTCTATTATTAAGTGGATGTTCTATATAAACCCTGAAGTCATGTTTATTTTCTTAATGATGTATTTCTCCTCCATGCAATGTGTGTCTGGAAAGTACTTCTTAGTCCTCATGTAGTTCTCACCTAAAATGTCAGATTTCCTCAATTTCATAATAGGTTTCTGAGATCAAAACCATCTTTGTAGCATTAGTAAGGAAAGGAAGCACAGTAACTTGATTTACCATATGCAGTGGGGGGAGATAGCGATTCTTTGTAGATGAAATTGAGAGAAGGTACAGAACTTTACTTTAGTCCCTCTAGGCACCCGAATTTCAATTGTTCAAACAAAAATATTTTTAAAAAATGACGACATAAAATTGAGCTGGAAATCTCATAAGCCTTTTGAGAATTGTCTTATAGTCTTCATCCTATTTTGATGTGAAATGGAAGGGCTCTCAACATTTTGAGCATCCTGGTATATACATATTATCTCAGACAACCCTCATTTCAGCTGACAGCTGGCCTGCATGAGCAGTTGCTAATTCTCAACTCCAAACACTAACTTGCCACCAACAAAATATTTGATGATGATCAGAAATTGCTCTGTTAAAAAGGTTTTCCATTTCTAAACTTACCTATTGCTATTCCAAGTACTACACAGAAATGCCAGAGCAGTACCTTTCCTACGCTCTACTGGTTTTTATTCAAGCCTTTTTCTAAGCCAGATGGTCTTCAGATCTGAAGAAACACGAAGGACACGTCAAACCCATACATCGGAACAAAGTGCTGAGACATCTCAGCTCAGAGCAGTTGAACCCCTGCCAGAACGGGAACAGTTAAGGGACAACCTTACCTTAAACACACATCACCAGAAGTTTGCCCATCACCTATGTTCTTCCCATTCTTGGCAACACAAACACATAAGTCTTACTGTTTCATATGAAAAAAATTCTTACTTGCATCACAGGAAGGTGGGAATCAGAAACCATCTTTCAATTCTCAGATTACAAATCCTCTTCTCCTACAAGTCTATGAATTTACTGATTCCCCTGAACATTCAGCTTTCTCCTAAAGTTTCTCCTAAAGTCCCTGGTGGGTCAACACATACTGCTGTGTGTTCAAGAATTTTAAAAACTGCTTTGCTTTCTTTGCCAGGAAAACTCACACTCCTTTGAGACCATCCCAACCTCCTTCAGACTTTTATTTTCCCTCTTGCTAGAGGGATGTGATCCAGTGGGATCCAGTGACTAATTTACCTTCAAAATTTCCATGTGAAAAGTTTCCTAAGAAATCTTTTCCTTTCCTCAAACCTTGCTTTGTGAACCCAGAGCCTCCTCAATTTTATTTGCTTGATTTATACTTAGTCTAGTATCATGATCAGACGTATCTATAGCCCATAGAATGTAACGTCATTTTAAAGGGTGACAGCCTGACGAGGCTGGACTAAAGTGTTGGTAAGTACCCATCACAACTAGATGTGTTTGGATTTTGCCAGAAATATTGAGCAGAAACTCAGTAATCCTGAACTCACTATAACAGAACTACTTCTTTATATCAGGCTTTTGCTACTTCCAACCAGGGCCCAAGCAGCATCGCCACAGGACTATCCTTACTAGTGTTATTTCACTATTTGTGGAATGTGTGCAAATCAAGAATTATAGAATAACAATGACATGGCCTATAAAAGAAACAAACAAACCCCCCCCCCAAAAAAAAAAGGTTTTGCTTTGTTTCTCCACAAAACACAACAAAACCAAGGTGCAAGCATGGCAGGAATGCTGACGATTTGTTTCAGTTCCTGATTTAACCTAACCAGACCTCTATGTTTAGGCCTGGTAGAACAGCAAATGACAACTGCTAACACTGACGGGTAACTTTGTGACCAGGTCCAGCAGGAAGGCTGGAAATTCAGTGCACATGGTGCAGTCTGCTTAACTGGAAACGTACAGCCCCTAAACGTCCATCTCTTGTGCTGTGTTCAGCACTGTGGCCAAGGACTTGTGGAGATTATCAAAACCCTGTGGAAAAACTGCTGCTGCTTTCTGTCCTGTACAGTTTTAGGAACTGAGTGGTAACTTGAGTAACAAGTAGTTTGGTATTTAACTGCGGCATTACATTTGTTAAAGAAGAATATAAAACAGGAGCAAACATGAAACTAAGCTGAGCTTGTGTCCCTCTTCTCCTCTCTAATCTACGCATTAATCTTCCTTTGCTGTTCCAGATTCTAAGATGGGAACCACAGCACCAGTCTCAGTACCTAAAAAAGCTCTAAAATAACTGTACTGTGTGGTGAAACAGTTTTGGTCACAATTCAGAGACTGATTTAGGCCAAATAATGTTCATGTTTTTTAAATGCCCTTGAGCTAAACCACTGGCTCTACTTTCTGCTCTGCCCCCCACACAAGTATAGATTAGAAGCAACTACAGAACAGCCCAAAGTTTGTGCTTCAAAATGAAGCCTTATAGCACAGCTTATTGTATTTTTAGAGTAAAAAGGGGTTTTCCACAATCTCCTCTCTGTTTGCTCTGCCCCCTTGCCCAGCTGCTGGTGTACGTTTCAGGAAAGCTGAGCCCTAGAACACCCCTAACCTTACTAGCACATAGGGAAAGGAAAGAGAAACAGAGTCAGGCAGGCGAGACACACACCAGCTAGTCCCGAGCGCCCTGGTGTCAGACAGCCACATACACATGTATTCTTATTTTCTTAACCTGCAAGAGGGCACGTGAACATATCTCACAAATAATTTTCATTTCTGCACTTAAACAATTGGCATTCGACCATGCAAACCTCAAAAAGTATTTTCAGTGGTTTCAAATAGCCCAGGCTGTCACCTAGAAAGCCTTGAGGTCATAGGTTTTCATTTACTGCTACACAAATGAATATAGTTTCTGTTCCTTCACCCTCTTCACTTCAGCACTACAGGTTACGCACAAGGCAGGGCGAGGCTTAACACTCCATCATATCTGAAACCCTTGCAGCAGTCTCTGAGAAACATTTCCAGATTTTCTTGCCATAATTTTTCTCAGTTCTTCAGCACTATACATATATACTGGAGGCTGCATTTTTAATACATTGCCAGCTGGGAAAACTCATGTTGCAATTGCCCTCAAGTAAATATAGGGGAGCTGTTTCTTGAAGAGGGCTTGGAGTTGGGGGAAATGGCATTCAAAAATGAACATCCATGGTTGAGGCCAATGGGATCTCTAGATGTTTAGCATCCGAAATCAAGCCATCGAAATTTAATGAAGGGAAAAAACTTGGAAGGGGGACTGCATTTTCTTGAAGACAGCCTTGCAACCGTAAGTTTAAAAACCTCCCTGCAAGTATGAGAATTTTGTTCCTTTTCGGTAGATAGAAAGAAACAGGGTACTACATACAATGTCAAGACATCAAAGTATCAAACATATTGCCAAGAGATCAGCGGCAGTGGCGGGAGACAAGTTCCATGCAGAAAGCTGAAATAAGCTGTATCTTGCAGGAATATCAAAGGTCAGCTTGGATATGTCTTTACTTACCTATTTTAATTAGGATATTTTACACCAATTATTCAAGATCTTAGCTCCACATAATTTAGCACCTACTGAAGGGAGCAATGACACACCTGTTGATTTTCCCAGAAGCATTTAGTTTCATATCCTCCTGTTTCTTTCGCTCATTAATCTGACATTTTAATATTATCTTCTTAATATCACAACTCTTCTGATGCTACAAAAGCCTAATTAACAGCTTAAATTAATCTACTATGTGCAATCCCAATGAGTTTATTGCTGTTGCACCACTGAAATCTATGTCCCTGAACTAACAGAAAATCCTTATGAGAAAGTAAGAAGGAAAATGAAAATGAATGTGAACTGCTTACGTCCTACAATTTCTTCCATAATTATTCAGAGAGGAGAAAGACCCAGGCTCCCTACTTGAGATCTTATTTTTGTCCCACAAAGGCATTCGGGAGAGTTAAGATATGTTAACTGTAGGCATGCAGCTAAGGAGCACAAGCTAAGGCACATTACATCCTTCTCCCAGTGCTCTCATAGGCAAATAAAGTGGCCTTGATTCTCTGCCGTTCAATCCTTCTTAGTTTAAGCTTCAGCAATTTAAGGCTACTTTATTTCTGAAACAATCCTCACTGGGGTTTAATGTACTTGGGTTTTGACATAAGCATGACTTTGAAATCCATGGCTGAATACCTTACATAGGAGGTAATTAATTATTACGCCATTACTCACTTATTCAGACCATTAAAATGTCTGAGGCAACAGGAGCATTCAAGAGAAATTTTAAGGCCAGCAGCTTTTTGCAATGTGTTACAGTGTTCAGTAGAACTGACTTTTGACCTATATCAAAGAATAAGGCTTTTTCTGCCAAAAAATTTTGGCAGCCTGTCCAGACTCACTCATACAACAAGTACAATGTGTTTTCATATCTATTCATTAAGTCCTACTGTGAGATTGCAGTGTGTGAGCAAGCAAGACTAGACATTTTTAACCATTTTATTCATGGTAGCCAATTAAAAATCATTGGAATATTGAGCTGGAATAGCCTGAAATTTTCAAAAAGCTTTTTTTTTTTTTTTTTTTTTTTTTTTTTTTTTTTTCTGTTGTTGTTGTTGTTTTGGAATGCTTTTTTCCAGAATTACAATTTTCATGCTGAATGAAGCTCCTTGGTGAAGAGTGAATGTATTAATCGACAAAGTAGCTTAGTCGGTGAAGTGATTTTTTGAATTTCACCAGGGTTGAACAATACCAGTAATTCAGAAAAATTCATGAGCTTCAAAAGACTTTTTATATAAACTGGTAACTCCAGACTAAAGATTGTTGTCTCTTTGAGAGAAAAGTCTGCAGTACTAAAACTTGGTGCGGAAACAAAATTAAATATTACCCTGGCACTTGCTTCTTTAAAAGAAAATGCTTTTATTTTTTCTTCTGAAGGAAGGACAGCTGACTTGTTTGGAGAGTTGAGGACTCCTGGCATTCGTGAAAAGGCTTGATTAGCTTTTACAAAGTAGATGTAGAGAAAGCCTATTCAACTAATTCAAGTCTGCCCTTGCAGCAGTTCCAAAGAGGAAACTTTAGTCAGAAACATAACCAACACATGACCATACTTGTCTCTGAAAAAGCTCATTACTAACTCAAAAAGTAACAGGGTATATAAACTGGAACGCTGAATTTTCATGGAAGTAGTAAAATAAGGATTAATTTGGAGAAATCTGTGTAATATCAGGATAGACCTGCTTCTTAAATAATTAAATCTTTCACAGGCTTCAGCTCAGGAAATGTGGCATGGAAAGGTCAGATATCATAACACACAACAGACTGAGCCCAAATTAAGAATGAAGCAAGCAGAAAGAAGCAAAGATGACTACTCTGTTAGAAACGCTAAGGCTCAAAGCTCCATCACTATTTGTGAACAAAAAACACTACGTTTGAGCCTGGATGCTGCACCTTCCCCTATAAGGGTTACAACCATGATCACAGCTCCCAGGGCAGGGCTCTGTACCCTGCATTATCCCAGCTGGCATCCAAGGCAGAGCTCATACAGCTGTGATGCTTCAGCCTGTGGCAATCTGGAACGAAAGCTAGAAGCATCTCCACTGGGGCATGTTTGCATTGTGACATTAATGTCACTATAGGAGACAAGAGAGCATGACTACAAGCCCAAAGTGTATCTTGTCAGGCATCAGCAGCAGCCCTCTGTGCCGTGTGTGGATGAAATCAGATGAAATCCGTCTTTTGTGAAAGTCGAACAGAAAAACTCTACTGCCACAGTCCTGGAATGCTGAAAATAAAACACAGCCTGGGGCGGTAGCATCGCTGATAAGTGCAATTCTGGATGAGCAGGAGCCTTATGAAAATTCAGAAATATTGAACAGGGAGAAGAAAGTACTCATAAAACAAGAAGTAGCTCCAGCCAGCACATGTAAGTATTGATTACTCAGTCTATTTCATGGCATTCAAACCCTCAATTCTTCACTGAAATTACCTTTCTGGAAGTGTTAGATGAAAACTACTAATACAAAATGCCCCCATGCCTTCCTGGTACGCAGTATTATATCATCGACATCAACAGGGTGGGAGATGCTTATTGAAGTCAGCAGGGAATAACAGGGCTCCTTCTGGTTTCACCAGAGGCTAAATCAGGTTCATTTAATGGGTGTAAATGAGATTAGAACCAGACCAGCTGCACATGCTTCACAGAGGCTTATCATAACACAAACAGAGGTGTTTATTCATAAAAGCATAAACGTTGTAATTCCTCATTGCTTTGCTCCATTTTCTAGGTAGTTTCACACAAAAACAGGTGCTGATTTCCAAAGAACCCGCTACATCATCTGCTGTGACTTTCAGTACCTGCTAGGCCTTTGAGTTGTATCCAATTATTTTATTTTTATTGAAAAAGCTTGTCTATAACTCATGCTTGACTAAAGCATAACTTCTGTTAGGCTAAAACATGTCTCCCAGGAAAACATCCAGTCTTGAACTGAAGTCATGAAAACTGCAAATCTATCAGCTCTCACAGTATTTTGTTCCAGTGGTTACTCACCTCCTTTGTTTAATACCATACCTCTAATTTGAATTGTACTGTTTCAGCTTCCTACTATATTTTTTTGCTCTGTTTGCTATATTAAAGACTCTTTTCTTATTACATATTATCTCCCCCCAGAGATATTTACACACTGCAATCAAGTCGGATTTAAATCTTTTTCATAAACTAACTAAACTGAACTCCTTAAGCATATGGGTACAATGCAAAAATCTGCTCTCAGCCAGGTCAGTTTGGTTAACCCAAGTTAACTAACAATTGTTAAAAAAGCAACTAAAACTAGGCCAGGTTGGTTTTAATTTGAGTTGGCAGCCTACATTTTTTCTCCCAAATGCCCCCAGAAATCTTAGCACTTTTACTAGGAGGTTGGAATCCCGACTCTGCTATCTGCTCTCCCCTGGCTCGCGCTAGCTCACTCCGGTTTGCCAGCCTCAGCTGCAAAGGCACCTTCTCTTGGCTATCGCAAAGGCTGCGGCCGAGTCCTCAGCTGTTGCTGCTTCCATCTGCGCTGCCTTGAACTCGCGCGGGCAGAGGCAGAACAAGGGGCGACGGCGCCGCGGCCGCGCAGGGCCCGTCCCCGCCTCACGGCACAAACGCGGCGGCCGCGGCGGCTACACCGACAGGCAGCAACTCGCGGCTGCGCTGCTCGGCGCACGGGCGACCGGCCTCCCTGCCGCTGCCGCCGAGAAGGAGCTGACGTCTGGCAGCAGGGCAGAGCGGCAAACCGCTGCCGTTAGATCCTCCGCTCCGATCCACCCGCTGCCGACTACCCAACGTAGCCCACAACCCTTGCACAAGCTCCTTCTGAATTCAAAGTATGCTGCACAGTTATTTCTACTGATTAAAAGATCCTATTCCCTCCAATTCATACTTTTTTCATCAGGGGAAAATGAATTAATTGAATTAAAAGGCAGATGAAATATAGACATCCGCAGAAACCAGACATTTCAAAGCAAAGACTGTTGTTTTAGCTTGAGGTTTCAGCTCAATGAAAGGATCAACATTCATGATGACCTCAATTAAATTTCTGTGGTATCTTTGGGAAAACCTCAAGCCATATGTTGAAATCCCTTTAATGTTAATGGGAATTACTTGTGCTCCCACCGACGCTAAAGGAGACACTTAGACTTCACATTTCCAATTGCAGGAAAGAATGTGGCACAATGACCGTACGATGAAAGGAACAAAAGGGACAAAAAGGTCACATTAGACCCAACACTATATGCTTTTCTCTTTTAGTTATGTAAAGGAAGAGAAAAGAGGAGACAGAATTCAGCGATACCTTGTCAATGTTAACATATGTTACTGATCAGCAGAAGAGCCACTTGAAGCAAAGGAGAAATTACACAGAACATTCAAAGTCAGTTAATTCAGTCCTTATCACATAGCAAAGCAACTGTATGGCCTGAACGCAATGTCAAGGCTGCTGTGGCACTTCGTGGCACCAGGGTCAGCAGAGTCACCGCGGGGCCACCTTCGGCCCGTGTTGGTCGGCAGCCGCCGTTGCAGCGAGGGCCGGCGTGTCCCCTCGGCCCACGCGGGGAGCAAAGGGAACGTTAGCGCCACAGAAGCCACGCAGCCCAAGCTGAACCACTGCATGTGGAAACCATTAAAGGAATAAAGCGGCTAAATACTTTATCTGTATTTTAGACCATACACCCACCAAGAATCCTCAAGGTATCAGAATGTCCTTCCCATTATTTACCTTCTTTATACTTTGAAGCCAAAATAAGAAGGCATGTCATGTTTTTGCAAGTAAAACATCTCAGAAGCTCTCTCAGGAATATAAAGAAGATTTATTCCATTCACCCTAAAAAATGTTGCTTCTTTTCCCAAGACTGGAACATAATTTCTATTTTGGGGCATTTCCACATATCGTTTCTGTTGTGGCCTTCATTCTTGGCCAGCTACTGCAACTCTTACTAATCCTTATGACTGCTTTCACTGACAAGGGATTAGATAGTGCCATTAACCCACAGTCAAGGGCACGGTGCCACTTATTAGATTCTTTTTTAATCAGACTCTTTGATCCCAAGCGGTACTTATCAGCTGACATGCCACTGAGAACATAATGCATATTAAAGGAAAGGCCCGTGGTGGATAGTCTCCCCAGTAAATACCAAAAATTGGCTTACACTGAGGAATGTGGGGTATGCAGTCCAGAGCAGAGAGAACGAGGAGGACAGCTGTAAGACAACACAGAACCAATTGAGAAGGACAAAAATAAACAGTTTGCAAAAGGGGACGATGTACAAACAGAATGCTCAATATGCAGTTTAGGTCAGCTGAAAACAGAGGTTCTCCCTTGCTCTGGGGATTCGAATATTCAGTTCTCTTTCCAGACAGTGAGAAATGGCCATCCAAGTCTCTTTTACAGCTATGAAAATATTTGACATCGTTTGTAAGGCACATTCAGGTCCAAACCTTCATCCTTCTCAAATGCAGGCTAATCTAAAATTTGCCATTTAGTTGCACATGGTTTAACTTAGTAAGATCACAAAAGAGCATGGCCATGGAGTGCAGTCCCTTGACAAAAGTGCAGCCACCTCATGTGAATTTGGCAAGCTCCCTGTTGAATTTCTGTTTGAAAGAGCGTTGTTTTTCCCTCATCATTCTGACTGGAAGGCCGGAGCTTTCCAGGAATAAGACATACATATGCTCAGGAACAATGCATTCATTCAAGTGCCAATTTGAACTCTGTCATTTACCTTGAGCTTCTCTTCAGTCTTCCTAGCGTTCAGATCCTGTATATGTGCACATGGTTAGAGCAACATTTCAAAATCCCTCCTTTTATTCTAGGTTAATGAAACTCTTTAACCTCAAGAGGTAAAGGCTCAGGAGGTACTCTCCATTTTGTCCCAGTAGTCTTTTCGTCACTTGTCCCTGTCTGAATCCATCTTTCTTGAACATTCCTCTTAACCTCCTTCCTGAAGGCTGTATCTGTAAAGTCATAGCTAAATGACTATCAGGGCGGCACTGTCATTCACTGAGTGCGTCATCTTAGAGTCTCATCCACTAAAACACTAAGTGCTGCTTCTAAAACAACTAATGAGCTTCTGTCAGCTTCCAAGAAGAAGCTGAATTAATTCTAGATAGAAATGAAAAACTCTCATCGAAGTCTAGAAAATGGGGAAAGTAAAAGGGTTGTATGTATTTCCCAAAAAACTCTAAATGGTTTTGTCGTCATGGTTAGCTGCAAAAGGGGAATAAGCTGAGCACTACACTTTCAGACTGCTACAGCTCAAGAACAACTCTTGCACTGTTCATGCAAAGGGGGTTATCATGGTGTCCTTACAAAAGCTTATGCAAACAACATAGATGCTACCGCATGGCTCTTAGTAACATAATTTACTTACATCAACAGGTGAGAATAAACATTAAGAACATAAATACGGCACACAAGCCCCAATTTCAACTCAAATTGCTCTCATCAAGCCATTCATCTCAAGAACGAGCAGATGGGTCTGGTTGTTAACAGACTCTCCCATAACCATTGAATAGGGGGAAGGAGCCACGCTGCAGAAGTTGAGAGCAGCGTGCATGCTGAAACAAAGCGCTGTCGTCTTTTGTTATGGATGCTTCAGTAATAAAGATTGGAACAGAAAATTCTGAAGTGCATGAACACTAAAATTCAAGGCCTAAAGGCAAGCAAACATTAACTAAGTGTTTCTGCCACTAAAGCAACCATTTCTTTGAAACGCCCTTAAGCTACAAATGCTGTTCCCAAAACAGGATAAAATTTGTGTTTTACATTGCACCTTGAGATGAGCACTGGATTCTAGCAAGGAGGAAGCAGAAGAAATGCTTGTGTTAACAACAACAATATCAAAAAAAAATCAAAAACAACAACAACAACAAAAACCCAAGTGCTAAGCATTGTCTTAAAGGTTGATCCTGGCATGGCAACATCACATTTTCACTGCCAACTGTTTTATAACCTTATGGGAAGCACTAATTGCAAAGAATGTTGTGCCTCATTTGGTTGCTTTCACTGCTGTGACAGGTAGGTTTCGTCTGTAATTTGCCCTTCTGGAATGTTGCCACAGTCCATTTCCCTCCTTCCATAACCTCCTTCCATCCACAGAAATAATCTCAGGAAGTTTTCCATCATGTGTCCACTAGCACTCAGTTGCCACTAGACCAGTAATCCCATTTCATAGAATCATAGAATTCTTAAGGTTGGAAGGGACCTCTA
>VZSV01000017.1:2776563-2802405 GCA_013398735.1 Nothocercus julius
GGCGCCCGCGCCCCCGGCTTCCCGCTCCGCAAGGAGCGCCGGCGCAGCAAGCTCGGAGCGGTCTGCGTTCCCGATGCCAACCCGCCCTCGTCGCTCTTAATAAACTCCCCTCTCAAAACAAAAGATAACTGTAGTCAGCCGAGGTCTCTAAACGCCTTAAGTTTAGCTAGAGCAAGATGAAGCGGGATCTTGTTTTCCCGCTCTCTGTTTGCAGTAGGGCTTCTACCAGCAACAACAGCCCGCCAGCCGCCAGCAGAAAGAACAACATTCGCCCTTGTGCTCACCCACTCGTTTAAAGGAAAAGAAACGTCTGTTGCTCCTTTCTTTGCCTTGTGCACTTATGTAAGCTCATTACTTTACTCGTTTAGTCCCTGCCGATTCCTTCCCTCCGTAAAAAAACATCGTTGGCAACTTCTGTAAGGCAGATCAGTCATCCTCTGCAGAAAGATTTCATTTGCAATTCCCATTATCATCTTCAGACAAAACAAGGACAAAACCCATAAGGATATATTCATTGTTAATTATACTTATTATATAAACAGATTGTCACTTAGCACGTCATTTAGATTACAAGAAAAAAAATAATGAGGAAGCATTACATAGTCAATAAACAAACATACTTCAGGCTACATTACTGCAAACCACTTTCATCTACTGGGCGAGCATTAAAGGAACTGACAGTCCACAATCGAGTTAATTTCCAAATACAAATTAAACTTTGCTGTCTCTAAGTTCTCCTCTGGGAGAACACAATCGGAATTTTCTAAATAATTTCTCTTCCCTTGTTGCTTTGAACTTTTTGTCTTTAAAGGACCCAAGCATAAGGGAAAACTTCCATTATATGCAAGGGACAATGGCATGACTATAGCAAAAGCACTGCCACAATACGAAAGGAAGAGCATGTTAAAAAATCATTAAGCCACGCAGCTTATTTATCTCTGTTCCATACTTCAGCTGCATTAATGGCATGTGCATATCAGTAGCCAGAACTATCTGGTCTGTAGGCCTTCCCTGAGCCAAATACAGAAAAAGTGCTACAAAAGTGTTCATATAGCCAAGACATGAAAAGTCAGCATTCAAATAAATTTTAAGAAAGTTGATTTGGATAAATGCCAATTTATATGTTCTTGTCTGTTGGTACATAGGTAGAAACTGTCCAAGCTCATCCACGAGGAGGAGTCATTTACAGTAGGGTTTTATAATAAGTTACATGGAGTAACTTTTTTTCTAGGTAAGTACTTAGCCCATTTTTGCCTTTTAGGTATCAGAATCGCTCATTATCACCTTGAATTTAATAAGCCACCTATATAGCACTCTTGTTTGGTCACCAGCCTTCTCTGTTTATTTATAACACAAGATAACTTACCCTTATCAGAAAGGTACTAATGAAACCAAATATTAACTCAAATCTCTTTAAAACTGGAATAAATTAAAAGAGATTTGCAGTGTGACCCTGCAAACTAAAGATTCAAAAACAAATAAAAAAAAAAAAAAACTGCTAATAAATTAGGTGCTTTTAAATGACCTTTAGAGCTAAGTAAGCCACAGGCGATGGTTTTGTTTCCACACCATTGTGAGAGAAGATGATAAAGTCCGGATAAAAGAGCTGCAGCAAGCTCCCATGATTTGCCACATATTTATGGACTACTAAGAAAGTAGATGATAAAAGGAATTAATGCCTGATTTACATATTTTACTAATAAAGTGGCAAGGTCTTATGGAACAAACACAACAGCTGCAAATTATGTAATTATGTATCTGTATGCAAATTTGCAAACATCTCATAAATGTTGGAATACTATTTGCAATGCTAATAAAGTGCCTTTTATTGCCTCTGCATAATTCCGACATGTGATCCTGTGCCAGATGTCATTGCAGCTTGCAAAACCTTTATAGTCAGGTTAGCTGAGGTAGCACCCATTAACACTGCTCATAAAAATCCTATTTTTAATTAAATTATCTGCAGTGTCTCAATAATTTCTCATTGTCTTCCTGTCCAAATCCGCTGGATGGCTTCTTTTTCCAAAGTGTATGCACAAGTGAACCACAACTTCCAAAAGCATGAAAGCCTTTCTGCCCCACCTCAGCGATGGAAAATAATGAAAGACAGGCTGGCAAGGTATCATGTCCTGAAACCAACATCAGTTTCCCAAGGAACTATAGCAGGGAGCCAGCATAGCGTGACAGTGGAAAGACAAACAGGGCATACTGCTTGTGACGAATTTGAAAATGTCTCAGAGAAGAATGAATATTTATTAAGATTGCAATAAATGAGAAACATCAGTGAATCTCCCCTTCGGCCTGTAACTATACTGCTCAACTGAAAGCTACTAGTTGGGATCGTTTTTCTTTCCTGTCATTCTATGAAAGACCCAGTTTAAACAGTGTGTCCCACACACACTACTCAATCTAAAGCCAAAGGACTGGGCTGGAGGGCCAAAATAAACAATGGTGAGAAAGAACAAACCACAGCATTACCTATTTCTCCCTCTGAAAAATAAAAGCATCTGTCACTTTGCTATTTGTGTTAGTAACTAAGACCCAACAAAGTACAAACAGAGCAACAA
This sequence comes from Nothocercus julius, assembly GCA_013398735.1. Taxonomy (NCBI): domain Eukaryota; kingdom Metazoa; phylum Chordata; class Aves; order Tinamiformes; family Tinamidae; genus Nothocercus; species Nothocercus julius. Next base: position 2,779,131 of record VZSV01000017.1, read on the forward strand.
AACAAGTTTGTCTCTTTTTAACAATGTCTCATTAAAATAAGCTTAGTAAAACTTTATGATGCCCTTGATTTAGTCCACTGTCCTACCAAGTTTAAAGCAGGGAAAGAAGAGCAGACCTTCCCCAGGCAGCCCTGGGAGTGCAATCCCATTAAGGGCTGGGCCAGCCAGTGCGTTCCCAGTGCAGGAACGGATTTATCTTCCTCAGCAGCAGGAGACTCTGCCACATTTGTTCCCTTCCTGAGCAGGCTGGCCAGCACACTTATCAAAGACCTTGGAGTCAAGAGAGTAAGAACGGTTTCTGTGGAAATTATTTTACTCAGAGTTCAGCGTGAACCATGAAATCAGACTTTTCTATAGAGCTGGGGATAAATATTACAGGTTTGCCACAGGGCTGAACTTTGCAAAATGACTGGCATGGTCTCCTACACCATTTGCTGTGGGGAAGCACTTTTTGACAGCATACATAAAAATATATTCAGCACAAAATACGCCCTATCTATAGCTAGTCTGAGCATAAATCTGGTATTGTTGGATCAAGATCCATGGTGTAGCCAAACAACCTCCAAAATGGAAGTTTTTGCTTTAAACTTATTATCTAGTCTTTTCTATCTGTATGTTCCACTTCATACGATTTTTCCACTAAAAGCAAACTAACAAACAAACAAGCATACAAATAAACACTAAGTCGAGTTTCTGGATGTTTGGATTTGGGGACATTATCTGCATTCCGGGGGTTATTAATGTGAGAATGAACAGGTGAGGATAGGTAAATAGTTCATGCAGATATAACTTTGTTCTTCCTATCCTCCTAGTAAATTCAGATTTCATTTGCCAAATAAAATGTGACAAACTTTCGTTTACACCACGGTTGAGGAGATACGAAAAATTGCTCTACGATACATTTCTAACTTTCTACAGATGCCTGCGAAACTGCGAATTGGAAGAGGCCATTTTAAGAGGAGCTGGGATATGAACCAAACTTTAAAAAAAAAGTTCAAATGGAGCTATCACTTGGCCATTTTTATCTCCCACAAAAAGCAGATGAGATTGGGTACATAGATACTTTAATATGGAAGTCACATAAGGTGAAGCAGAACCCAGGCATTTTTTTTTTTCATAATTTAAGAGATGAAAAAGAAGACAGAGAGCTGAGCTCTGTATGACTAAAAGTGAGAGATACTCCCAAGTTGTTTTTTAAAAGCCTCCAAAAATAAACTTCAGATTCAGTCAGAATTAAAAGGGTCAGAATTTCCACGCCAGAGCAGAGATCATAGAATCACAGAATCATAGAATGCTTAAGGTTGGAAGGGACCTCTAGAGATCATCCAGTCCAACCTCCCTGCACATGCACACAAGATGTAGTGCTAATGCACAAGAACGACTTGTCTGCCTAGATACTTAGAAAAGTCAGGCATCCGGTTCTTCAACCTTCGCGCCTGCTGATTCACAGCAGTCCTCTATGCTGAGCAGGACAACTCAAATAGCAGAAGCCTGAGTAACGGGAGGACAACTGAATTCTATGAGACTATATTATTTTTCTATGAGACTATATTATTTGCTAGACATAGATTCTTTCCTTATACATATTTTTAGCTGCATGATAGTCCAAGCTGTGGTATTTATAGCCATATATTGCAACGTTTTGGAAAAAAGAAAGGACACTAACAAGTGTCCTAAAGTGTCCTAAAAAGTTTAGGAAAAATCTGACACAGGCTTCCAATTTTGTTGGAATGAAGTTATGCATATTCTTTCATAAATCTGGTTCACAATTTCGTCTCTTTGTAAATCTGATGGATATTGTGGCTTTCGTAGAGTACTGAAGTTTGTCAGTAGTTTCCTGCTTGGAAACTACTTGGAAATTTCTTGGAAATTTTACGCTGCTTTTGTTCAACTCAAATAACCAAGATGAAAGACATCTACAAAAATAATTTTTAAGCTGAGAATACCATTCTAAAAATTTAACTATTCTTTCACTTAATTCGTTCCTTAATTGTGATTTTGGAATACAACAAACTTGCAAGAAGAGACTTCGTTTACCAACTTTACGATTATAGGAAGGGAAGATTTGAGCCTAAGCTATCACAAGCTAAGCACTCACAATACTGTGGGTATTGTTCGACCTCTAGAACAAGAGGTAATGACTAAAACTAAAACATAAATCTGAATTTGAGGAACAACTTCTTGACTGTGAGGGTGACAGAGCACTGGAACAGGTTGCCTGGAGAGGTTGTGGAGTCTCCTTCTCCAGAGATATTTAAAACCCACCTAGCCATGATCCTGTGCAAAGTGCTCTTGGTCAGCCTGCCTGTGCAGGGGGGTTGGACTAGCGCATCTCCAAAGGTCCCCTCCGACCTTCATCATTCTGTGATTTAGTATTCATCAGAGTTGCTAGCTCCCAATAGTTTGTAATCTTACAAAACAGAATTCAGTGTTTCATTGCTTCCCTCATCTGATGGCACCAATCAGCACCTTTGCAAACCAAGGTGAATACTACAGTTAAAAAGGGAATACACCACTAATAACAGCTAGTCAACCTTTGTCCTCTTCTATTGTGTGTTTCTTTGTAGTTCCATGTGACAGAAATTCTCTTCATTTTATTTCCAAGTGCTAAAGATTTGGTATTTTCCCTGAAGCCTATACCCAATTATATTGCCTAAAACATGTGCGGATCACAACTGTGTGAAGCTCTGTGTGTATGAGCTATTCAACACTGGAATTCGGAAGAAATCTTGCTCTGTAATAGAGTTTAATCCAAGGTGTTGGTTTAAAAAAGTGATACAAGTGTTTTCTCTCCCAAACAATTCTCATCAATTTGTACTTAAGTCTGCAGTACAAAAATGGGTTTGCTTCTAATGGTTTCCTTATCTGACCTTCTTACAGCTCAAGGTCAAGTAATTTTGGTCTCAAAATCCTTTGGCTCATTAATTAAATACCATGTTGAAATCAAATCCATCACGGGACACAGGTACAGATGATGTTTCTGTTGCATCTTTCAACTTTCTTTTAGTTTATTTTATTCTTGAGCCCATTCTCTGCATCATTACAAATTCCAGTCAGTCAAAATAAGGCTTGGGCTTTTTTAAATGTAGTTACCACTATGTTTATTCAGTGAATTAACGCTGACATATCTTCACAATAATTATAAGAGAAAAACGAACCTCCGAACAGAAACAGGTTGGTGATGGGTGTCCTGAAGGGAGCGAGGGAGAGGCGGCCAGTGCGCGTGAGCCGCCGCGCGCACGTGTGGCCAGGCACGTCTGCCCGCACACAGCGCTCCCCGCTTTGCTCAACGACTGAAAATCCTCTCCGACTCCCTCCCTCGCAAACAGAAGAGCATCCCAATAGCAACAGAGTAGCAGGGCCCCAAAGATCCGGAAGGGAAAACGGTATTTTCCCTGCCACTGAACATTGCTTTGATACCATTAATGCTGTCTCTGTCCTCACCTGTACTGCCTCTCCCCTCGCACACAGACTCAGATGCAAGGTCACTTAAGCAGGAGAAAGTTGCTCTGTGGATTTACATCCCTTTTGAACGAGGTTCGGAGGCAGCAGGAAGCGAGGGCTTTCCAGGGAATTCTGAAAACACTAAATCCCTCCCCAGATACCATAACCAAACCAAATTTCCAAAAGCTGCTCTATGTCTTAATATAATTAGATCAATCTTGGCATTCTGGCTTCCTACAACCGCTCTTTACCACTGCAAGTAACCTGTCTGAAAATTCAGTTCCTTGGTAGGAAGCGAAGACTGACAGCTGGTGAATAAATTTAAGGTTAGTTTATTTTTATAACTGGAAAATAACTTTCTGACATCCCGGTGGTCCACAGATTGCTTCCAGGTCTTTTCTGTTTTAATGAAAGATAAAATATGACTTGAATTCATGTTCAGGCAATTTAATTTTAGCCAAATCGCAAAGAAAAGTAAATGCCAGATCTTATTCTAAACTTTAACTTTCTGAGTTACTGAGACACAAAAATTATTGCAATAATAATAATACTTCCAGGTTTGGAACTGATTTACCAGAAAATTAATACTTAGTTTTATGAATACACTAAGCAGATGGTGCCTATTGTTGAAATTATCACATAAAAATACATGCCTTTGAACTTGCTTACTGTGTCATGCAGTGATGCTTTTGAAAGATCAGGGTGATTGGTTGACTTTTCTGTTTGTTTTTTTTTTTAAACAAGCCTTTTTAGGTCTAGGCCACACAACCTACTTATGATGACTGCAAAGCTACAGGAATGTGAAAATTATGGACTTAATCATTTTCATTCACTAAGAGGAAAGAAAAGAGCATGTTAATATAAAAACTGTATACAGGTGCTTGAATTCTGGTCTATCATTAGGTTCATCAAAATCAGTGATAACCTGAAAATAAGGAATAATTTCCAACCTGAATCATTTCAGAGTTAAAGAATGCAGTCCAAACTTGTGGTCCCACTTTAGTGGGACCTTTAAACTTCCTTTTAGTTTCTCAAAGTTTCAATTTCATCTTCAAATTGCAGCCTTGCAGCTACACAACCGTGCGGACTGGGGCAGAGAGCGGCCGCCAACCTCCCACAGCTTCCACATCCCACTCTGCAGCTTCCACATCCCACTCTGCAGCTTCCACATCCCACTCCTGTGGCCCATGGACACAGGAAGGGTCACTCACCGCACACTGTCCGTGAGGAAAGGGGCGGGAGGAGTGAGTGTAACTACACTTCACAACAGAGTTTGACTAATTTCTATTTCTAAAAGGGCAGGTACAGTAACTGGACTAGGTATTTATAAGGTCACAGGCAACTCTATAGCCCTCTCAGGTGACCAAAGACCAAACAAAATCCTTGGGTATTAGACACGTAAAGTCACTTTTTTATTTCCATCACATAAAGTCATGCAGAAGGGGGGGAAATAAACATTGGAGGACAACTTCACACTTCATTTAAAGAAATCTTGCCACTGAAAGAAATTGTCAGAGAAACTGCTGCTGAACTTAATGGGATCATATGCACACCTGCAAATAATTTGACCCTCTTTACACACAATAATAGTTATTTTATCAGAGATTTCCCAAACCACACACACCTTAGAACATGTTCTAAAACCATTTAAAACTCAGGTTAGTGGCCTGATTTTCAGAAGTGCTGGTTCTGCCAGCCACTCTTCATTGCTTTGCCGCAGAAATATCAAAGCAGCTAAATGAAAATATTTGTCTGATTTAGTCAGAATAGAAAAATAAGCTGTCTATGAGACACTAAGTGTGCAGCAGGGTGGAAAATGAGAGTAACATACTAAGTATCTAACTCTATAAATGGGAGCTTAATCTTAGGCACAAAGAAGCAGTCTCCTTCCTCCACCTCTGCCATTTCAGCTCAGGCCAGGCTCCTCCTCAGCTAAGTGTAAAGGGATTTGGATTCCACAGGTCATTTAGATATTTTTTGGACTCTCTCTCTCTCTCATTAACAGGAAGGGAATTTAATAAGGTAAGCATGAGGCTTCTAATTTAGCTGTCTGGATTAAGTGCCTGAAGTTAAGCTGGATAAATCCAAACTCGGTTTGGAAAGTCTTGGCCGCACTCTTTACATCACGGAAATAAAGCTAGCAGTACCGCACTTATACAAATGCAGATACATCCCCAGGGGACTTCTAAAACCACCGTTAATTAGAATTTGGTGGAACAAAAAATGTGACCGTTTCTAAAAATGATGCGCTCCTTCCCAAATAAAGTCAAAAATCACAATTAAATCACTGTTCAAAAGTGTGGCCACGTACCAAAAGGTACCAACAGAGAAGTGATGGAGGCACCTCCCAGAATCCTTGCCCTGGAAAGCTGGCTTGGAAATGAGGAGCAGCCGACGGCGGGGGCGGCCGGGCGGCAGCGCCCCGGGCAGGTTTCTGACTAACCATTCAGTTGGAGCAGTGTCAAAAACGGAACTTCCAACACAGAAACCACCACTGGAAAGTGCCTCGGTGCCTTCTTATTTTTATAGTTACGTGACCAAATACTGCATCTGGTTTGCTGAAAATGGCATACTATTTCAATTAGACACTATGTATCTCAAACCACAAGAAGTAATATAACAGAGGAGCCCTACAGGTTTTTAAATCAACCTGGCCTCTCATCAAGATAATTATTTGCAGAGACACTCAGCTGCAAACAGTACCCTGGTTAGATGCACAGAGCCTGACTTCCCTGGATGCGGTGCTATCTCCGAGTTCCTGCTCTGCTTTTCCTGCCCTATTTGCCAGACTGGTGGTTATCTGAGAGAAACCACCTTACGATCGGGGCTCCCGTCATTCTTGATTATTTTGGTTCTTCTGCAGCACTGAAGGCTCAGAGCACAAACCTGACAAAGTGGATTTTTGGTTTCTGGTTCACAGTTTTTGCTCGATTCTCCCCCAGACAGTTCCCTTGAAGCACACGCGGCAGTGAAGGGCTCTCACTATTTAAAAGGTTCTCTCTGTAAGAAGCAATTCCACTTCTTTCCCAAGACCACACTGGTTTTCTGTCAGGCAATGGGCAGAATTTGCTGCTATCATCAGTCACTGTGCATTTGGAAGACTTCACACTGTCCCAGCATGTTCAGGTCTAAATATTACCCTTTTTTCACTTTGTTAGGGGAGCTGGAGGGGGACACGGGCTGTAGGTTCTACACTCAGATTTCACTAGTTTGTGTCATTCCAAGAAAAAATACATACAAAATCCATTTGCTGTGAGATCACAAGCCCAGGAATGTCAGAAGAGGGACTCAACCTGTGTTGTCATTCAAGTCTGGCTGTACATGCTACACTTCCCTATTCGTACCTACAAAAAAACAACTATTGCTTCATCTCCTAAAAGGTGGGACCCCTTTGAAAGCCCAGAGGGATTGCTGCACTAAACAGTGAAGAGGCCTGAACAGTCCTGAGCGTGTTGGGGAAAGCTTTGGGGAAAGAATTTTACATGGGATCACTTTATTTCTTCCCATAAACTGCACAAATCCCTGAGTGGATGTGTGCACACTAAAATCAGTTGTGCAACTCCCACTGACTCCAACACAGCCTGAATTTGATACTTGGAAAACAAAGCAAAGATTCAATCTTTCCCAGTCTGTGGGCAAAGAAAGGCAAAAGAAATAGAGAAGAAAGGTGTATTTCCCTATCAACTCCTGGAGGCAAGGTGCTTCAGCAAGGGTAATTTAGCACTGAAATTACAGTGTCTTTTCTTGGAAATATCTGTGATCTTCACCATCTGTTTCACGCGATAAAATAAAGTTGTTGATTTGATGCTGAGTCTTCTGTGTCAGCGTAAAGGCCAATTCCAATTTGCATCAAGCAGCAAAGAAAGAAGTAATTATAAATTATAATGAAAACAAGCACACATGCTTCCCCATATTTTAATGACGTGCCGGTAGCTGCACGGGTTTTACACTTGCAATCCAATTCCAATCACACTACGTGCACGCCTGCGTTTCCGGAGAGTCGGAATGACACAGGCGGGAGAAGGAAGAGCTCTAATGAGTTTCCCCACCCCAAAAAATTATCTGTCGAGCTGTACAAGGATCATTCAAATGAAAACAAATACTCAATAAAGCAGATAATGGGCTGCAATCTTATTTAATAAGATGGCCCCAAACTGACCGGCAAAAATGCCGAAGCAACTACACATAAAGGCTTATCTTTGTTAGCAAAGGAAGAAAAACAGTGATATAGTTTCAGGGATCTTCGATACAGTTTTATGGGGTCTGAAGTACTTTAAAAATAATTAACTATTTTATGTTGTAGTTTCTGGTTTGAGGTTTTATTTCAGCTTTGAATCCCACAGTTTATGATCTAGTATCTTTGTTACCCTCTGAATCTGTCAACATCGGCTTATATTTTCTGTGTTGAAAGAGGATACTGAAATGGTAGACTCTGGTCTCATTTTTGAAAAGGTCTAGTAATGGTTACCTGATGACCAAAATTCAGACATGTGCACACACACATATGTGCACACACAAACACAGTTTAGTGACAGTGCAGATTTCATGGTTTTTTTTTCAGATTTTTACCCATCATCATTGGAAGGACTGTTCAAATAAAATGCTCAGAAACTCTCTCTAGCTTAAGGAAGAGGAGTTTTAAAATAAATACAGTACTTGAAAGGTTTGTATGTGTATATGTGTGCGCCCTTTTAGTGTCACTTATCGTGGAAAAGTTCAGAATGGAGAGGGAGGGCTGATGCGCTTTTCAACCCAAGGTGCGAGAACAGTTACAAGGGACAAAATATTTAGTCGCCTCCCTCAGTGTGCCCATGTTACCCTTCACTTTCTTGTCTCCCTCCCTCACGGCGACAACACCAGTACCTGAGCACACGCTCACATGTCCGCTTTACTCCCTTGTTTCATTCCCTCTTGGATCTGCCACGTTAAAGGGAGAAGGCTGACTAGGAGCTGCTATGAGGCAGCCGGGAGGTTCTCCCTTCTCACGGCAAGTGCCTGGGCGGGTTATTCCTCCATTTCCTTCACCCTCCATCTAACGTTGACAGGCCAGCGTAAGCGACTGCGGCATCAACCTGTCCTCTCACTTTTAGAGTTTAGAACTGAACATGTATCACTTTGAGCGCCGAATGATCCTTAAAATTGCAGAAGCAAAGTCCTGCCAGGCCTCTCAGTTGGAACAGAAGCAAAGCAGAGAGGAAACAGGAGGAGCCCCTCGGGCTCCCGCAAGGCAGCCTCTTCCACGAGCTGCTCCCTGGGCAGCCCGCGCGCTGCTCCAGGGGGAAGGCTCTGCCACGGGATTTCTACCTGGAGTGTGGGAGACCACGAGCTGCACAGTTGTGAGTCACCATTCAAGTCCATTTTTCTCACAAAGCTAAGATCTACATGTTCATCCTGATGATGATGATGGTTCTGTTACGTATGCTACTGCTGGCACTGCTGAACATCTCATCCAGAAGAACCTGCGCTCTTCCTGAGACGAGCCTTTCACACATTTCCAGCAGAAGGCAATCCATCCGTGGAGCAGCAATGAAAAACAAATGGCAGGAGCTGCTTTACTGCTGGCAATTTGAAGGGAAACAGCCCATGAGCCAGACACTCGTGCATCCCCTGGGTTTTGCTGAATGAATGACAAGGAGGAACACGACAGGACAGGGCCCACATACACCCTCCCTAATGGACATTCATTCCACAGAACTACGTCTCTATGAATACGTAATAAGGTTAAATAACAAGAATCTCCTCATAACTGCTGAAAATACAAATTCAGTTCCTTTCTACTTTCTCTCCTTACGAGGCAGGAAACCCATGATTACCTCCAAGCATTGCAAAATTACAAAACCGAAATTGCCTTCTACGGCAGCTTTTCCCCTGTCAGGAAACCTAATAACAAAAACCCAGATCTCTCTGTTGGATGACACCTACATTCAATTCTTGTCGCTGATTTATTCTGTCATCTTGACAGTTAAATACTTTCTGCCCTAATTCTTCCTCCTGCAAAAGGGAGATACTAATCTCTAATTCCAGGTAGGGTCTTTCATCAGCTGCGGCTAAAAAGTGCCATGTAATTACTACTAGGCTCTTCTGATTCTCTTTTATTATGTGTCTTTTCATAATTTTGGATGTATTTTGTCAACTCTGCACAAAAGAGGTCTATTTCCCTGATCTAGTTGAGCCTAACAGCCACTAATTCATGCCTCTAGAGCTTAATTTCAATATAAAGTATCACTGACAAAACTGCACTTCCCTCATTAACGAAGGACATCTGCAAATAAATGGAAAAAATCTGGTTATATATAAGGCTACCAGGCACTTAGTAAGCTTTCCCGTTTTCAGGAAAAAAAAAAAAAAAAGCTATAAAAAGGGGACAAAAATTATCAACTCTGAACCCAATTCTCCAACCTGAACTCGCAGGGTGGAACTAGAACCCAGTAGACTACAGAAGCCAATGTGCCCAAGTTTCCCCAGGTAATGCATTGTCTTAATCTGTGTCACTCCTAATATTTCAGCCAGGGCACAGATGGGATCTACTGGCATCGACAAAATACACCTATCGAGGAGTGAATTAAAATAGCAAGAGACCTAGAAGCTATTTTGCACACTGCTGGTCCATCCTGCAATACTACAAAGGAAAGAAATCTGAAAAACTTTCCTTTGTAAGAGAATTAAAGGAATATGATACAGAGGCATAAAAAAAAGTGACAGCACAGGCTATTCCAAGGGAAGTAACATGAAATCCTATCCCCAGCTGTGATAATATTAGTACAGTGACCCATGACTACATACAAAGCAAAGTGGAAGTTGTGATCCTAATGATTAGGAAGAAAAAGGTGCTGAACCAGGAAAAAAAAAAAAAAAAGAGAAGGAGAGAGAAAGTACTTTAAACCAAATCCAAATCCACAAGATGGATAAAGTATCTATCAACTCACTGCTATTTGTTTCTGTCATAGCTGTCAGTCAGTGACCTTAGTTGAGAGATTGGAAGCAATACTGTATGTATCTGCTGGTAGAAACCACAGAATTGCAATTCCAGAAAGCAGTAACTCGTGAGTATGAGAGAATCAAGGGAAATGTTGTTGCTGAGACCTGAAAATGAAAATAAATGGGATGATTTTCAGTTACTCCACACACAATCTTCCATAACAATCATTTTTGAACCTGTCAAATGCTCAAAATCAGACACTTGAAAAGGGACAAAATCCTCCCACAAATGTCAGGCCAAATCTCTGAATATTTTTGGAAATCATACACACATCTTCCTCACTTCAGTCAGTTATTGGAGGTAGGTGGGAGGTGGGTTTGAGTGCAAGGGAAAATTAGCTTCAAAATGGGTGCATGCCCTGCTATAATACACCATCTACTCTGTCCCCAGTGAAATTCATAGCAGCTTCTTGAATCATCTAATTTTTTCTTGCCGTAGTTCCCTATCAGGCAGAGAATTTGCCTGTCAGACCACAGTTTCTATGATACAGAAAAGAAGCAAACAATATTGAAGAGTAGGTTTAAGTTTCTTCTCCCTGTCCTCCAACCACAATTATGGGAAGCAGTTCTTCTTTTTTGTTCCTTTGCGCATAGGGAGTGAAATCCTCGTTCCGTAAAGTCTGTGCCAGAGCTCTTGTTCAGTTCTTTGGCACTGTAGTTTTACTCTAGCAGTACCCATCTTCTCCAGGTCTGCTGGCAGGTTGCCCTGCAGCCTACATCAGGGGCACTACGAATTCTTGATTAAATGTTGGAAGTCTCCTTTAGATCTATTTGTTTGTTAAAACACTAATCAAACATGGAAGTTAAGCGCCACAAAACAAACTTGATGATACTTGTGGATATTAAAAGCATCATTTATGCAGTGTACTGTGCCTTGGCCAGGAATGCATTTCCGCTCGGGTGAAAGAACTGGTAAATGCAGTATTAATGGCTATGAGCTAAATTATTGCTCCGTAACTAGCAGTTTTTCTTATACTCCTGTATCTCTCCAGGAGGCACTGCTTCCTCACAGGAAAGGAGGCAAAGTGCAGATCACTTGCTGCCAAGGTGGCAAGGAAATCAGAGGTGACTCCTGGATGTGGGAGCAGAGGCAGGGAGAGGAAACCAGAGTCATGAGAGGAACTGGAGGAGACCCTGAAGAAAGAAGGGACCCAGGGGGCGGCTTTTCTCTGACATTCATCTCGCAGAAGAACAAAGTTTACAGAGGAGTCACGGCACGTCGCAGGGATCGCTCAGCCATGTGCTGAAGAGGGGTCACATACCACGTGCAAGAAGAAACGGTCAAGGGCCATTGGAAGCATCAGAGCTAGGGTCAGCCTGAAGAGTCTGTATTCACATTCAAGAGAGAACATCTAACTTCCACATACTGCCCTGCCATCTTACTGAGGAGTACTGACTCCACATACAGACTCATTGCTTCCGGTGAGTTCAAATTATCACCCTTACAATTTAACATGCCTCCGTTATGCAGACAGATGGATTAAGAGATCAGCTAAGGCGTCTGTGACGGTCTGCTCTGACCTCCTGTATTGCACAGGCAGAGGCATACCCTGAATTCCCATGTGAAGCACAGCACAACTGTTCGGGAAAAAAAAAAAGACAATCTAAACTGTTTTATTTCCATCAAGGAGGTATTTCCTTAGAATGATTTCTGCAGTACTGTTGTGAGTGTAAGAAATGTTTCAGTGTCAGCAAAGCATTCACAGTATGGCCCTGGAAATAAGGGCTATTAAACTTTACTGATCCACACTTCTTGGTGGGTTAATCCTTGGGTCAAGGGTATTTATTTTTAATATATGCACACAAGATAGAAGTCTATTTTAATGCATTTAAAATTACTCATGTTCTAGGGCAAAAGAGATCTTGTAGAGGTAATTAACATCATAAGACCCAAGTGACGATGCTGGAGGGCATGATAGCGAACAAGGTGCAAGCACCACTGCAATGCCCAGCCCAACAATGCCACGGTCTGGAAGAGTTTCCATGGAGGTCTCCGAGACTGTATTTTTACATGCAGTCTGCACTGGGGAGTGGATGGCTAGAAGAGATAACGCAACTCAAGTATGACTGAAAATATACTTTCAATAGGCCTAAATGGATGTGCTAACAAATATTTTTACAAATATACAAGTATTTCCACCCAAACTGACTGCTTTTGGAAAGATGATGTTTTTTTTATCACAATGGAGATGATCTCTAGGCCACTTGGTGATCTGCAGTGAGTCAAAACTTGGTGTCTCTGAAGTTTTTAAACTGGCATCAAAATAAATACCAAACAAATGAAGGGACACTATTAGTATGTGCAACTAAATAACAAAACAAATTTCTGAAGGGATTATTTCAAGCTCCTTTTTGTATGACACTATTTTATTTAGCCTCTGTATCAATTCAAGTTTAAGAGAAAATGGTGAAAAGCTGATCAGTATTTTATTAATAAATACCTAATCCTGTCCCTGGGCTATGAGCAGGAACATTCTCTGTATACCCTTGCAATGAACTTATTTGCCTGAGATTGTCATCAGTGATGAAATGCTGCTGATAGCGTGTTTTCTGAGTTCCAGCATCCTTGCAAGCAAGAACAGAATCAGAAATGCTGGGGAAAATAGGCTATCCATTCAAAAGACTCTGCATTAATATGTCTGCACTGAAACGTGGAATATTACTTTCAGGAAAATGATTTTATGTTTTATTCTGGGTTTCTAAGAGAAGCTTTTGGCTTTTTGTTGTCACCTCTAAGTAAAATACATTCCGCACTGAAAGCTGAAGACAAAAAAGGATGGAAGAATTCTGCTAAATTCAGGGTGAGAAAGCAGTGAAACAGAAGGCCAGTGCTAAATCTTGTTCATAAAAGACTGAGCAGAGCCAATGAAGGCTGGTCCACATCCCCTCCCTCATGGCCCAAGATGCACATCTCACATGCAGAGAGAGCATCTTTCCGCCGCTCGCCAGGCACTCTGCTAGCACAGACTTCCAACGCCCAATCTGGCCCCGTGCAGTAAATAGCCAGAGCAAGAGTGGAGATTACCAGGGGCACTGACAGAACAAGGGGAGTACAGAAAAACTGCACAAGCTGGAACAGCAGCTGCAAAATGATGTGCAAAAGGAATAGGCTGGCAAGACAGAGCGGCACAACGACTCAGAACTAAGTCAGGCGCCCTTTCTAGCTGTACCAGAGATGGCTGATGAAACCGTGAGCAACTATCAGAGGTGTCCCTGCACCTCAGGCTCTCATCAGTAAAACGGAGATAATACTGGCCTACTCCTTGTGTTTTGCAGAGGAAAATGTCTATAAGCACATTTGCTATATACATGGGGGCCAGGCCAGATGCTATCTTTGAATGTCTTTGTACTACTGTAATACAGAATGATAGATGTGCGATGCTTCAAAATTAAATAAGCTTTCTCAGAGGATAACTGAAATAACATTGCAGCTATAGGCAGAATAGTCTCCTTTATTAATCTGATTTTCTACAGAAAAGCTTAAGCTGTCCAATGCCATTCCATGATTTTTAAAGCAAAACTGCAAAGCCACACAGATTGCAAATACGTAGCAAATTCATGTTCTATGAACTCCTGCTGTCCACAAGAAGATAGGAATCCAGTTGCATCTGCAAATTCAGTAATCAGACCAAATAAATATCCAAGAAGCAAGCCACAGCTGAATCAGGACGCTGCCTGAATTCATTTTCCAACACACTGATTATCTAGCTGAGTGCATAGTCAATAGTACAGTGATGAGTGTACTCTAAAATTTGATAAAGAACAGACTATTATTTTATTGCTTTCGTCATGGACATTGGGAAAAGAGGAATTTTACGTGACACTCTTTGATAAGATTAGTCTCTCCATGAGTAGTGCATGCATATAAAATGAGGTCGTTTTCTCGTTTTCTTACTCTCGTGTAATTGTGTGATAGCTATTTTTACAGGAGAACCAACAAAAGAATTGCTCATTTCCAAAAGCAAAAGCAAAACTGCAGATGGTTAAAAATATTTCTATACATCACAGAGCCAAATAGTAAAATTAATTCTACCAGAGCCCTGCTGTAGGGAATAGAAAGACATGTTGCAAGTCTCTCCGTCCCTGATCCAGCCTCAGCATCCCTGCAGAAGAAGACAGAGCTAATGCTTTAGTCCATTCCCAAACAGCCAGACTTTCTGAGTTAAACTCGCTCGGCAGTCCCGCCACGAGACTCAGTATCGCGCCTGGCTGAGGAGCAGAGCAGCCAGGCAGCACCGGGGGTTCGGGCAGCCTCGGCGCTCGCCAGCCTACGCGCGCAGCTGATCCCCGTCTGTGGGGTAGTGTCCTGGAAAAGGAAGCTCTCTGCCTCCTGGCGTCACTTCTTACTCAATAGAGCAGATATCCCTGAGAATATACAGCTAGGAAAGACTCTCCTGCCCGCAGCTCACCCAGGAGCTCTTGATCACCCGTTTCTTATCACTAGGATCGCATGAACCCCTAAAGAATGACAGATACCATACACATTTAAGTGTATGTAATTTTAGATGAGTCTTATTTAAGCTAAAATAAGTGAAAGACTGCTGATTGAGATTAGAAACAGAGCAAACCAAGGCTGCCACCAGGGAACTTTCAGTGAAGGTGAGGGCAAGGGGGGTGGGTTGCTTTAGGTTTTCTGTTTGTGTTTTTTTTTTAACTTTTGCTTCCTGTCAATAAGCTAAAACAAAGAACAGCAGCTCCTTGATACATAGGCATTTCTTAAAATGAGCAATAAAGCTGTTTACCACATGCCCTTTTATGTGGACACATTGCTGCCACATCAAAAAGTCGACAGGCTTGGGAAAGGAAGGGAGCCAGGTGGGTTTTGCCGGCAGGCATCTCCCCCAGGTAAAGCACATGGAAAGGCTGCCTAACAGGGGAGCTGGGAAACCACCTTTCAAGTCCAAATTAAAGAGACTGAACTAATCCCTCCTGATTTGCCCTCGCTGTGTGAAATCACGCAGTGGCAAGCAGATTCCGAATTTTATAATGCCCAGGATGTCAGTATTACACTCTTGCTATGTTATATTCTGTGGTTGGAAAAAAAAAGCCTTCATAGAAACAGAAACTGATCTATTTTCCAGGAACTGAACAGTTAAACTGGTACGTGCTTCACAACATTTTACTGTTTCCTGATCTTTTATTGCAAGATTATTTCTTAAATATAAGAGCTAAGACTTTGATCCAGTTATTTTCTTCATGATAACCTGAGATGCACTGATACAAAAGCACTGGCTTTTTTCTCTTTATTGAGCAGCTAGTGGAAATTTTTATTACCTAATCATCATTTGCAAGCCTAGCTTGTTGCATTGAATCATAGCACCATGGAGAAAATGGATCTAACTTTATCTGCAAAGTTCCTGAATCTTTTACCTAAAAAACACCATTCTGCTGTCTGCTAGATATAAATTTGTGCCTGTGCCCTGGAAAACACAAAGGAGCAGGGAAGATTTCAATATGCATCAACTGATAGATGACTGCCAGGATAAGCTGCCTTTCAAAAATGCAGAAGTGTTTGTTTGTTTTTTTCTATCCCTCTGCCTTGGAAGAAAAGGGAGAAGAAGAAAAACAAAGATTTCACCATGTCCCTGAATTTTGACATTTCTCAGAAACACAGGTTTTCTTGCTTGGTGCTTTTACTCCTCATGCTTGACAACCAACCAGGAGTGGGGAAGGAGCAGCCTACATGAGCAGATCACTTGTTAGGGCCGTGTTCCCTGTCCCATGAACTTGCCTCAATTTTTCCCCTTTTCTTTTTGCATGAAACTGTGATCATTTGCTTTTCCACTGCGATCCCATGAGAGCATCATCAGGGCAGTGCAGAGAACTAGAAGGTTCATCAGTGATCTAGCTCCAAGAGGGCAAAGAATCTAACTTGTTTTTCTCTTGTTTTATGCAGCTATCCAGCTTGTTAGAAGATAGGACTGACCACAGTTAGTGGTCTTCTGTTTTGAACAGAAAATCTGCAAGAGACTTCAGAATTCCTTCCAAGACAAACTGATTCAAAAATAGGATGGTCTTGCAAAATAATATGCATTTATCAAACAAAATCTGTTTCATTACTCACAACAAAATTCCCATCTGTGTGCCAGCAAGGGCTTTATGCTTTGGCTTCAGTAGTGATGCTTTATGAAAAACATTTCAGACAGCCCCTCCGAACTTTGGAAAGCTCCTACATATCTGTGCTGGCTACGAGAAAACGCTGCCTTCCGGCAAACGCTCCATACCTCGGCATCCATTCCTTCTTTCTTCGAGGTACTTACCAAAGGATGTAGAAGAAGAGAAAAGAAAGAAAAGAATGGGAGAACAACATATGTTGCATGAGTTGATACACTCAAGTAAATTGTGGGAAAAGCCGTGTTCATTAGTGTACCCAAGGACTGTTTAAATGAACTCCATTAGATGCACCTGCTTTCTGGACAACATCTAGAGCTGGTCATGGGCTTTTCTTCTATTCTAGTCCTACCAAGACTTCCCTATGGGTATCAAGAGCATGCTTCCCATTGCCCAGTGACCCAAATAGAAGTAACTGCTGATTAAAACTATCAGATTGGAATCAGGGCATCTTTAAGCCACAAAATTGCAGGTAAATATTGAAGTAAATTTGAAAATTTGTGATTTTTCACCTCCATCAGAATGTTGTCGCAATTATTCTGATCTGGTTGATGTAATATGCCATTACATGTGTCATGATAACAGTGTGATGTAATTCTGCAGCCAGTCCTGCCATCAACTCATATTTGGATCTCAAGTAAAATCACTTTGCTCCTTGCTTTTTCCATAATGGGTGTTAGTACTTCTCAACATCTTTGAAAAGAAAACTAGAAATTTTTACATAAATACTTGGCAGAGAAGGCAGCAGGGGGATTACAGATACCTTACACCTTAAAATAAATAAAAACTCCAAAATGTAACCCCTGCAGACCGTGGTCACCATTTACTCCCCTTAGGATACAGGCTGCTAGGACAAAAACGAAAGCATCTCCAGTGTCTTTTTCTACACTGAAGTTGGCAGTAGAAGTGATGCTATGATTAAGATCTATCTTTTAAAAGAACAAATTTGTTTACATCACAGTGTTTGATGGTATCAAAAAAGAATTAAGCTAAATTTGCCGATAACAACATACTTGTCTATCTTTTATACTTGCAGGCAGAAAAAACTTGTATCTGAATTCATATCAAAAGACTTCAAATCACAGACATCTGTCTATCATGTTTTAACTACTTTAAATCTAATTTCTTCCTAACCATTTCCTTCTTCAGCTAGTGAACAACTTACTTAACTACTTCACAGCAGAATTTACAGAGTGTACCATTTGGATTTTAGATGGTCAAACTTTGCTGAATGGAAGCTTCTATTCACCCATACCAAATCTCTGTAGACTTAAAAAAATATATTTAGATTGAATAAAAGTTACAGTCAAAATAATGTTGCTATGTTAAACTCTGGATTTAAAAACAAAATTCCAAGACTTCAAGAATATGCAACAGGTATAAGGGAATGGCGGTGTCTGGCACAAGAGAGCCATACTTGCTGAATATACTACATGCTGCTTTCTAGCATCCTCAGAACTCTTTACAATTGTTTTCCTATTACACCCATTTCACAGAGGTAATGAGAAATAAGGCATATGAGACACTAGATCAACATCAGAGTTAGGAATATCTATCTTGCAGAAATGTGTCTGACCAAACAGGCTAGTGGCCAACCACCACCACTGCCAGTATATTCCAACCTATGAAATGGAATAAGACATCATGTAAACACAATAATCATTTATTTTACAAAATTACTACCATGATTTCTATAATTAGAATAAGATACGTCATCTTTTTCAGCTAATAATTTTCCTCTAGATTAAAGATAAACAGCTATCTGTCTATCAGGTTTTAAGTACTTAAAACTTCTTCCTATATTTCTTCTATCCAAGTCAGGGAGCTGGTGTAAAACCAGAATAAGTTAGACCAGAATCAGGACCCCTTAATGTTCATTATCATTCAGAGTCTTATGGCTCACAATTCAGACTGGTTTAAACTTACAGCAATTTAGGTTTGGGGTATTGACCTCATGTTCTCATATTTATAGATCTGTTCAGCCCTGGACATGATTTTCAGCTGAGTACTTGAGTGAGGAAGAACGGTCTAGTCAACAAGCAAACTAATGCACAATCAAAGTCACCTATTCGGTCAGAAATTATAAATCACAGTAATGAAGAGGAAAAATCAGTACTTTGAGAGATGGTAATTTTTTCCAATAAGTGAGGCCAATAAAGATGAAATCTCAAGTGTCTTTTGAACATAAAAGCACCTATATCCTCCTCACCTGCTCCTGTATTGTGGTAGGAAATACACAGGTATGTGTTTGAGGAGACAGCCTTGCATTGTTACAAATGTATTGTTATTTTCCCCAGCTGGGCAGACGCTTTCAATGTCATCTTGTGAGCACATACATTATTACAGGAGAGGCTGTTTTCAGTTTCCTAAGCATTTAATAAATTGAGTAAACTGAGGCAACCCAATACCAGTTAGAAGTCATTATTCTGATTATTTCCTTACTAAAATGTTTTGGTGAATATACATTCTCATTAGTTCAGGGATGGAACCGGTATCCGTTAGGGAAAGGCACTAAGGAGGCCTGAGTGGGAAATTTCCAAATGAAATCAATGTAGGAAGCTGCTCTGGGACACGGAGATTCTCGTGCTGGAGTAGAAAGCAATCCTCTTAGACCACAGCAGTTCTGGAAAGCAGACACTATGCAGTAACTTGTCTAAATGTGGGTATTTAACTTACTGTTCCTAAAAGTGACTCAGAGATTCCTGCAGAGTAGAGCTGTCAAGTGACCACTGCTGACATTAAACACTTCTCTGCAGAAAAAAAAAAAAACATTGCTGCTAGGGGTAGATAAAAGAATTAGCAAGGCTGCAATAGCCTCATCTAGCAACTCTCAGCAATATTAAATTCCAGTTACTACCTCACTGCAGCTCCTGATAGTGGTAGTGTGCTTTACATATGGCCACAGTAACTGAGTTATCTTTCTCTTGTGTATTTGCTTCAGCGAACCACAAAAATAAATAGGCTAGAAATTATAGGATAGTAAAATGCAACAATCTTGCTTTCACTTAAATCAATGAGAACAGATGTCCTAGTGGTACTTTGTAATATACAGCCTCAATTCTAGCTTCTTAATTCCAGACTTTTCCCAGTAAAAGATAAAACCAAAAGCCTTAATGTAAATGAAAAGTTTCATGTTTAACAAAACAAATGGTGACTGTTTTGTTATGACTGGTTGTTTTTTTCTGTGCCGAATAATGTCCTAGGTCAAAACAGTTCCTGCCTCTCTCCTGCGTGGATTCTCTAGGGCATAATGAGGGTAAATGTACATTGCAGCCTCTCCCCGGCTCAGACTGCGCTGCTACGCAAGGTCGTATTTTCCTGAAAATTGGAGGGACTTAATATCTTTGAAACATCTCCACTACTGTCAGATTGGCTGGAATTGAGGAATGGGTTCATAAATTTTTAGGGACAGGAAGAAAGACAAATAAACTGTATGATCAGTACAGATGCTTCCAGTTCAGGGCTCTGTCCTGAACATGTCTTAGCCCACTTGCCGACAGCACAAAGACACTGAGTTTTTCCCTAGTACTTTTTCTCAATACCCAGAGAAGCTTCCCTTTTTATCAGCCACTACAGCTTTACGTGTTTTTTTTTATTTGCAGATTTCTATCAATTATTTTGATCTTGCAGTACATTTAATTGAATAATGATTCAAATCAAGATGATGCTGAAAGAACCAAGGAAGTGTTTCCATCTGGATGCGTTTTCCATGCAGGATTGCGTTTTTCAGGCAAGTCTCCCGCTTCCCAACGTATCACCCTTTGGTTTGTACCCCAGAGTGGTCTCAGAGGGCACCTGGATTCCGCTCAGGTGAAGCCAAGCCAGGAGCTGGAAGTCCAGGGGCCCTCCTCGTGCTCTCCCGTCACTGAAGGGACCTGGCTGAGTCGCTCTGCCCTGAGGCTCCCGAGAGCTGCGCAGCCTGGAGGTCGGCTCCTCAGACCGACCCTTCGCTCTGCGCGCCCGCTCTTACCACGCTGCTCTACACTGTACTGAGCCACGTAGGGTCATACTCCCGAGACAGGGATTTTGGATCAAGCCTTTCAAACGTAAGGGTGCCCAAGCATCTGCCTGTGCACACAGAGTCCTGCAGAGGCCAGGCCAGTCACACCCAGCTTCTCCTGACTTCTCTGACATATATGACGCTTCTACAATGGACTGATTTTGATTAGTGGGACAAGACACTTTAGCCCATAGGCAAAGGAGCCGTTACAATTAGACAGGCGTAAATTATTAGCTTTTCAGCACTCCAACAGCAATCTCCGTACAGCGCTGCTGCAGCTCTCAGTATGCTCCTTTTCACAGGCATGAGATATTGGAATTTTAATGCCTAATAAATTCTGTGAAATGTAGTGGTGCTCTGCAACGTGCAAGCTTTAGGCCCGCAAAGCACCGAGGCGGGCTGGCCCATTCCCCGCGCTTCCCAGCCGCGGGCAGCCCGCTCGGAGCAGGGGGGTGGATGGCAGCGAGCAGCCCGCCCTCACTGCACGCGGCCACGGGAGAAGCCACTATGGAAACTGGCATTATCGTCCTCAGCAGTGGTAATGCCCTAACGGGAAGCAGAACAGTACTTACAATCCTGGCCCGAAAGATCAAATCTGATCTCCCACAGTCAACCTTGCCAGAGACTTTCTCATGAAAAAGCTACGAATCCAGAGCTCCTGAGACTCATTTCTTTGCCTATTTGCAGAAATTCAGGGAGTTTGGACAATCTTCGTCACAAGAAAGCACCCGGAATTACTAGGAGACTAATTACTAGGAGACTAAAAGAAACAAAGGCTCTCTTGATACTCATTCCATGATTTTCTCGAGTACAGCTGGATTTCAACAACAGAACTTCAAATGTGGTTCTGTCGCACGCTGTTTAGCAGCAGTACATCTTTCCTTACACCTTTCAGGTACAGTTCTGTCCAGCAACATTACTGCGGCGGTTCTGGTGCTGTGGCTTTTCCACTACCAACCCCCTATCTTACAGGAGTTAAAACTCAAATATTTTTAATCTCATAAGCTTGCAACTTATTCTACAAGCTGTCAAGTCAAATGCAATATATATTTTTCCTCCCACAAAATTTAATTTAAATTAGTTCAGCTGTTTTCCTTTATAGGAGCTAGAGAAGGGCATGAAATGAATACTTTACTATTGCTAAGAAAATGTGTGTTCCCAGAGAAGCTAAACAAATCACAGCATTTATTTCACTGGCTGCTTAGCTTACTGCAATCTTCTCTTAAATATATTGGTGAAAATGTGAAATAAGTAATAGTCTTGCTTTGCCTAACAAATACTAAACATTTATATTAAACATCACTCAAAATTGCCTGAAGAGGCATGAAAGAGGAATTTTAACATCTTAATGCAACTTCAATATGGGCAAAGGATCTGTCAAATACGAGGGCAACCACACCAGCAACTCCACTGACGTAAGGGAAGTGTGACAAAACGCACATCTATAGTACATGTTGCAAATGAGATGGTCACAGTGACCTGGTGTTCAAACCCCTTTGTATTTTGATACCTAAATCTCTTAAAATTGTGCCCTAGCAATGCTGGCAAAGCTCACTTTCCATGTGAAAAGACAAGGGCCAAGGAGAAAGGGAGACTCCCGGAAGGGCGCAGGAAGGGGGGCTCTGCTCCCAGGGAGCAGCCTGGCCCCGGGGAGCACCCAGAGAACCCAGCAGAGATCGAGGCCATTGCAACGATAGGGAAGTCTCCCTTCATTCCTCTCAGTCCTGGTTCTGAGTTTAATATTTTCGCCATTTTTCCAAGCTGCTGAGTACGCATGCTGTGCCTGGACAAAGCATTTCTGTCGGTATTTAAAGAAGATGAGGAAAATATACAAAATATTTGATCCACTGACCACTGAATGTGCTACCATTAGAGGTCAAGAGTGGGTTGTGACTTAGGATGTGGAAGATGCATTTTGCTGAGCCTGGATAACTCATCTTTTACGTTACAGGTATAGTTTGTTTTCATACCAACCTTACCACCAGCAATAGGGAAAACCTGTACAGTCTCATAATAGATACAGACCATTTCTCCCTCTCTTTTCATCCTTCATGTTCATCAGATATAGAAATCAGAATGTTCTTACTGTACCCATTACTTGATAAAAGAGGTATCAAAAATAAAATAAAATAAAATAAAATAAAATAAAATAAAATAAAATAAAATAAAATAAAATAAAATAAAATAAAATAAAATAAAATAAAATAATCTATTTGAAGTACCTTTCCCCTTGAGATAGCCAAGCTATCTATCCTCATTCTTATGAAAAGAAAAGAAATTCTATGACTAACACATCATTTGTGATACTGTAATGGAAACCCATTGCTTAATTCTTAACTCTCTGTGACACATGCAGAGTGTAAAATAACAGAACACACTGAATCTGAGTCATCCCTGCCTCTGATTTTTCTAACATTTTCCTGCAAGAGCTTTTTTAACACGGAAATTGTCCCTCAATTCTCTTAGAAGATAATCAAACCATTAAAATTCTCTTTAAAAATTCCAGTCTCATTACAGCTATACGTGATATTTGTCTCTTTGGACCATTTCTAAATCCAGCACCATTAACACACCAAACTGATTATCAAAATGTCTAAAAGCATGCGGGGAGTTACTTTTGAAGCTTGAGGAATAGGGCTCAGTATTTCAGAAAAACTTGCCAGCATTTCACTGAAATAGAATTTGGCAGCATCAGAACATGAAACTTCGGAGAGTGTGCTATGTGCTTTAGCCTTCTGTGAC
>VZSV01000017.1:2803575-2823854 GCA_013398735.1 Nothocercus julius
TGATTCTGTGTGTAAGGAGCACAGCAAGAATGCTGCACTGAAAAATTAAGGAAACAGATTGTTTTATTTCTAATTAGGAACAGTAGCTGACTAGGATGGGAAGGTTTCACTGAAGATCCACTACAGAGAATTCTCCTAGGCTACTTTTCTTGGAAGTATAATAGAACAGGAAAAGAGCAAGGAAAAGGGAGATTTCCCTTGGCCCTCACACAAAGTGCTGACCTAAATCCTAAACAAAAAAAAAAAAGGCCTTCTTGGGGTATTAAATCCGAGCAGTGTTATAAATACTATAAAGCACATGCAATATAGTCATTCAGTCCAGATTCAACTGAGCTTCTGTGGGAAATGATGCTTGGTACGGACTGATAGTACATTTCATTGAAGGCTTTGCCCTGGGGCTTCAGCTCAGGTAAATTCACTTAAAAGAGGGAAAAGGAATTTTAGCCTTTCTGGTCAAGACCTGTATATGAAATAGTTTTCTACAAGTAAGCTCTTATCCAGGAGTGGGGCCAGCTGGAGTAATCTGACTTTGCAGATGCACAGCAGAGATGATGACACCTGAGCCAGTCACTGAAGCCTTCCCCTCTATGACATGAACGCACACAATTGATTAGACCTAACCTAGGTGCCATAGGACGTGCTTGCCATACCACAGCTAGCTAAAATGTAAATGTATGCATCAGCATACACAGATTAATGCCATCCCTTCACAAAAATGAGATCAATCGGCATGCTGCAAGGAGGCTTCATGGAACACTCCCTGCAAACAGCCCTTTCTAATATATTCACAGTTGTTTCTCATGTCATTGTACTCTGAGGGTCTGGAAAAGAAAGCCCAACACATTTCACTGAAAACCTCCCACTGGTTTCAGAAGTGGTAACAGGATGGAGCTCTTAATCATCAGCTCTAAAATACAGTGAGGAAGAAGAACCTGTGCATAGAGATGTGACAGTTATCTAGCTTCTTCTGCAGCTCAAGATATTCTTCAGTGGAAAAGAAAACCATTTTTATTTATCTAGTTCTTCCAACAAGGATATCAGTGCAGGAGTTTACCACAGACGAGTAAACTAGGGGAATAATTTAACACACAGGTACCTAGCAAATCAATAGCAGAGCCAGAAATGTAACTCAAGAGAAGTATCACATTTCGTTTCTCGTGACCACTGATTTATAGCATTATAGGCAGTCACCATAGCGTTTCTGTAACTACATGAAAATATGTGTTCTGAGGGATGACTGTCAAGCTGTTACAACCCAGACACATGAATCAAGAAACCGGGCTTTTCTTCCTACTTCTGCCTCTAACTATGGGTTATATTATATTTCTCCCTCTATATTTTTATTTCTCCATCTGCAAGATGGTGACTTCCTTCCCCACCAGCTGCAACATTGCTTAATTTATAACAGTAAAGTGATTTGAGACCTTTGCACTAAACTACACAGAAACATAAAATACTCTTGTTTTTAAGCTTATCACTGCCATGAAACAAAATAGCTATTTTGAAGCCATACTGAGAGTGTGTGCATTATTTTAATTTTGACTGCTTTGACATTCTGCTGTATTTCCATTTTAGAGTCTTCATGGGATTTATCATATTTTGTATTTATAAGACTATGCTTACCATATAGTAGCAATACGAGATAATAAACTCATTACATTTATTACGGAGAAGGGAAAAGATTAAATCTGCCTGGTCATTTTATATCCTGGCCAGGAGGAAGAAAGAAAGAGAACGAAACTGCAAGGCTCCTCTCTGCTGGGTAGGTGCCTCTTGTGGAAAAGCCGAGTTTTGAGGTGTCACTGCAACCACCATTTTAAGTCCCAAGAAGGGGAAAAAGAAGACAGGGGTTAACGAAATGACAATTTAAATTTAGTCAAATATTGCCTTTGATTTTGACGCCAAGAAGTTTCTGAAGTTTATTTCTCTTTCTTTCACTGAAGTGAATTCAGAGCTCAGACACGCTGACTGGAAGAATAATCAGTCAGAAAGAACAAATAAATTTCGTGTCTGCCTCTGGTAGTTGCCTCAAAATAATTGAAAGCATGACTGCGTATGCGGTTCCCCTCCAACTTCAAAAGTGTACAAAATCACAGCAAAGGGAACGCCATCTGTTTGTTGTTAGGGTCATGTCTTTTATTTTCCTACTTACACTCCCACTGAAAGCAATGAGAAGCTTTCGGTCCTTCATAATGAAAATGACAAAACTTTCTTCCCTCTCCTACATTTGGGTTACCAAAGGCTTCGTTATGTGCCCTCCTCTCCTCCCGAGCAAGCTTAGGCCTTTGTTAATTGCCGTTTTGGAAGAGTATCTGTAAAACAGAAGCGGCAAAGCCGCTCAGCACCTTGTGAGAGGAGGAACGTGACGCTCCCGGAGAAGAGGGGCACCTCCCTGGCGCCCACGCTGGGCTGAGGGGGCCGTTGGAAGCCAAGGCCCTGCAGGCACAGCCCGCGCGCCCGGGCCCTAGCGAAGGCAACGTGCGGCGACGTGTCGGTGCGCGGGGCCGCGCGGCGGCGGCGGCTGCGCCCCAGCCCCGCCACAACGTCCGTCCCCAGGGGGAGACGCGGGAAATGGGAGCGCCCCTCGGCCCTGCATCTCCAGGGGCGATTTACAAGGTGCTAAAAGGCTCCGAGCTGCAAAAGGTACGTTAGGCAGTTAAGAAGCAGCTTTTTATGATCGTTTCTTCTGTACAGCACACGCTGTTTCGTTAATCAAATGCTTATTCTATTAAAAGCACCGACTCTCCCAGCTGGCGGGGCAACAAGCCTTACCACCGCGAACGGCATTAAAAGGCGCAGGCTCCGCCGGGCGGCTTCGCGAAGGGCCCGTCCGCGTGCCGCCCGCGGGCCCTGGAGCGGCGCCGCGCGTCCTCCCGGCGCGGAGGCACCTCCATGGGCCTCGGAGGCGCGCGGGGCGCGGAGGAAACGCGGGCTTTAGGGAGCCTCCGGGGCGGCGTGAACGCAGCAGCCGCCCTAAGGACGGAGGGGGGCAACAAGAACGGCTGTTAACACAGCAGCGGCCCACAGGGCCAAATCCTCGCGGAATTAACCTTAAACTAAAGCATGTAGGTACATTATGAAACACGCACGCCGCTGGAGTAATTCAAATCCGCCAATTAACCACTGTCTGGTTCAGAGGGGCTACTTATGTTCTTTTTTTTTCTAAAATACATAGTCAAAATCCTGTAAAACCCTGTACAGGCGAAAAAATAAGTCAGATAAATGCCCTTCAGAAAACATATAACAGCACTAACAAAGTGTAAAGTCATGCTATTTAAACATTTCAATACATTAAACACCAAATCGACATCCTAACACACGAAAAAGATTTTTTTTATATTTATATAAAATGTATATAAATGTATATAAAATGTAGGTGCCCATTTTGAAAATGCTGTCCAAAATGTTCCCAATTCTCCACATTGATTATTTTGAAGAAGAGTTCATGAGGGTAGGTTGTTTTAAACTATTTTAAATTTCAATAATATAAATAACAAATTTTAACAATATAAATAATAAATTTTAATAATATGAATAATTTTAAATTATTTATAAAAATGTCAAACACTCCCTTAAACACAATTTAGTATTTTTTTGTTGGCTCAGCTTTAACATACTTAATTAAAACAGCTTAGAATTAGATTTTTTTTCACACTTCTTCGAATTTGTTATTAGGAAAGTAGATGGAATAAAAAATCAATATCTAAAGCAGCTCCTTCTAACTACTGCTGTCTTTGCATTTGCCTGCACAAAGAACAGGTTGCAGTGAACTGTAAGGAACTGACTGTTTATATTCACTTTTAAAATCAATTTTAGCATGAGATCAGGCAAAGAAAATGTTTAGCAGGATTAAAACAATCATTTACATTTACATTTCGCCAATCTGTTAACGACTTACTAAGTAAACATTAAAAAAAAAGCAGCCTCCTATTCCTGCAGAGTCAGCAGCTCTCTGCTTTCTCAGGAATACTTCAGAGCCATAAATTTGGGCTTGTTTTTTTGCTCAGGTACACACATGGCAAAAAGCTACAGCTTAGCAAACTAGAGACTCATCATGGTGACAAAGCCAACAAAAGCCTACCTAGAGCTTCAAATATGATGATAAGTGCTAATTAAATACGCAAAAGATAAATTAATCCAACTAAATTACTATAAGACTTAGGCAAAATCAAATGGAAAGTTATGAACTTGGAGTGTTTTACCCACAGCTCTCTGCTGACTGAGGTAAAGTCCATGGACAGAAAGGGGACATGCCCTCCTTTGAGTAACACACTTACCAAGTCACACAGCAATGAACAAAGTAAATTTTTATTTGATCACTTAAGTCCAGTCTCAATAGAAGCTGGGGAGAATATCTGAGACACACTTCAAAACCCTTTCCCAATTTAATACGTTCATGACCTTCTTCCCAAACTGCAAAGTTCAGTAAACCACAAGCTGAAGTTGCACATCTGGCAATCCGGCAGGTCTCCTTTTTTTTCTTTCCTTCTTCATTAATCAGCAGGTTGGCCCTTTTCTGACTCACTCCAGGAGACCCTTGAAACTTTATGTGTGTAAAAGGGTAATTCTTAAAGCATTTCTCCACGGGGGTAGTTATTTCCCCTTTGTACATGGGATTAAACTCAAGAACAGAAAATCTAAGTGACTTGCCAGAGGTCATACAGAGAGCCAAGAAGATTTGGTGGCTATTCGCTGAATGAGCAGCTTAAATGTTAAAAAATAAATGAGATGAAAGAAAGAACACAGAAAGTCCAGAAAAAGTAGAGAGCAGAGCTATGAATTATGATCTAGTCGTAGTCAGTCCATGACAGAAAACTTCTCTCTTCTATCCTGATGATACTCGGGATACAATACTCAGTGTCAGTCTCCTTGACAAACTGAGCACTAGAAAAGCCAAAATTATCTCGTGGATGATATATTTGTTATAATAGATAAAAAGGCAATAAAAATCAGAAGTCCTATCAGTATAAACTTTTATCCAAACTTTCTACACCTAAACTTCTATAATTTTTAATCAAAAATTTCTTAATGTATCATTACAATGCAATTAAGTTCTGCTTTTCATGAGATTCGCAAAAGAAAGCACAACTTTCTTCTCTTAGAGCTGAAAGTAATTTTTTAAATCTTGCAGTAAGATTGTATTTCTTCAGAAAAAAACACCCTGAATAAGCCTAGGACTGCATATGATTTTCGATTAGATGCCCTTGAATTTATCAGGTTTTAAAAAAGACATAGACTAGCTGGTACACGTGCTGCAGTATCTACAGATGTTTCATTATATACATTTCCAGCAAGTAAGCAGCTTACTAGATACTGTGCAAAACATGTTTTTCTTATTTTTTAGACACCAGTTCATAATTTTCCTTAACTCTTGTCTTTTGCCAGCAAACATCACTCTCAGCAACAATGCCATCACGAATAGCTGTGCTGTTACTGCTAAATTAGGAACCTCACGAAACTGCACTAAAAAGACAAGTTAATGAGAGTGGAGGCATTCACCACCTACACTGTTGGAAGCTAAAAAACGAATAGGTCTGCACATGAAGAAAAAGGCCTTAAGATAGCGCAGGAGATTACCACAAGAAATGAATACGGAGTAAAGTACTATCTCTATAAATAACGGCCGCTTCAAGAAGAAAAAGGCAATCAGGGGAAACAGGGTCACTTGGTGGAAGTAAAGCCGAGCCCGTGTAGTACTGGTTGCATGCCCCCGGGCTGCTGTCAGCCTGAGGGCATCTTTAAACTACAGGGCAAAGAGGGGCTGCAGCTTGACCCCAGACCGCAAGCCCTGGCGTAGACTATGGCCTGGCGGCTTCCTGCCTCCTCCACGGCTCCTCAGGCCCCACGTCTCTCCCTCGCCATCAGCCTTGCGCTCTCTCCCAAGGCACAGGCGCCGGCTTCACCTCTCACAGAGAATTTCCAAAGCTGGAGCTTTGATTCCTCCATCGGAGTGGAAGCAGGTGGCAAAATTCTCCACAAAATGGAGATTTTTTTTCCCTCCATTACAGTGCCTGAGATGCAAGAAAAGGCTCTCTCCAGAAAAAGAGCGAGAGAAGGGATCCGTTCCGTACAGCCACCTACTAAAAAGAAGACCCAGAGAGGCACTGAACTTCTTCGCGGTCTCAGAAGTGAGGACACTGCACGTTCAGCGCCTCCCATGCTCGTGCTGCCCAGGAATTGGTGCGTACCAGGAAGGCACTACCAAATGTCAGGGGAAAACTGTATTGTTCTGCCTTGAAGAAAAGGTTTTAACACTGAGAAGCAGTGCTAAACATCTGTAAAATGCCATGCTCCCTGGGATTAACAAAGCACTCATTCCTCCAAGATAATTCACACCAGCAGATAGCTAGAACTTGGAGAGGAGGAGCGAGCTTTACATTGTCCAAAAAAAAAAAAAAAAAAAAAACAATTAGCAGAAAATACAGGGGGTTAATAAACCTAACAAGCAAACTATATGAGCACTGTCCATACATCACTCAATGGTCAGCAATACTATACCCAAGTGGGTACAGAATTTCTTCCCACCATCTCTACATGCATCACTGCAATATATTTGAAGGGAAGGAGCATAAGCCAACTGTGTTTAATGTTTCTGTAGTCTTACCTGGGGAAGAATTAACTGAGCTTTCGGTGAATTTAAAAAAGCTAAAACACCAAGAGGAGAAAATTACTATTGCATATATAGCAATCATATCAACCTCACTTCCACTGATAACTATATCCTTACCCTTGTTAAGCACACCATGGTTACATACTACGTCTCAGGGTAATAGGCACTGCTGTTTTGTCTATGCCACTATCGAATACTTTTTTAAAGCAAGCTCAGTAACCAAATATATCTCCTCCTGCCCCAAATGGAAGGTTTCTGGGGTTTCATAATGAGTATGTTGCTTAAATGATCAGATTGTCACTTCTCCCAATACATTCAAGGCAATTTTATTGAATTTATTTCCCTCAGGCTGAAAAAAAAAAAAAAAAGAAGTATTGTAAAATGACTTTATGGCTCATCAAGTTGGCCGGGATATTGACTTGACTTGAAGAAAATAGCTTATGTCTATGTTACACAATGACAGATAGGATGGTAGGAGGCAGGACAGCTACAGGAATGCTGGTATTGTCAGAATGGACATAAACCTATAGCCCCAAATCCCACCTCCAACATTGGAGAGCCTAGAAAATGTCCTTTAATTTTCTCCAAGATTGCATAGGAGACAGAAACATGGCAAGCTATCATACACAAACAAGTCTGAGCCCACTGGCTTAAAAAAGTCTTGCACTGACTTAAAACCTTGAACAGAAGCCATTTCCAAGGACTGCTTTTCCAAGGCTTTATTACTATTTTGGGCACTACTATCCATAAACACTCTTTGTCATGTAAATTTATAACGATTTCTATGGTTTAGATTTTTATATAGATATATTTTGGAGAAATAGACGGGTTTGTTTGTTTGTTTTTCCCAGTGCCACCATGTCATTGCTTCTATTCCCATGAAAATGGAAACTATTCACCTAAGGAATGCTGTTAATTCTTTGGGCAGCGGGGAGAGCAACTTTTACTATTTCATTGTGTGAACTGAAGCAAATGTGAAAACATCACAAATCAGTTTACACATTTGTTATATTATTTCACCTTTGTTTAGGCTCAACAGGCTCTCGCCTACTGGCATGCACGTGAAGGCTGCGTTTTAACGGATCCACGGCTGTAAGTGGCTTTCTTGGCTTTCAAAGGAAATTGCCACAACACAAGTGTGCGTGTGATCCAAGCCTTAGTCTGTGTGAAAACAAGTTATGAACACATCTCTTAGATTCAGCATATGGTGTTATGTGAAAAGAAAACTCAACACACATCAGCAATTACAGCAACACTTCAGAAGGCCTGCGAAAAGAGTATGCACGTACAGGGGCAAACCGAACAGCTCATGATCTGATGAGGTTCAAGTTACTTGGCAGAGTGAAAGCGAAGGGTGCTGAGGTAGCGCGGGCTCGTTTCCCAGGCAGGACGAGCGGCAGGCTGTTCCCCCAGCAGCGCAGCCGGGGCCTTGCAGGGCTTTGGTTGCAGCAGGGCAGCGGCTCACAGGGAATCGTCCTCTCGGGCAGCAAACCCCAGGTAGGAGCTGTCAAACATGGGGGCGTTCACAGCCCGCTGCGAGTGAATCAAGTCTGATTCAGCAGCAGCGTGTTTTTGTGCCACGCACGGGGAATCAAAGCTATCCAAGAGGATGGGATTTTGCTCCTAATTTTACCTGCTCAAAATGTTTTCGCTCTCACCTTCCTAGATAGGGCTCAGCTCGCTGGTGGAATACAGGGAAAAAAAATCAGGTTGCAGGCACTGCAAGAAGGAGCAGCAGGAGGAACGTCCCACAATGTCCTACAGTACGCCTGAAAGACAGTGAACGGTTTCGATAAATATGTGATTTCAATAATTATTTAATAATTTCAATAATAATAAATATTTAAATTAAGATATAGATGAGTAGAAGAAAACAGCAAACAGCAGCTGGGGCTCGTGTAATACAGGACACCCCTACCAAACTAGACACACTGCTGGCACAGCAACAGTGCCTCCTCACAGCAGCTATTGCCAAAACTTTCTTCCTCTTAAGGTTTGCTTCATGGTTTTGTGAGATCCAATGCTAGTTTGGAGTTATTAGACAATCTTTGTACAATTCTAAGATACCACTTTTTTTTTCTAGGAGTCTTACATGTCTATGGACATTTTCTGCAAAAACAATAATGTCCCGAGAAACAAAGATCTGGAGGGCAGTGTTCTTATCAAAGTGAGGCCGAGAAACTAAACCATTAAAATTAAAAAAAAAAAAGAAAAAGAAAAGAAGTAACAGACTACCCTCGCAGTCCAATGACACTTGATTAGGATGCTAACCTATTTAGCATACCCACAGACTTGTTTAACATGTTTATCCTCACAACATCTCTATGAAACTGGGAATTAGCTTCCTTTTATTGTCGCTATTTTCCATGTTGGGAATCGATCCAAAAGAATTTAAGGATGACATCTACACAACATCCTTTGGATAGCTAAATGCATCAGAATACCTAACATTAGTTGGAGACATAGCAGAATGATCTGGATAGAGTTCAAATTCTCTCCACTGTTGTTTATGCAAAATCCAATTTTTGTGTAAAAACCGAAGTACCATTAATATAAAGACAGTGCCATTAATGCACTGTAGAAGAAGAAGTTCCTGATCTCTTCTCCCTCAGCAGCTCCTTTGTCTCTCATCATGGTTACAATAATATTAACACTAAAAAAAAAAGACAGTAAAACTTTTACAGGCCTTTCCAAGTACTATGGTGTGGTACCAAAATGACTCCTAGCTAGAACAGGTACTTTCACAATTTCACTTTCACAAGAAGCAAATCCACTTACAAGAATGTAACAGATTTTACAACAACTGCTCTTCCAGAGGAAACATAAAACTCGGAGCTGTCCAGCAATGGGAGTTTGGGGTGGCCAACCACAGTGTTGGGTCCTAACAGTGAATGAAGACTTATCAAGCACTACAGCATTTCTTACCTTAAAATGGCAATCCAGAAATGTCCAGTGTTGCCAAACCTTTGCAACTCCTCACCTGTGCACATCATTCCACAGCTGACACCAAACAGCAGACAACAAAGTCCTTGCTAGACTCAGGCCAGAATAATCCCTCTGATTCTATGTAAATTTTCTATCTCACTCCTCACGTACCCATAAACCCCACACATGGTGAATGCATTAATCTTGGAAGAAAATGAACAAGATTAGATAATATGAGATAAAGCCCAGAGCACTCTGATGAGAAAATGCCTTGTGGAAACATAGTTCAGCTCACTAACTCACATTGCAAGCAGCCTGTTTGAAAGAAAGAACATCCAATACCGCAAGGTCCTCAATAGTTCGTCCAACAACATTAAACTAAAGTCTTCTGTCTGTGTTTTTAAGTTACCAAGAACCAACGTGAAGCTGAAAGCCGAGCAGGCCTTTAAACAATTATGTAAGCAGAAAAACAGAGTTATCCCTATTTCACTCTTATTGCAACAATCTAAGAATTTGACCAAGGGTCCATGAAGTACCTAGGAGCCTACAGAAGAGCACCTACAAAATACCCCAAGGTTTCAATACTTTCACATGATTTTTAATTTCACATGAGTTTTAATTACAGCATAATAAATGAGTTATCTGGTCTTTCCACAGTCTTCCTTAGGCTCAAAACTAAATATCCACTGATACAACTAAAGGTTTACATATAGCTGTAGGGTTCTGGGACTTTGTCTAAAATAACTTCATACAAAAGAAATTAATGAATTGTTTGAGCTCTTCTAACCAAGAGTCATAATAAATTAATATATCTAATTAGAAACAACCTCAATGAGATTACATTAAAATCTCATTATGTTCTATTAAAAAAATCGATAAAACTGTGCCAATTAAATTAAGCAATCAGTAAGAGCAAGGAGACTTTTTTGATGGTCCATCTACCACATTCAGCTACTAGAAGTCATTTTTAGCAGCGTGCTGACGACGCTGGTCTCTCGGCGGTGCCGCAGCTCGTACCAGAGGCGAGCTTTCAAATCCGCCTGGACAAACCACCCCACGTTGCCCTTTAGCACCGCTGCCTCCGCAGGTAACTGAGCTCTCCCAGGAAGGCCAGGGCTTCAGCAGAGCAGGAGGTGACAGTTCACAGTGGGGTGGAGAGAGAAAGCAAAGGGAACGCTGGACTTCAGGCTAAACTGAGTATGCGACCGTAAAAATGTAATTAGAAAGCCACTTATTACCTGTTGTGGAAGCCTGTAAATGAGCTGAGCAAGGCCAAGCGGCGCACGGCAGCAGGCAGTCCTGCGGCGCCTGCGCGGCTCCGAGGCAGCTCGCTCGCCAGACCGCTGTGCCCCAACGCGCGCCGCCTCTGCCTTCCCACGGTGAGCTTCAGCGAAAATGCATTTGGCTGCACTGAGCAAGAAAAATCAACCATCTGATTTCCAGCAGCTCCTGCTCATCACAAAGTGCTACTCAGCATGGAGTGTGAAGACCCAGCGTAAAATACTGTCACTTTACATATTCCTTAGGTACAAGGGAGAAGCTGCCGTGACGAGCGTGTCTCTGTTCAGCACCCCTAGCTTTCGTGTATCAGGCTTTGTAGTTACAAGACCAGGAACCAAATTCTTCTCTTAAACGTTGGACTCAAACACATTTTTTTCCCCTCAATAGGAAGCAGAAGGTTTAATAATGTCACAACTTCCCATTTTGACATTTACAGAATAAACATTACAACTGTCGCACTTGATAGTACCTTTATATTTGAAGTTATTTTGCAGGATTTGTACCATTACAGTTCTGAAGAGGCTAAATTGAAATGAAGTCGACCTGAAATGATTTGTTCTGCACTCATTTCAGCATTCAAAATTTTACAACTTTCCATCCTATCTGCAATAAAGAACATCAAAATTTGAAGTCCTTTCCAAAACAGTTTCTCACTATCTATGGTGTTTTTTCCGTGAGCTGCATGTGCAGTGGAAAGGAGACGGATACTGTGTTATCTATATAATTTTTACTTTTAAATGCAAAAGAGTCTTTTTGGCAAGGCAGCTGTCACTTTGCTTTTGAGCTACTGAATATTACAGAAGGACTCACTGCGATCCCTATAGCCCGCTTGCACTCCTGGAGGTTTCCCATTTGTTTTGCTTTTCTATTGCTGTTTTCCTAAACCTGCAGTTCAGTCATCTGGACCGAGAACTGCAGGTAGAAGAAAACGTAATGCTTCTGAACTGCATTTTACAATGTAATGGTGGTGTCTTTGTGCTTCCCTTCGACGCATGTGGTGTAGTACAGAGTTCTTAAACCCAAGACCTCTGAAGTTACCACCTTCCTTATCTGCCCAGGAGATTAGCAACCTTCAAGAAAGCAAGAGAAATAGGAGCCGTCTCACAAACACATATTTGTATAACTTTCACAACACAGTATTTAACAGAGACATAAGCCATTCCAGTTCCATCTATCATTCTAGTGCACATGCTACATATTATTAATTCAGGACCTCTGGGACAGTCCCATAAATCTGTAAGGAGGCAGGGAGCAGGGAGTTTGGGGCTTTTTTTCTTTTCTTTTTAAGAAAAAAGAAGCCCTTTCAAGAAGTCCTCTGTGATCCAACATGCCATAGGGGCTCCTTTGGCTAACTAAACACACAAAATGGATCTAAACACACAAAATGCCATTTAAACATATTGTAACAACCTGTAGCATGAAGCCACTGCTGCAGTAGTTGTTATTCTAAACATTAATACTGCAGCTGGTTTAAATTTCAAAAATTTAATAAAAGGGCTTTGTCTGCATTAAGACTAGAGGGAAAGACGCTTCCTTTTTCCTTAATAAAAAGATCGATAGAGGCACAGAAATAAATCTGAAACAAGCAGAGGTGGGCTGTGGAATTCTTAAAAGAGGCAGCAAAAGATCTTCTCAATCTGGGGCCATCTCTGACAAAAGAAAAGAAAAATAAACTGATACTATTTCTAGTAATAAAATAAACAAAACATTATGAGCTTTTTATATTTGTTTTGCTTCTAAATGAAAGGCAAGGTAAGGCTCAATCTTCAATAAATTTCTGTGATTTTTCAGAGGGGTTTAAAATTCTGCCACTGAGCAACCCTTTACCTCGGTAGAAATACCCGTGACTGCGAATGCTCCCAGGATCGACGTTCGGGCGCATGGCTTCCTGCTGGCCTCTGCTTTTTAGACTTCTTTCCCTCTAGATTATTCTTATTTGCCCTTGTCCAAGTATACAGCATTTTCTGAAAAACCTAAAAAAGCAGCTAGTGGCTAATTTATGGGGCCGCTTTTAAAGGAGGCCCCAGGACTGGGCATCATAAAAGCTCTTCAAGTATTCATGGAATAGACTTTGGGTAGAGAAGAGATGCAGTCCACTGGGGCACCAAAATTATGCATATTTGTTACAAAAGTAGCAGAAAAAAATGCTAAATCTCCAGTGGATTTATGCCTAAGAGTTCCTATTCTTGTGTTATACTAGGTCTGCAGAATCATTTTATAGACACCAGAGAAGCCCATCGCAGTCAGTGCTGAGAATGCTGTAACTGCAAGGAAAGTTCCCACTGGATTTCATGCCAGCAGGACAGCACTGAAGCACGGGGTGAAGTTCTGGAGGGTGGTGAGGAATGAACTGACAGAAACTTTCCGATTTGCCGGGCAATTCAGCAGTCACCGTCACGTGAGGAGTTTCAGGAGTCTTGTAAGGATGGAGCTCACACAGCAGGTTTTTCACTTTGGATTTAAACAAAAGCACACATGGAAATCAGCTATCCATTACTTGGATTATTTTGACTGCTTTAGCTTTTGATGCTGGAGGCTAACCAAGTTATATTTTGATGCCTGACAGATAACCACAGCAAAAGTGTATCTTGCTGAAATTCTGAAGATTTGGACTACTGCCTACAAACACTACATGATCTATGGGACACATGAAAAGATAAAGGAGTCTAAATAAGTCACGCAAATACCGAGTTACATAAGAGCACTTTCAAATTATTTTCCAATCCGGGAAGAGACAAAAGAACAACAAAGCAATATAGGGAACACTTTGCGCAGTAAAACCCTGGCACGTGCACGTGTACTGCACAGCCCAGGGTACGCGCTGTGTTTGCCTCATCCAGGGCTGCTTGTTCGGGGAGAAGCCTCTGCCAGGAGCCCTGAGCTTGTGCCTTCTCATACAGGAAAGGCAGAAAACATTAAGCGTTTTTAAGCACCACCAGCTTTTCAGGGAGAGAGGTTGCTCACCTGGCTGAGCAATCCCATTTGGGAAGATTTCAGTGAGTCTGGCCCTCCACCTGAGCACACCCTGAGGAAAAGGTCCTTTCCAAAGGCTCAGTTATTCCCCTCACTTCCTCTCTGCTCTCTTTCACCTTCTTGCTTCTCAGCAAATAGCTCCTCTGGTGGAGATGCACCAGTATAAAAACCAAAGAGGCACAGTGAAGAATCAACGCCAAAACACAGATTTTAAGGCAAGGAGGAATCCTTGGGATCATTAATTTTGGCCTGCATAAAGGAAGCCAAAGCCTTCATTAAATAAATCCCAGTCTCAAGCCCAGCAGCTGCAACTGCATGAAATCTCAAAAACAAGAACAACAAAAGCCAACAAAAACAAAGAAAAAAAAAAGGAAAAAAAGCTTGATGTTGGAATTTCTACAGGCACAGAACACACCATAACTCAAGCTAAGTATTTCTAATAAAAGAAATATGTATGGGATTTACTCTCAATATTTCTCAATTCAAATCCTAGACATCTGATTTACTATAACTTTCCTTGCTAAACTGAAGAGCTTCCCATTATATAGCGTCTTTTGTGACAAACTGAGGACACAGAGATTCTGTGATTTCTTTGCATCAGTCCCAACAAAACACATGTTAACAAACCCTTCATCTAGTTCCACAATCATTTTGTAAAGGAGGGTTTAAACTTCCAGCCAGAATACATTCTGCTAATAGATGTTGCATCAAAGCGAGAGGTAACATAATCCTCTCAATTTTACTCTGCACTGTTACATTTTTAAATTTACAATTATTTTTGCAGAGCTATTCATTTAATTAAAGATTTCTCATATCTAAATGATACCTGATATTCTGTATTTACCAATTTCAAAACTTCCACCTAAAGGCAATGTCTTTGGACAGAAGCAAACATATACAGTGAGGTACAAAATATGAGCTGCTGCTTACGCTTGTCTTTTAAGAAGAATACTCTTTTTTCTCTTTACCAGACATACGTATTCTAAGAAATTTTTTTTGGACTTGCCAAATCCAGAAGTCACTCCCCAACTCCTGAGATGTCAAAGAACCGATTTTCTCCCTCTCCTTTGTCTTCTTTTCTGCAAGCTCTTTTAAGAGGAGCCTGCCAAAGGTGCCCTGGGGCTTGGACAAGGCGCGCGAAAGGCAAGAAGCATCATGAAGTGACACATTCCTGGTTTTAGCAGCCTGGGCGCAGAGATCTGGAGCACACGACTCAAAAACATGCTCTGATCTAATAGTTACCACTTCCCCTTTTAATTTTTCGTAATGGGGTCTGAAATATGGACCCGCTCGATGGGGAGGGGGGCACGTTAATCCTGCTTGCCATGTCACTCTACAAATCAAAGGCAAGCAATCCATTACAGATAGCTTGGAGGGCCACAGCACCACAGTGGTGTTCCTGATGGATTTAGAAATTATGGTCTGTGGAACTTCACAGGCATTAAGCATGAAAATAAAACCATTAGATCTTCTCAACAAATGGAGTCGCCCTGGAAGGATATATTTTTTTCCTGCTTGCAGTTGGGTTTTTATTTTTCCAAATTGGAAACACACCACTCAGAGGAAGTAATAACGTTGCAGTAAAATATTCAAAGGCCAATTTTTATTTACGTTGATTATCTTTTACATTTTGAAGTATTGCCGTTGTACATCCAGCTGCAAATGGTTATCAGATAGGAATTCAAAACCTTTTGTTCATTAAACCATTTTGTGAAAACACTACTTCCCTTTTGTTTCTTTGGGCAAAGTGGCAAAGAAATACGACATGCATGTTTTTTCATTCACCTTCCAAATTCAAAATCTGCATTCCCTCTTAGAGGCCTACCAGGCAGAAGATACATACACTTTTAGTCTCCCTCTGATCACTGTAATATGGAGTGCACGCCAAAAAAAATGCTTCTTCCAAAGAGAATTTGAATGGTTTCATGAGCTGCTGACTCATGACTTTGATGATGAATATTTTTGATTTTTTTTTTTTTTTTGAATGCGATTCAGGCAAGTTTGGGTTAACTTTTACACTTTGCAAAGTACCTCTCCAAGCAGGTGGCATTTTACCACCGCAACAAAAATATTTCTGATTACACGTGAGTTTGTTTATATTTACTTTTTGATAACAGCTTAAGTGAATGATTTTTACAAATCTTGGGGCATAGGAAAAGGTAATCTAAAGTCTTTCATCACGCACTGTAAATTTGAGAAAAAAAAAATGACTTCCACAACATTTAGGAAGCTGTGCCCTTCTGCGTCATGTAGTTTGTCCTGAGTACGAGTCTGCAGAGACCCCACACAGACAGGGATCATTAAGTGAAACGTACATTGAATAAATGTGCATCTTGCTGTAACAGCTGAAAAGCTGGAGGTTATACTTCAGGTTACCATTTCATGGGTTCCCTCACTCATTAAAAGAGTGGCTTTACATTATGCATATATTATATTTATATAGATACATATATATGTGTATATATATGCATATATGTGTATATATATGCATATATGTGTATATATATACATACACACATATATATGCATGTTTGTATACATAATTGGTTTTCTATTATGCATTTAGTTAAAATAGATTGTAAAGGTACAAATATTTTCATAAACTGACTTAATTTTCCTTTGCAAAATCTAAAGTA
This sequence comes from Nothocercus julius, assembly GCA_013398735.1. Taxonomy (NCBI): domain Eukaryota; kingdom Metazoa; phylum Chordata; class Aves; order Tinamiformes; family Tinamidae; genus Nothocercus; species Nothocercus julius. Next base: position 2,820,001 of record VZSV01000017.1, read on the forward strand.
ATGAGAGCCCTCCAAGAATCCAATTATTTGTTAGATACGTGAATCAGCATGTAGCATATGAAACTTAAGTTGCATAGGCTATATATATTCTTAGATAAGATTCATGAGGTTACTTGCTTTGGTTTTTGAAGATGTAGGAGCACTGCAGATACATCAAAGAATTTTTAAATAACAAATTAACTTTTCTGGGTGATCATCAAAGAAACATTAAATAAAGAGCCCTGCCCTTGTGTTTTCTGGCTTAGCACCACGTTTTTGTTGTTCCATTTATTATTGGCTATTTCTTATTACCTGCCACTTACACTGTAAAATAATGACTTTCTGCAAGTATTAGAGAAAGTTCACAATTACTACGAATCTCTTCTGTGCAATGGTGTTAACCAGACAGCTCTGCCAAAGTACTTCAGTAAGATGATGAGATTATATTTTACCTGAATAGCACATACTGTACACGGGTTTTCTTTTGATAGCCTGAAGTACATTAAAATAGACGCTTACTCAAGTAAGAGACACTTTGCTGCTGCAAAGCAGGATCTTCCATCAACACTACTCATGTGAAAACCAAGGCAAACGCTTGCTGCCTCCCGTAGCAGTGCCACGCGTGATCTCAGGGCGCAAGCTGGCCGAGCGCGAGGCGAGAGATGCCTCAGGGCCACCTTGCTCTGGGCTCAGCGCTTGGCACGTGCGGGTCCCACCGCGAGGCCGACGGCCGCAGCCCTGCAGAGAGACGCAGGGCAGCGCAGCGGCGCGGAGGATCCCAGGGGAAGCGGCGGCCGGAGCTTGGGCAGCACTGGCACAGCAGGGAAGCGAGCGGGGCCAGCTGCCAAATAGCTGGCACCTCTTAGCTCGGTGGGTTTTGTTACCCACCCCGGCCATCCCCGCACTAATACCAGTACCACGGGGGCTAGCTGGCTGACCTCAGGTCTGCTTACGACTCACACAGAGCAATGGAGGACTCGCAGACGCATCCTGTGTGACCTGCAACGCGCTACTCACTCTGACACACGATTAGAACAAAAATCCTCACTCTGCTCTTTAGAATTTGAATTGCTATCATGCTTGGAGGTCCCAGACACACTCAGTTTCTCTGGAGGCACTTTCTAAACAAGAGGATGTTTGCAATAATTGCTAATAATAAAGAAAGCAGGCGCCTTCTTCCTAGATCAGGTGCTTCAGTGGTAGATGGATGTAATGCACAGTAAGTTTGGAAAAATGTAGGATTGCATTAGTTGCTGAATTATTTTATTTGACAAATACCTCAAAAAGCTAAGAAATCCACTTTTCAAAAGTCATTTTTAGCTGTAATAGAGCACCTTCCTAAAAGTGCTCAGATTTGAATGCCAAAACTTTAATTGAGCATGATTTTGCTGAACTCTAAAAACATGCTGTTTTCTCTGAGGACATGCTTTTTTTTCAAAAGAAGAAATAAGAAGCAGTTATTTTTGGTTAGAAAGTATGTTTTCATTAAAGCAAAAGTGTTCACTATAATAAATATAATGCATAATGTTTAAAATAATATAAATATGTTACCTCAAAGGCAGGTGTTAAGTCAATCGGAGTATAAGTGACCCAGTCACTAAAAGACATTATAAATTGTAGAGGCCAGTGTGAGAACACAAAGGATAATTCAGTAACAAAGTGCTAAGGCACCAGCTCTCAAAGGTAGTAAGGTAGTAGCTAAGGTAGCAGCTCTCAACCATGGTGATGGAATGAGCAGGGAAGATTCCCTCCTGGTGGGACCTGGTATAGAACCACTGACATCCAGGATACAGTACTGATACCTATTAACTGTCCTCTATCTCCCACTCTGTCTCCCATGGGAACATACTGCTTTTCTTGGATTCCCAAACCCCCCAAATTGGATTTTTTTATTTTTTTGACTACGTATCTTTACTTTGTGGACCAGTATCTCTACTCCTCATCAACTTCAGGAGCAAGCTGCTTGGCGTTTCTATTGCGTATTCTCTCACATATAACACTCCTGAAACATTTTTTTGATCGCCTGATCTACTTGATAGGAAAATCGGCCCACACCAAATACTTAGATACTTGTATCTAAATTATCAAGGTAGAAGAATCTATATAGCATTCTGCTGGCTAGTACTTTTATATTTGCTTAATGTTGAAATCTATATTTCCTACTTTTGTGGTCAGGCAAGTTGGTATACCAGAGGGGAACATTAGACACTAAGTATTTATATATATGTTTTAGGTAGCTACCAAGCTGTGTTTGTAGCATTCAGTAGCCACACTTCAAATAAAATAGACTTGTTCACAAGAATACTACCTCTGTGTTCCTATGGCCATACTAGGGATGCACAAGTAACTGAGAACAGAAATAGGCCAGGAGGGAAAAAAAAGCTATTTCAGTTATACACATATAATTGCATTTAGGGAACTGGATTCTGCCAAGTCAATGGGGCTGCATGTGACATAAACCAGTTTAAAATTAGGCCATGAGAATCTATCCAAGTTACAATCTTTCCAAAATGTGAACACGTATTAAGAGTCCCTGTTGCTCCTAACACAATATATTAGCTCTATAATGCCAAAAAACTCAAAAAGCAAAAGCATTTTCTTCAGTCCTGCTTCATGAACAAAAAATGCTTTAAAACTCAACCAAGTAGCAACACTAAAATAGAAACAGGAACTCAAGAGACTATCAGCTGAATGGATTAAATACACTTTTTAATGTCTCTAGAGTGGCACATTGAAAAAGAAATCCTATAAATAAACCAACTGCAAAAGCGCACACTTCGTGTGGCTGCTGGCTATTCAAGGGCTCATGTTGTGGCGGTGCATAGAGCTTTAATAACTCTGGTGATACGACCGTGTTGCGGCACGGTCTCCCAGACCTGGAAGACTTGGAGAAGAGGGATCCAGAAGGGCTCCCCGGCTGGGACGCGGCTCGCGGCGGCGCTGGCTGCAGAGAGCGCTCTGCGCGGCACCAGATCTAGAACCTGCAGCTCTCCCGCCAGGGCTCCTGGATGCCCACCCTGCTACACCCTTGCTTCAGTGCCCATTCCACAACAGCTTCGTTCAGTCTGCAACCCTAGAGAGCTTGCATTTTTACTTTGGCAAAGTATTTGCACTTGCACAATGACATCTGTGAGAATATGCCTAAGCCACCAAACACACTGGCATGTGGTACTGAGATACCCCAGCTTGCTGGAAATGGGGCAGCTTGGGCAATGGAGGCACCTAGTCACAGTAACACCTATTTAATTAAGGGCTCATAGACAGCTGGAGCAGAGAACAGTGAGCATGCCTTACTGTAAGGTTTCATTCAAAAATAGACAAAAAGGAAGGGTGAGAATGAATATATTAAAAGATACTGGAAATGTATGCAACAAATTTATGCGGATCAAGGCATTCCTCCTTTACTACATCAGCAGTGCCTGGCATATGATGTGAGCAGCATAATAATAATTTTATATATATGGTAAATATCTACCATCTGTGTTCTAGGCACGAACCATAAAATGCAGCATAAAAACATTTAAAATCAACAGAGAAAAAGATCAGGGTACAGAAAGCTTTTGATCCGCAAAAATGGCAGATGTTATATTCAAGTGACTGAAGACCAAAATATGTCTGAGATCAAGTCCAAATCAGCCTTAAAGATAAAGCTCAAGCCTGTAACAAAGGGTTATTTGGCACCTTTCCCATTTTCCTAGCGAGACAGAAGGAAAGCAAAACAAACAACAGCAAAATAACCAAACTTCTAATTATGTCAACAGTTTCCAAACGGTCAATAACCTTTTTAAATAGATTTCAACTGGTCTTTCCGATTTCAAGTCTGAATCATAGAATTATAGAACGCTTAAGGTTGGAAGGGACCTCTAGAGATCATC
>VZSV01000017.1:2832961-2863897 GCA_013398735.1 Nothocercus julius
GGCCACGGCGCAGGCCACGGCGGGAGGGGGGCTCCTGCTGGCTGCAGACCGGAGCGAGCAGGACACTCTAATGAAGTGAAGGCAGCAGCTCCTGCTCACCACCGTTGGGCAAAACCTCTCTCTGAACTTCAGCACCAAGGCCTTGCGGTTCGCCTTGGGGCTGCTCCCCGCTGATGCCAAATTGCCTCAGAGGAAGCGGGACTGAGAGGCCCCAGGAAGCTTCACTGGCAGGTTCCGCATGCACCCGCCCGAAAACAAAACCCGTGCCCTGGAGAGCGAATGCCAAGAGCAAGCGGACTAGCCAGGAAAAAAAAAAAAAAAGAGAGAGAAGGTCTAATCAGAAATATAACAAGCACTAGGAGTCAAGTGAGGAAAATGAAATGCTTGATAGGAATGAATCCACGCAAGACAGAAAAGTTGTTACTCAGGGAAGAGGGGAATGGAGCTTTCTGAGGGCACAGAGATGAGAGCTAGTAAAAGGAGGCAGAATGATGCATCTCAAGGTAATCAGAAAGCTGAGAGCTTCTCCGCGAAGCTCACGGGAAGAGAAGGTGCGACGGCTGCAACGCAGCCGCTGGTGCAGCCTGCCAGCCCCGCTCGCCCTGCTGCCAACAGCCACCCGGCGCCGCCGCCGCCGCAGCGGCGAAGCGAGCTCTTAGCAACGCCTGCGAGCAGCGCGGCGCTACGAGGCAGCCAACTCTACACTGAAAGCTTCAGCAAGATCAAAACTTGCACGCCAACAGCAAGTGACACTGGACATGTAATGTGCAAGATTTTTTTAAAGGCCCTGTAGGGGAAAAATAGCTCAAAAATCAATCTAGAAACACCATCATTGCTAATTCAGAGGAGGTGATGCTCTGATGTGTTGTGTCAATCGAAAAAGAAAAAGAAAAGAATAAGGCAGAATGGTAGGGTAGTTTTTACAACCAAAAAGATTCAAGCTTCTGGAAAGGCAACAAATAAAGAATTCCAATAATCTAATCCAAAATGTATATATCACGAGGGAAAAGTTCTTTTGTCTCCATAATAGAGAGAAATATCTGCAATCTAGGAGGGTTTCTTCAATGGTAAGAGGTAGCTTCTTATACATACAAAAGCACAAGAAACAATCCTCAGTCTAAAACAATCCCTAGATAACTGAAATAGGAGTCTATCAAAGATCAGAAAAATAGGACTGATATTTCTTAGAAAATTTAAGAAGCCAGGCAACAAGGAGCTCCATCCTGATTGTGTTCTTAGGTATATGATTTTGAAACATTAATCATTTAATGCCCGCAGAGAAAACCAGATGCAGACATGTCATGTTTCAAAGACACACATAACTAGACGATCAACATAAAAATAAAAGTTGACATCACAATGATGAAAAATTGCTTCGGGGGCAAAGTAATGGGCAAAGTAAAGACCTTCTTAGCACTTCAGAGGAAAATAGAACAACCTGCCCTAGTACAGGGAGACAGATCTCTTGTGATTCCTGGAGAAAGGGGAAATACAGGCAAGTGTTGCTCTCCACAAGAAACCCCAAACATATCTGCACGACTGACTGCCTGGGTGAGATTTAACTTATGTTCTTACTTGGATTACGAATGATTTGACAAAACTGCACAAGGAAATTCTGTAATTTCCCCACGAAGCAAGTTCAGAGAAGAGCTGCACAAGTCTCCCCACGCAGTTCTGCCCAGCAGGCGCAGAAGGAAAACAGCTTCAGCAGGACAAACACAATTTCAAAGTAACTGAACACTGAAAGGAGTGCTACCTCAAATACAGAGGTTTTCAATACGGAGCATAAGCACTGTGGAAGATGATCCCAAAAATCCACCACCTCCTGCCCCTGGACCTCACTACGGCTCACAATGCTGAGGCAAACTGAGGCAGAGGTGGGGGCAGTCCAAAATCCTACATCTCTATCAACGTAGCTGATAGAATTCTGTCAGGTCCTCTAGCTCTATTTTCTTGTTCCTGCATATTATTCTCTTTGCAGTTTAATGGTGCCCAGCAACTTCATTGTGCTTCACAGAGCACAGACATGTGACAAAGTACAGAGAATCTGCTAAAGAAAAATCACAACCTGATACGTTTTAGCAGACACGGCTGGGCAAGGATTAAGAGGACAAGGCTCCAACCTGAGTTTATCAGAAGACATAGCCTGTCACCTCCCTAACCAATGTGAAACAAAGGTCATTTGTCGGTATCACAGCAAAAGTAGGTCCTCTGGTAAGTAATTTCATAAAAATAACTCAGTTTTAGCAAAAATCCAAGTAAGTTAGGAAAACTGCTAAACAAGCGGAGCTTTTTGTTCAATTAGAAAGTTCTCTGATGCCATTTAACCACTCATTCTGTATGCACTGAAATGGAAACATTTATTTTAAGCAGCGTTTTCTCCCCTTTCTCTCCTTGCATCACATCATCAGATTTATTTGTTCTTCTCAGGGGAAGGCAATCCGCCATTACTTTCCTGTTAAAAAGTTCTCAATATGGAGGAACATCAGGAACAATTAGCACAACACGTTGATGTGAGCTCAGTAGAAAGTCTACATAGACTCTCCAAGGAAATCTTAGGAAGTACAAAAAAAAACAGAGTCAAAACCCCTTTGCCATTTCACGGACTCAGGAAGACTTTTTCAGGAAGCATGCAATAATTTATGGAAAAAGTGCGCATATTTCAGAGTCTATTATGAAAGCTTCAATCCAACAGCTTTATTTTTCACGCGGTATTTCCGTTATTTGCATACGCTTCTGTCACCTTGCAGCAAAATCTCCTGTGGCAGGTCACATCTGCTGCAGTGTGTTGCATGCTGCCCTTCTCCTTTCCCTTTTCCCTGCCTGCTCATGAACCACCAGCCAGCATTCCCTGTTTTCCTCCCTGTTCTCTTCCCAGCCTCCTGCTCACCAGCCAGCTCTGAAGAGGAGGGTCCCTGTGCAGCCAGGACCAAGGGAAGTGCTTGCACACGGGCCCCAGGAGACGTGATGTGGCACCGCGGCCTACGCTAAAGCAACTCCAACTGCTTTAAAGAGTCTCAGGTCTGCACGAGGTGTTCCTAGGGAGAAAACATTCTTCTTAACAGGTGGCAGCGACACATAGGCCTGCACGTCTTCCTTGTTCTTCTTCCATAGCTTTCATGTGACACCGAAGGGGACTAGATAAATTTATATTCAGACAGCCAAATAACAAGCCATTCCCAGTGTGCAGAGTATGTTTTATAAATATGTATTTTTTAATTAGAACAGGCCATGAAATAGCTAAAAATAGTTAATGAAACAGCTGAATTTCCAAGAACCTGAATACATTTTGTGCCAGAGTTCATTATTTCCACTAATCTCAAGTGTTTGATTATTCTATCCATTACAATGACAACTTCCGAGTAAGGTAATACTGGAATTGTGGAACAGGAGTTTTGGAATATTTCTTGGCCCCAAAGCAAGATTACAGCACCACATTTTCTACTCTGCGTGTACAGGAACTCTATACACCCAGATCCTATCGCCCACACTTCCTTCCTTTCATTCGGATTCTTCCGAGGAGGTGAGGTGAAGGGCAGGAGAACCCACCCGCTGCGCAGGTCGCTGCGCGGTGGGAACACAGCAAGGCAGAGCTAACCGGTCCTCATGAAACCCTCCAAGGAAGAGCTTGGATTTTATTTTTCCCTGCTGGGTACAGATTATCATCGTCTATGCTGAGCTCCGAAAGAAGAAAAGCACATCAAGCTACGCACTAAAACCTTTTTTTTTATTACACCAGCAACCGTAATTACTCCATACTCTGCCCTCTCCTCTTCTGATAGGTACAAGATCACATATGTGGTGTGGAGGAGCAGGTAAAGACAGATTTATTAAAAAGAAAGGATAAATGGCCTAAAATCGTTATGATATCCTCCACTTTCAGTGTAGTCTAATGTTTATGCATACTGCAGCTTCCTCCAGTCCTGGAGCCAGATCTTGGAGCTCAGATCCTGGAGCAGCAGAGCCAGATCTTGGAGCTCAGACACTAGAAATGGATTAATTTAAATGTAGGGACAGCTAGCCTTACTATAGAAGACTAGCACATAGGCAAGAGTCACTCTTAAATATTTTTGGATTCACGTTCAGTGGTTTACGATACCTCTTTTCCTCTCACCCAAAATACATGCATTTATTATTTATTATATTTTATTATTACTATTATTATTACTATTGATTCCAGGTCATTTTTCAGTGACTGAAACCGCAAGAAAGCAGCCACTTGCCCTGAACATGATTTTTGCCTCTCTTTCGTGTCCCATAAGCATAGTGGTGGCAACGTAAAGCAGGATTCTGACGCACTGTAGCCCATCAAAGGGGAAAGGAACTAGGTTTCTGAACCGTTTTTCCTTCTTTTTCTTATGCCTGTAAGAAGTATCTCCCTGTATTTTATATGAATAATATTAGAAACCAGTACCTCCACTTTCAGAGCCTGTGGTTGGGAAGATATTAGCATTTCAATATCTACCCAGGATTCTGAAGTAATTTCAGAATGGTAATTAAGCCTTTGAAGAGTATCCAATTAGTGTGAAAAAAAAAGTGCTTTGAATGAATGTGGAGCACTCTGTCTAAATTGAATTGATATAACGGCATTAAAGATTTCAATTTTTCAAGCTTTGCCACCTGGGTGACCACTTTTTTTTTTTTTTTTTTAAGCGCTTATGCTGTCAACATCAGCCTCTGCAGTTACTATGAGCTGAGCTTTTGGCTACCTCGAGCTACCTGAGAAGCAGCAGGAAACCCATTTAATTAGTTACCCGAAAGCGGCATATCATCAACTCGTGACATCTGTCACACAGCAAGCAGGAAAAACTCCTCAGTGCTGAATATAGCCCAAATGAGGGGATTCTCTGAAATGGGCATTACCTGATTTGTTACACCACTTTAGGCTCTTCCCATGCAGGGCCATAAAAGTCTCTTCTCAGCCAATGGATGATAAGGCTGGGAAGATAAAAGGAAGTTACACACTGCAGAAAATGTTACTCAGGCAGACCTGAGCTTGAGATAAAACGAGTGATTTATAGTGTTCTTGCCCTGATTACACCGCCTCAAACTTGATAAGATTTGCTCTTAGTCCTGCCAGTGAACCATTACTCAAAGGAGTAATGTCAGTGTAGTCAAGTGGACAATTTACTGAGTAACTGCCGAGCAGTAGGAACAAACTGCCCCCCGATGACATTCACAGAACAGCAACATCCTGCGCTCAAAGCTCAGCGACCGTGTTGGGTACCCACATCCCCACCAAGGCAGATACTGCAGTCAATACAGTCACTTTGCTCCTAGAGCACTCAAATAGCACATTAAAGACGCCCATCTAAACAATATAGATAGAAAATAAAATAAATCAAAGGGTTTTTGCCTTTAAAATATATCAATTTAAGTGGTATAATTTCAGGGTTGTAGGTTCACATGTAACAGTTTTTAAATTTTCTCGTACAGTTACTTCACTGTCATTTTCCAAGTCACGTGAGGAAATTACAAGGCATTTTACACAAAACTGTTTTCTTCCATTCTTCATTCAGTCAGAATTGGATAGAAATTTGCAATAACCATAACTCTGCATTCTCTGCTTCATACAAAATATTAGACATAAAGCACAACAATCACTCTTTTTAGATAACCTCTTTGCATAACGTAATACAAAAATGACATATTTTTAGATTTACATCGCTGAATTATACTAATTTAAACTACAGCACCACTACTGCTAGCACAATAGGAAATATAGAACCAGCAATAACAGGTTCCAAAATGATGGTCACCAGTATAAATAATGACTTTCATCAAAATTTTAATGACCCGTAATTTTGCCTTTGGATATTAACCACACAATCAGTTGGCAAGTGCCGATACTGATTGAGCTGTCAGGTGTTACCATGTTAATAACAGCATTCGCTTTTTACTTATGATGGTCATACACTCAAATATTTAAGAAAAAACAGCACGGAGACATTAGTATAAATGATTTCTGATTAACACCTCTGCAGCCTGACACAAAGTTTCAAACACTTCAGATCATTTCCAGATCGTCTTGGCCTGACCAGTCAGATCCCCCATACCTTATTCTGCTGTGACATTTCATTATATAGAGACCTACCTCTGGGCACATCCAGTCGGAAGGCTGTAATGCCAATCCCCAGAACAATGTTTTCTGCATTCCACCTATATATTAACACTGCGCACTGCTGCAAGGTTTCTATGACTATAGTGATTTATAGTGATTATGCTCTAGGTGACCCTGTGTGTACAGGGAGGTTGGAATGATCTCTAAAGGTCCCTTCCAACCCTAATGATTCTATGATTTTGGAAACAGACACCTCTCAGTGTAAATAGTGAGCCAGGGAAAGGCAGTCACTGAGCTGTGCAGCTGCCTACTACATTTATTCTCTTCTGGACAGTTTCTTGGAATAGTTAAACCTTTCACTCCTGCACTGGAAAATGAACAGGAGCTCCTTGCAGGTGCGGAGAGCAGGACTAGAGAAGGTATTGAGGAGGCAAACTTCAGTTTTTTTGGACATGGTGTTCCAAGATGCCATCTTGGACCACAGGATGAACAGAAGCAGTTTCAAAAGAGGTTCAGCGAATTCCTAGCACAGACAAGCCCCAGCAGATCCAAGGTCAGGACAATGTAACTGTAGCTCAAAGCCCCCTCTGCCAAGCCCTTTTCCTCTCTCCTGCCCTTAGAACTACTTGGCTAGAAATACAGAGGGGAACAACATAGGACTGTAACTCCCACCGCTGCTCCTGGAAGCAAAGAAGCTACACGACATTTAAGGCAACCCTATCAACCATCCTCAATGATAAAAACTGTTGTCAGGGCTTATGTTCACAGCTAGGTTTACTAGAAAGAAGAATTTTGCCTGGGAAATCATGAGTACTGCTCAGCAGCAAAAAATAAAGGAGATATTGTGGACAGAATGAGAAAAGCATGGCTTTTAAATGGCTTAAAATAAACCTGAGATACAGTAGTAATATCACATAAAAATAAAGGTGTACAGGTAGACATTGCACTACTGCCCTAACATCACTGTCAGGAGTGCCTACATGGGCAAATCGTACACATTTATATGCTTGTTACAGTAACAAACTGCCTGGCAATGAGAAATCAGCTGCTTCTTTGGGGAACTTCGTGACACCTTGGAACAGCAAAATCCCTCCTGAACTAGGCCAGTGAGAAGGAGTTGTGTATGATAAACTGTTCCAGCCCTTAAAAAATAGAAATTAGTCTAAAAAAATAGAAATTAGCTACCATTTGAGCCCTTGAAAATCCCCCCCTGTTTTCACGTAGGCAGGAGCAGAAGGAGTCAAAAGTCACAACCACCGTGAATAATCACAGCAGTCACCCTGGGAAATGTGAAAGGACAACAGATAACAAGGAAGGGAATATTTTTCTTTAGAGGTCATTGCTTGTCAAGCGAGTACATCACATCATTTGTTTTGTGTATTTGCTTTTGTGTTTCATTACGGGCTCTGTTTTTCCTTCGTGTTTTAATTGCCAAGAGCAAGAAGAGAAGGTTGGATTATGGATTACATGCAGTGATGACAAAGACAGCAAGATTTAATAAGGAGGCAAGCTAGCTAGGCATAAAAGAGAAGAGGATGTTCTAGAATACACAGAAGTGTGAAAAAACACGGGGAACATATATAAAACACTAAAGAGACAAATACGTCAGCAACATACAGTTAAAATGAGTGATCATGCAGTAATAAGAATCTTGCACAAGAAAGAAAAAAAAAACACACAACACTTGAATGATACCCTGGGGAAGAGAACATATCCATCAATAGCAATTTCACATCTTCCCTGGCAAAAAGGACAAAGCAGTGATATGCCTTCCTCCTCCTAAACACCAAAGATTTGCTGCATCCAGTGCAATTTAAAGGCTTAAATGCTATTCCCACTGCAGTTAACAGGAATCTGTAGCATTTAACACCTTGTTAGAGACTACCCCTGCCAATCAGGATTAGCCCATAAAGAAAAGATTTTCTCTATCATATTGTGCTCAGCCACACTAAGCACTGCAGCTACTCTACTGACAAGAGGAAAAGTGGCTGCTATTCCCCTACCAGCTTTTCTCCCATAATCCCCAACATAAAGTTAACCAGAACGAGCAACCAAAAGACAAGGGAAAAAAAAAAAAAAAAAGGTAAAAACTGAACTTGGGCTCCGGTGCAAACCCATAAAATACTCAGCCGCGTTTCTGCGGCGGGAAGTGCAGCAGTCACGGTTAACACAGTGCGGCACAGACGGATGGAGTTCAGGGTTTGGACTCACACTGAACTCACGTGGCAGCAAAGCTGTATTTCCCGTGCTCCTGTCCCCCCCACGCACCCCCTCACGACCTGCCCGCTCGGCCCGCGCTCGGGCGCTCGCTCCGCAGAGCGCGGCGGCCTCGCCAGCCTCGGCGGCCTCGCGGCGCTCCCTCCTCACGCTGCCAGCCGGCTGCCTCCGTCTCGCATTCTGCTGAATACCCAAGGGACTGATTTTAAAGATTTGGGGGCCAAACTCTTCTCAGTGGTGGCCAGTGACAGTTCAAGGGGTAATGGGTGCAAATGGAAACAAAGGAAGTTCCATCTCCATGTGAGGAAGAACTTCTTTCCTGTGCGGGTGCCAGAGCCCTGGCACAGGCTGCCCAGAGAGGCTGTGCAGGCTCCTTCTCTGGAGACCTTCCAAACCCGCCTGGCTGCCACCCTGTGCCCCGTGCCCCGGGTGTCCCTGCTGGAGCAGGGGGGTTGGACTAGGTGATCTCCAGAGGTCCCTTCCAAGCTCAGCCATTCTGTGATTCTGTAAAGTACTAACATTAGCCAGTGGCCCTAGAGCAGCAAGTAAGCCATTTGGGTTCTATACTATAAAATAGGTCTTGCTGTGACCTGAATAATGGTTAAATTCCATAGCTCTTTAGCAAAGGAGATGCCATATGTGCTGATGGACAAAGGAAAACAACATGAATGACATGACAGTTAACAAAAAAGTGCTTACCCATTAAGTTCAAAATGTAAATATGTTAATGACAGACCCAGATGAAAAAAGTCAAGTAACACTAGAACAGAAACGAAATCCTTAATGTCTTACCTTCTGCAGTTACATATACATCAGCTGCAATGGTAGCTTGAACTGCATCATGATGAATGATAAACAACCTAAGAACAAATACACCATAAATATAATTGCCTAAAAAAGTGTCCAGGAACTATAAAATACAGCAACTAGGAAGCTGAACAGAAATTTAGGAGGAGATGATTTACCTAAACATCATTTATGGGCAGGGCTTATTAAATTGTGGCCTAATCTTTTATTTTTCGTGCAATACTTTTCATGCAAGTATCTTAAATGAAGAGACATTGATAAAGTTTTAGATTAAAAACCTCATAGGCAAGGTAGCTTAGCAAAAGAGTCTGTTCATTAAACAGATAGACTGAGAAAGACAAACAAGATACATTATATTATAATTCCCTTATAGAGATCAATGGCGTGTGTCCCTTTAGAAGACTACGTCTAGCTCTTCATTATTTCATCTACAAAAATACAGCAATACTCGGAAGACCAGGGGATGCAGAACTAAGACATTTATAGCTTGCAAAGACCATGCCCCAAAAGAAAAGGAAGCAACGGGCAACAAATTTGGAAGGACGCTATCAGATGAATACAATATCAATGAATACAATATCCCTTCTTAACACCAGTACGGACTGGCTGCAGAATCCATCCCTACCAATGCAGCTGTCATTAAGGGGCCAATTTCCTCAAGTGTTGTGGCCGAGGTGATTTTGTGCTGACATGGCTGAGTGTCCATTGTACTCTGAGCTATTAAGCACTTGCAGTTAATGAACTATTAACTGCAAGTCTGGCTCATAAATCCTGCAGAATGTCTCAAGAGCCAACACAAAGCTTTAGCAGGGACCAACCTTGTTCTCTGCCTGTCAAGGAATCCATCAGTTTTAGAGGGGTCACTAAGACCTCCACTACATTTGCATTTTTTAACACAATACAAACCAATTATTAAGTACTGGCATGGAAGAATTTCCTAACTTATACCATGAAAGCACTTACGGTATACTTTTCATTCTGAAGTTTCCTTTTTCTGTGCACCTTCCCCCAAAAAAGGAATCAGCAGCATTAACTCATCAAGAAATGAAGAGGAAAGCAGAAAGCTCTGCTCAGAGACAAACAAGAAATTCAGAATAGGTAACAGGAAACAAAGAACCCAGACTGCAGAAGTCCTAACAAAATGCTAACATCCCAATGAACAGAGGCTAACGTTGCACTCACAACTTTAACACCTCTTTGATACACAACAAAAAATATTTTTCATGGAAATGGGTTGTAGAAGAGGAGATGCATAATGTATGAGACAAAAGCAAATTATCTTCATTCCCTAAGGGAATGCCTTTTGTCTCACATATAGGTCATGCCAGCATTCATATTTTCCGTATTCTTTATAAAGCCATTCAAGCATTATAGATTATTATGTCAAATTGGTACACCGGGATATTTTCATTCCAATTAATATCTCTTGTAAGGAGCTTTGTACAATGAACTCAAATATCACCAAAAGCAATTAAAATCTATCAGAGATGTGAAAGGAAAGTTAGGGTTAGCTTAAGGGGAAAAGTGGTGCAACATACTTTATTGGGGTATGAGAAGCAGGGCACAAAATTAACAGAAAATTATATCAGCAAGGCATGAACACAGAAGATCACCAAAACAACAGGATAAAAGGCATCATTCAGTAGCAAAAAAATAGAAGAAAAAAAGGTACAAATGAAGCAACCAGATACTAACTGCAAAATGCTCACTGTATTTTGGCAATGCTTACTTCAGTCTTATTAATGAAACGAAAGGGAAGAAGAAGAATAAGCAAGATTTCAGTACACTGAACTCAAACTTTTGGGCATCCCATTTGAGACATCATGAAGGAGCTTACTTCAATATACCAATCATTTTTAAATGTTAATCTGCTTGAAACAAATGATTGAATGGCAACCTTCCAGAATTTGTAAGTATGTATGGGCAGTCTATGCATATTATACCACAGATGGGACTTTATTTTAAATGCTCAATACTGAATCTTCAGATGAGCACCTGCCTTCCTTGCATGCTTGGTGGAAAGAGCTATGTGCTTGTGGGTTCATCTTTAACAGGGAAATGGAGCACGTTCTCACAACAGCACATTTCTGCTTTGCTTTACCACCTTCCAGTGACAAACAGAGGTCCCAACTTCCTCAAGCTGCAAATGGCCAGAACCCATTTTCTAGGCCTACCTTTCATCTCTGAAAGTCGCTCCAGTACCTGAATTCAGACATCTCTCTGGCAAGTGGCTTTAGCTTGAAATAGGCACTTTTTTTTTTTTTTTTCTTTCCCAAATAAGTTTTGTGAGGGTTTGGGAGCTTTTTTTTTCTGAGCGTTTTAGTTGCTTAAGCACTCGGAGAGGTTTCAGGCCAAAGCAGACAAGCTTTGCATTAGGCAGTGCTGGAAAGGAGCCAGCCCTGTAGGGCTTACCCTCCAGCGCCTAAAGCTCAGCGCAGCTGGGAACGCACGAGAGCTGGAGCTGGTCCTGCACATCTACGCCCAGTGCGCGTCCCGTGTGGCCTGAGCACGAGGCTGGGCTCCCACGGGTACTGGCTGGCTCATCTGTGGCTTTTCCTCACATTTCTGAGCCGGCCTTCATGGGCCACAGCAACAGGTTTTCTTGGCTCTTATTTGTATCGCTTTAAATTTCTGCGCAGCAGTAGGCATGAGACTGAATCTCTGATCAAGTGCAAAATTCAGCTAACCCTCAATTACCAAATGCCACGGACATGCATAAAGATAACTACAATGCCCGGTCACTCTCCCCAACCACAGGACAGACTTCACAGCAGCGCTTGGCTATCATCAACGCCCTGTCACCCTCTCTGTAGATCTCCATTTTAAAACATGCCCTTAATGTCTCCGGTTCATTCCGTCACTGCAACAGACCCCAGGCATTGCTCCTGCCCCTGAGCTAGCAGGAAGCAGGGAATCTTGCACGGAAAATGGTGGAAGTCTTTCTGTGAGTAGGGCCGTGCACAGCTGCTCTTCCTGCAGCACTGGAGCTATTCTGCAGGGAGCTAGAGCAGACGCTGAATTAACTGCAAGTCTCCCAGCTCTGTCTCCTCCAGCATCTGCACCTTGCAACGCAGCGTCCTGAGCTGCTATCCCAGGCTTTGTGCCACCCCTGTTCTACAAATCTCTGGGACCTGGTGTGGAAAAAAAAGTGCTGTGTATGTGGGGAAGGCTGTCGCAGAGCGGCCTTACACGAACAACCAAATTACAGCAAAGTACCGATGCACAGAGCAGGCAATGTCATGAGCTGAGCTGCAAATTGCATTTGTAGGCATTATGTAAGTAAAACACCTCTTTCTAATAGGTTTGGCTCTGCTTGTACGACAGCCCAGAGAGAAGCACCGTCCTGTGGCTATACAACTGAATCAGGTTAGAAAACAGCTATCCTTGTTTTATCCTCAGCGCTGCCGCTTTGCGTTGTCGCCCAGCCCGCAGCTTCCACAACTGCGGAGCAAGTCGGGTCTGCTCAGCAGCTCTGAAAACTCAGCAGTTTCTTCGGGCATTCAGAAAGGGTTTTAAGTCAAATGATGTGCCCCAGCTGTAACCTCCTAGCTGTTCTGCACTGTAATTTATTAAATAATGTCAGTTGGGCTTTGAAATAACATGCAAATTCTGCATGCAGAATGGATATAGGATATGCAACACACATCTTTGTTGCAGGGTTTTCAAATGCAAATCAAAAATACATCTTATTCTTTAAGTACGGATTAAATCTACATGAGGTAAAGAGCGGCTCGTTCCACCGTCAGTGCCCCTGCTCAGAGTCTCCCTTCAAAGGATCTGTCTGTCCCTTTGCTTGTGTGTGGACAAGGAGGCCCAGGAGTGACAAGATCCCCCGCCGGCCTTTCCTGGAAGGGGCCGGCTGCGCCTGCTCCCGCCAGCGCGGGAACCTTCAGCCAGGGCTCTGCAGGACACGGCGTCAGCACAATTTAAAAACCAATTAGCAACACTAGGCAGTGTCAATTTATCTGGACAGAGGAAAGGACAGATGAGTGCTTATATTTCAAAAATCAAAATAAAACCTTGGCGAGCCTTCAGTTCTACAGAACCTGGCAATGAAACGTTCATTCCCATAAAAGTAATAGATTTTTTATTGTTTTCAAAACTAACAAAGAGCGACAAGTGCTCTTGTCTTGTGGCTAAAGTATTTAAACAGCAGCGTGCATGGGCCGAAGCCTGCAAATCCTCGGAGCCCCCTCCCTTTACAAGGAGTTGCTTGCTGCTGGCAGCCCCAGAAATGCAGCCAGCGACAGAGCACCCGAGGGCCAGGGACTGCCGCTCACAAAGCCCAGCAGCAAGTGCAGCAAGCGGGGCCCCGTGTGCGGAATTAGCAGGACCCCCAGTGCTACAGGCACTTCAGAGGCACGCGTGCATGCAAGCCCTGCGCCGGGCATGAGGAGCAGCCAGGGAATCCGCGGGGCTTGGAAAGAGCAGCACCCGGCGGGTTATTCCCGCCCCACGCTGGCACCGCAGCTTCCTGGGGCCAGAAGGGAATCTGCTCGGGGACCAAATTGACCTCATCCAACACTTAAGTGGCTGTCACTTAGTGATAAAGACCTATTAGCACTTATCACTGAAACTTCTTGGAATGTGGAATCCAGATTCAGAGCAGAAGTGAGTGGCGGTGCTCAGGTTCCAAAGATTTTACTTTTTTATGGTAGAGCATTTTCTAATTCAAGCTGTTCAGCTCAGATCGCTCTACAGATGGAAAGTTCAAATCTTGGTAAGAACCACTGTGTTAGAAGGTTTGGAAATTCAAAAATTCAAGTTTAGCTGATTTTAAAGATAGCAAATGCTAACAACATTATTTTACTACATTTCGGAGTCTGCTTTTTCATAGTTTTAATAAAAAGCTTTATCTTACTCTCTGAAATATTTTATAGTAGGAGATGGTGGATGTGGAAAGGGTACACAAAAATGTCAGCACTGTGGCACAAATGGTATTTTTTATTTTTAAAAAATGAACCACTTTTCTCTTACTTCAATAGCCTATAAATCCAATACTAATACTAAATGCTGCAGAGTCTTGTAAGGTCTATAATATATCTTCAGGGCATTCAAACATTCTCATTTAAATCCTCATTTGCATAAAACACATTCAAACAAAATCAGATTTTAAAAATGCTGCTTCCCTTCTTCCATTTTTCTACGGTCTGAGAGGTGCTATAAGTAGAAAATGTCCTAGTTTGTAAACAAAATTAGATTCCGGTAATTGCAGGTGACAATTATCACCTTTACAGTTAGTGAGGCAATAGGGTAAACCAATTATTTTAGGGCACACTGTTCATTCCTTTTTATAACCATACTTTTTATGTGCTTTGCATTGTCTTAACTAATGCTTACAAGCCGCTGAGCAATAGGAGAGAGACAACCTTAACACACTAAAGTAAAGTTTCAGCTTACAGCTTGATGCGTTAATTAAGTAATGGCATTTTCATTCCTTTTAAGCATGCCATTAATTGCCTCTTGGAGGCAAGAGAGAGCAGGTCCATGGCAGGACACCCTTACAATCCCAAGCTGCAGAGATGAAAGGAGAGCACTTAGCGGGTACCTGCACGCCCCTCCAGTTACTGCATGAACAAATCCACATTTTCTGCTTTTTTGGGACCTCCCCTGCTACCCAACACGCTGGTGCTGGAACTGTAGAGACCTTGCAGACCTTGTGCTTAGCCTACCTGAAAAACGGAATCCTCTGTCCCCAGCGGGGCCTGGGTTTTGTCCCGTCGCCTTTCACGCCAGCGCCTGCAGAGAGCAGAGGGAGGAGGATGCAGACAGGAGCCGGAGGGAAACCCAGTGACAGAGCACAGGATCAGACTAAAAGACAGGGATGGAGACACAGGTTGATCATCAGCCCAACGCAGCCCCCGTGGCCCGGGACACCATGCGGCTTTCCCGGCTCCCACCGTTTGCTCTCAGCAAGTAGCTGGGGCGCCCCGGGAAACGCGTGTCCCTGCGGTCTTACCAGGGAGCGGGCTCACCCGGGAGGACATGGAATTACAGGAATAGCAGGAATTACACTGCTGCTCAGTCAACTTGCTGGACCTAAAAAGGGTCTCGCTGCTGCTGTCCCATTTGGTTCCGTACACCAGAAATTTAGAGTTTTCTCATTTAAAAAAAACAAATCACAAGAAGGGGTATATCATACAGCTACCAAAAGCTTGCCATATCCATTTAAATTCAGTCCCATATGCCTGTCCGTTACTAATGATCCTTACTTGTATCAGCACAAACTGTTCTTCCTTGCACCTTTGTCTCCATTCAGGCTTCCTTCACCGTCCTCCCTTACCTCTGGAAAGCTGTGTCCTACTAACTTTAAAGCCCCATGTGTTTTACACTCCTCTGAAACATATGTTACTGACAGGGTCCTATGTGGTGCAGTTTACACACAAAAGCAGCTGCTCTCCTGTCTCTAATGAAAGAGAAAGTAGAGAAAAGCAGGGGTGATAGTACATCACGAACATGACACTACCATAAATCAGTGCCTTAATCCCCATTTCTTGTAGAAACAGCTTTAAAAAAAAAAACAACTAGTCATTATTTCCGGGCCTCATCACATACAGGGTTAGATGTGTTTTTTCTCCTTTTCATCACCAATAATGTGGATGATTTAAAGATATTTACTAAGAAGTGAATGGGCTTTTGGCATGTTTTCTTCCGTGCTTTCCACATCCCACAGGATAATGCTGTGGCACTCGGTGTAGTTACACTGGAAACTATTTTCACCTTGTTGTCTAAATCCGTTGTGGTGCTTATAATTCCTTCACACATCGGGTGTTTTTTAAACTGCAAACATGAGAGAAATGGGAACACCTTCCAATAAACGTGCCCTCACAAACCTCTGCAAAACGGAACGACTCCTGGAATGGCACTTACCTGTTTTTCCGGCACTCCCTGCCAATCCAGACATTTTCCTCGTTTCACACTGGGAGTTACCAGGTGCAGGGAATTAAAGACAGCTTCAGTACTACCACAGCCTTCCTACCAAAAGTATCATCTCAGCAGTTCATTGGAAGCAGAGTAATAGAAATATTTTGACAACAAGGAGAACTAACAGACTTTAAGAGAGCTGCCATCAAATCTCAGTGGGACAGACAGATGTTAAAATGTTACCTAACGAGAGGCAGTCTGTTAATCAGAGATCTGTGACAGCAGACAGCATATTTCTCTTCTGCACATCCTATAGAAATATTTACATTCAAATCAGCACACATGCAAAAGGATTGCATAACAATTTACTATAAATAACAATTTCATTTAAGCGTAGTTACACTTCAGGGGACAAATGTATCATCCCCTGAGCATTCTAGAGAGCAAGTCACAAATGCACTTGTCAAAAGTGCTCTTATCTTGTAACACATAGCATTGACTTAAGGGTATTAATTGTACATAAGATGTGTCCTATTGAGACATCACAAAGCCAGCACTTTGGAGGATTACTGCTGGATTAGCAGTTTTATTTTTTAAGAACTGGTCTTTAGGAGACTAAGGCTGACTGTAAATCTGGCAAGGTGCATCGTGCACTTAGACTGCTTATTCTCCTTGTAAAGAACCATCGAGTCAGCTGGCAGTTTAACATGTGAGGAATGATGGGAATAAAACCTTGCTTCTCTTTACTTCTTTACTGAGGGGAAGCCCTCAGTGAGATCATTACTGCATTTATAACCTTCCTTTAGTTCACCCTTTATTAGCAGAGATGCAGCTCGGCAGCTGACCTGTCACTCACAGCACACAGACTATGACCAGGTCACCCTGCCTATACTGCTCATCCGATAGAGGGGTGACTCATCCATCTAATGAATCCTTAGCTAATCCAGCTAATGAATAGATTAGCACTGGCAGCAGCGAAGAGGGTAACTTTTTTTTTTTCCTGATTGATTGTGGTTCCGATAAAAAGATGTAATAATGAATATACAGTGAGAATCCCTAAATAGTTGCTCTTCCTGAGCATACAAGACAAAGGGGAAGCTTGCAGGGCATTCAGTGCTAATATGGATTGCTTTCCAATGTAAAGAGGCACCAGAATAAGCATATGAGGGCAAAAGAAGGTCAGTCCGCAGCAATGCCAAGTTACAACAATCACGGGAGGGAGCAGCTCCGAGCAAAGGCATTCTCCCCAGGCTTCATGGCGCAGCCGTTGTCAGCGATGTAAAATGTGTCCAACTGCAAAGTGCCTAAAGGCAGCGGCGGCAACTATTATGTTCATTTTGTATGGGCCACAATTTCTTTACGTGCCAGCCAGGACGGCTGCACGACCTTGGCACCGAAACAACAGAAGAGCCTGTGAAATCCGCAGGCTGGCGCCGAACAGCCGCCCCAGCGAAGCAGCACTCGCAGAATCTGCTCTGCGGCACTCGGGAAGGCTGACGAGTTTCGGGTGCTCAGCCCCTTTCCCAAACTGAGCAGCCCTCCAACAGCAATTAAACACAGAGCTCTCACCTTAGCAGCTCTGCAGAGAAAAATGTGGCAAAAGCAACATTTTGTCCTGCTTCTGAAAATTAGCATAAAGATACATTATTAGGAAAAGAGCACTGGAGCTCTAGGATCTTTCCTGTCTAAAGATCTCAGAGAACTTTATAGACATGACCTAATTTAGCCTGGAATCAACTGTATTTCTTACTTCTAAGTGGAAAACTGGAGAATCAGAAAAATCAACTGAATAGGATCACAAAGGTATTATGGAAAACACTTACAAAAACATCCCTTCTTCTTTCAGGAAACGTAGTCATGACCATTCAGGGGTATGCAGGAAAATTAAAACGGATCTGCCATAGGCGTGGGGTCAGCACACACGGTTAAAACATCCCTTGTAGGAGCATGAACTCCCCTCCTCCACCGTGAGGGAGGCTCCTGGCCCCCTGGGACGTGCAGAGGAGGGCCCAGAGCCACCTTCCATGGGAAGCTCTGCACCCGCGAGGGCTGATGTTAGGGCTCAAGACACTACAGAAAACTTTGATTCCAGGGGGTTCATGGTCACATTTTAAAATCGAACCATATTTTAAATGTATACAGCACCAGCTTTCGACAGTATCACCCAATGTTTATTGGTAATTTGGACTTTTACAGTCACTCAGAATTGTCCTGAGACCTCCACAGCAGGTAAACCTCACCCAGGGCGTTTCTTCCAGCCCAGGTACCATGAACCTGCATGCAGTCCCTCTTCTTGGCAGCTGTAACTGCCCGACAGCAGGGTTGGCAGGAATTTGGGCTAAGTTTCTGCTAAATGGAGATTATAACATTTTCACAGCCTCGTTACAGGTGTTACGGAAAACAGACTGGAGCAGTGCTTTGA
This sequence comes from Nothocercus julius, assembly GCA_013398735.1. Lineage (NCBI taxonomy): Eukaryota > Metazoa > Chordata > Aves > Tinamiformes > Tinamidae > Nothocercus > Nothocercus julius. The sequence goes on from VZSV01000017.1 coordinate 2,851,333, forward strand.
TGATCCGTATGAATATATTCAAAATGCATGCCCTAAGGTTCATAGCAAAATGCAAATCTTGCTGGCAGACACATCCTAGTAGCACCACAAACTGTAGCTTTTAATTCAAGTTTGGTGACTTACCCAATATTCTAGTCAAGTATATGAGACTAATGGGCCAGGTAAGCCTACTTCCAGAATTTAAAAACTTGGTCACTGCTGAGGTCATAACCCTTTTCTCTGTAAAAATAAATGTTGGGCGAGTAGGTTTAAAGAGGCCAGGTTTGAGGGCAGGTGCCCCACATTCACCGAGGCTTCCTGTACTCTGAAGAGGAAGTAGAAGCAACAGGGCTTGTGTTTGAGTTTTGATACGAAGTCTGATGAAACTCCAACTTCAAAATTATTTTGGTCTGAGGAAATTCTGTTTGTGAAGTCAAACAGGACGGGCTGAGTTCCAAAGATTTGGATTCTCTAAAAAACTAATCCAGAAGTTGCTTGAGACTGTTCTGGGAAGAGCGGGGGTTCTCCAAGGCACCGTTTGCCACCACGGCGGCAGAGCCAGCGTCCCCAGGGACAGCGGCAGCCGCCCTCACTCTGCCGGGGTGGAGCTTCTCGGGGCCAAGATGACAGAGCCTAGAAGCTCCTTCGCGATGTCAGCAAGATGCTGGGCCCCCGCCGACACATCCTGCACCAGCAAGGCCTCTTGGCACAGACCTGCTGCCAGATTAGAAGAGCTTGGTGGCTCTCCCGCTGAACTGACTCACAGCCAGTGGGTGGAATAAATTCACTCCCTGCTGCTGCCTCCATGCAGACTCAGAGGTGAAAACACCCTTGGCTCGCAGGAGGACCCTGACGCGGGCAGGGCGCTACGGTGAGAGACGAACGCTCACGATCATCACCGTATTGAAAGGTCACAATTAAGTTAAAACAAAAAGCTATATTTAACCAAACCTTTCAGAACTTCTTTTAACAGTGACGGGCAAAAAGAGTTTGGGAATTATCTACATTATTCTAATTAAAAGGCAAGGTTCTTCACTTCATGCGAGAGCAAAGAAAAGAAAACGTAGGCAAATAAAGTCGAGCCAGCCCAGAAGTGGGTTGCTGACAAATTAAAGCTTCTGAACTCTGCTTGCAGGAAGGCAGGGAAGGGATTAAAAAATGAACTTCTGTGGAAAATCTGCTGTCTTATTCCAGAGAAGCAGAACCAATTTTAAAGAAGGACTTTCAAATAACAGGCAAATTGGCAACTTCCTAAGAAAGAGGAGGATAAGCTCTAAGTAGCTAGGTTTATCAAGCTGAAACTTGCTTTCAAAAGGGGTACACTGAGACAGAAATAAGGAAAGCAGGACAGTCTGCCCAAGAGTGAGCCTCAGCTTACTTACAAGCAAAAAAACTGATCAAAGCCTGCCAAAACTAGAGAGTATTTTAGGTCTCGTTAACCCAAGAGACAAAAGGGAACTTTGTCACTGCGGTTAACAGCAGCACAGGAGCCACCAAGCCCAGCTGTGAAGGGACAAGGCAGGACCGGCCGCCCCACGGGAGCGGATCCTCACCCGACACTGCCCCCGTCCTGGTTCAAAGCAGGTTCCCTCGTTCCTGCCACCGCCGCCAAGAGACCACGTGCCGCGCCGCAGGGTCGCTCCAAGGGCTCCGGCCGCAGGAGACTGGCACAGCGCGCGCCGGAGCCAGCGGCGCTGCAGAGGCAGTGAAGGAACCCGCGGCACCATACGGAAACAGGAGAACCTCCTGTGCCGGTACAGCAACTCGGATCGTTCCCTCCTTTCTGCATTAAGCTCAGCTGATAACGTTTCTGCTGATCCTGTGGCAGCACACAGACAAGCGAGGAAACTTGACCAACGTCCACACGCTTCTACAGGGATGATCCTGCTCAGAAAGGCTCTTCCCTTTGCTAAAATCTCGGTTTCTGCTGAGGCCCTAGCCCATGCGACTGCCTTACCGGTCAGCCCCGCGGTCCCTCGGCCTTTCTCCTGCCAGAGCTCTCCCACTTGGTGCAATTTAACTCAGTGCTCACTGGGCCAAAATGAAGGGAACTGACTATACAGGCATGGGAGACTCAAGAGTGGTAACTGGAAACTCAGCACATGTAATAATTCATATATAGTGGAGCTGTTCAAACCAGAAGGATTGAAAGATCGATCTAGAATAGCCAAAATCCTGCTAATTGGGCAGGGATAGTAGGGGATTTCCTGGGAAACCTTCTACTACCTGGGATACCTTCTACTACCTGGGATAGTAGAAGTTTATGTTATAGTGACTTTATCCACTCTGAGCTGTGACCTTTAACCAACTATATTTTGCCTTCAAGCCTGTAGCAAAGCTGTGCATATTACTCATATTATTCTTCTTTGTAAGAAGCACATTTCTGCAGAGTCCTAATTAAGAAAGCCCCTTTCAAGCAAGTAAATCACACGCTTTCTTCCAGCAGCGCACAGAGACTTGCTCTGGAGAACTCGTGCCGATGGAGGTAGCCTACCTCATGCCCACAATATCCTCTGCTCATGCTAACACTTCATTAAGTGTGTAAGGCTCTAAGGAATGCACTGCAGCAGTTTTAGAATGAAGTTTTTAAATGAACCTCTTGAAGAGATGGGTAATTTATTTGTGAAAGGTGATAAGCTTGGGGAATTAGCACCATATACTTAGGCTTAATGCTGCTAGTTGGACAGCTCGTCTTTTAGAGTCTTATGCTCTAATCGAGCACAGCCCCATTCCTTTGGTCAGTTACGACTAACATCACAACTGGGCATCACCAGGGTTGTCTTATTCAAGAAAACAAACCTGTGAATTAAACATGTGCTAATAGACAGTTTAAAGTTCACTGTGGAAATAGCATCGACACTTACTGATCTTTCAAAACCCTGGTTCTTCCTTTAGTTCACTCAAGAAGTAGATCCTGAAGCAATTCCATTCCTTGGACTTTCTTTTATGAACTAGCGGTAAAGCTGAACTTTAACAATAAACAGTAAGAGGAAAAACTAGGCACAAGTAACAAGAGTAAAATTTATAGTTATGTATTATATAGTCATATATTTACATATATTTAAGTTTGGAAGAGTACTGTGACACCAACAGTGGTAGCTCAGCTTCCAACTGATGAGGATCTAAATAGAAAAATTTGCAGTAGACTTTCGTTTGTGTGCATGAAGTATGCAGGGCAATGGACATTTAACAGAGGAGCACAGTACAAAACGGGAACAGTACAGGTTGTTCATTATCAAGATAAAACCAGCTACAATATTTTGCTGCTATATGCTGGAAAACAGAAAGGAAAAAGCACACAGAGTGGTTTTTTTTTTTCCCTTGTTTTCTTTCTAACAGCAACTTGAGCGTGAATTGTGAGGGTGAATATAAAATACTAATGCAATCTAGGTGCCATAAGACTTTCAGTAAATTAAGCTTTTCTCCCTTTGCATTCCTGAAGTTGTCAATGCATCTCACGAGACACCCACATGAAACTACAGGCAACTAAACCCCTGCCCTGCAGTCACCCTCCTGCCCTGCAGCGTGAGGAACCAGAGCCCACGTTGGATCTGGCTGCCTGGATCTGCTGTGCTTACCTGAGCATCATTCTTCTCCTGGGGAAAATAAAAGTGCTAACAGGCAAGAGAATGAAAACAATATTTGTGCAAAGGTATTTAAAATAGGCTTCATGGTACAGTTAGGGTTTCTTACACAAAATTATAAAGCCTTAACAAAAAGAATCACGTGAACAGTATGCCCCCTAGAACACCTAAAAGGTTGGCATATCTATAATGACACAAAGGGTACCATCAATTCCCAGTCTAAATGGAGATACTAGAAGTCCAATTTTGTGATTTGAAAGAAATTTTGAGTGTGTCTTGAAATATGAGTTAATGGAGATCTTATAAAATACCCCCTATCAGGTTCTTTCTGTAGCATTACAATTTAGGAATATAACTCTCTTTTGCATTATCTGTCAGGGATTATGCTTTAAGAAAACAGGGAGACTTAACCCTATTAATTGCTCACAGGTATCCTCTCACAGTGAAATATAACATTATTCTTTTAATGGTGAACATAAAATATTTAATTAAGTGCATTTTGCTCTGTTTTATTACATAAGAAAATATCACTTCCTCCAGCCAGTATCTAAAGTAGATTTCATGCCGTTAGTTTTCGCTAACAGCAGCTAAAGATCAATCAAGTCAGTATATTTTTACTACATTAAATAAACTGGAGGGGTTGAATGATTTTTGTTTATGTTCTTAATGTTATAATTTGTTTTCATTAATTTTCACTTAACTAACTGCTACCTTTAAATCACTGCAATTAACACGAACATTCAAATACATTAAAATATTTTTGTTGTCATAAATTAATTTACATCAAAATTGACTTCTCTCACTGACGCGCAGTAAGCTACAAGCAAACGGGCTTTTATGGGTTCACCAGCTTCTATTGATTAGCTGAACATTCCCACTTAGATCAATAAGGCAAATACAACACCAGCCACAGGCCAGCAGCTAGTCCATACCCCAACATACATGAGTAACGCAAGTTAATTTGGTGTTATTCAAAGGTCCTAGGGAAAACCCCCGTTTCGGTGGCACCCTGCGTGAGCTCACATCTCTTGGCTTTGCACGGGCTCGCCGGCATGGACGGGGCCAGGCCGGCCGCCAGCCTCGCACAGGGCGAGGGGTGGCAGAGGGCAGACTGGCGGTCCTGCCTCGGGGAGACACGGCACGCGGTGGCAGACTAAGGGGCAAGGCTGTGGCAGGAAAGGGGCTGGGGGGAAAGAGCCCGGGCATCCGGCGGGAATGAGCCTGCGTAGGCGGGCTGGAGCGGAGCAGCGAGGCGGCACCTGCGCAGCGGGCAAGGCGGCTGGGGGCAGCAGGAGCCTCCCTGCGACGGGAAGGGCTGAAGGAAGCAGCAAGAGCGAGCGGCTCCTCTGCTTCCAAACGGAACCATGAGCAGGGTGGAACGCAGACGCTCGCCCCGTCACGCCGTGAGAAACTGGTGCCCACCACCTGCATCCTGGTGATCGCTCACTCAGCTGAGTTGTGCATCTCTCTATCTCTCTATTAGACTTTAAGAAATAAATTCTTCCCTCAGTTGCCTAGGAGAGATGAGTAGCACTGCTGTTGTAAAGGAGAACAATTCATTTCAATAACCTGGGTTATGAGCTAAACCTAAACCAGTCTGGCTCTACCGATTTCAGCTGAGGTACACCTGAGACTAATAGGTTATCGATGTTTGCATTCAAACACACGGACCAGAACGACCTTAAAACAAAATCCCCTCGTTAGCAGTGAGAGAAGATATAAAGCGACCTCAGGTATAGAGGTTAAGAGTCATCAGGGACATTGCTCTGTGTGCCCAGGGGCAGGGGTAGGATCTCTGGGAGAAGGCTCCTGATGGGGTAAATGCACCCCCCTTCACTGCTGCCCTGCTCAGCAGGGAGTCCTGAAGGGGATTTCTGAAAGACAGCAGTGACCGAAGGGTGCAGCGGTGTATCAAAGGTAGATTCCAGCACAGCTAGAGCCTAAAACGCTTTTTAAGAGGCGCCTGAGGCTCTTTTTCCTGCCCAGTGGACACTTTGCACACTGGCATCAATAGAAGCGTTTTTACATCTCCATCTATAAGACAGAATCTTTATGCGAGTGTATTTCACTAAGTAAGGAATTGGGATTTGAGTTTCTTCAGGTCTACAAAGCTCTGAGCTTAGGTTTCCCACATCTTAAGCAGGTGTTCTAAGCAAAAACATAACATACACAATTCGATCTAATACTCGCGTTTCAGAGTTGCAGCAATCATGGCTATGATTTGCGCATGCATGGTCACATCAAAGTGTTCTACCTGGAAGATTTTTGTAGAGTCCTGGAGGACTTGAGCACCGGGAGCCTACATTGTAAAGTTCACAATCAGAGCCTAACTGATGCACCTCTGCCTTTCTAATCCCAAGAAACTAGGCAGGTTAATTCCATAGGTAACAGGAATGAAAGTGTTTTCTCTGATTCACTTAGGCACAACCGGATTCCCAAGGGAGGCTGAGCTAAAGCCTAGTTTTCTAGTACATCACCATACAACAGTGTTTAACATATAAACCATTCATAACCATCTCATGCAACTCCTAATAGAACAGATAGACCTCAAGTGCTCCCCTGATAAAATTTTTTGTATTTAACCCTTTAGCAGGAAAAACCCCTAGATAAGAGCTGGCACACTGCATAATGCAGTTCATTTTCAGATTCTTTCCAGTATGTACTTACATAGCCTCCGGGGTAGTACTCAGCACTGCTAGATGAAAAAAATATTTGCAGATCACTTTATGCAGTCAGGTCTTTGCAAAATGTATTTGGTATTTCAAGCAGCTCCATAGCTGGTGTAGATGAACTTATCGCATATTCAGATTCCCTCTTGAATTCCTACCTGCCATTGAAAAACAAGAGAATGTGAGTTATAAGACCCTAAAGCAGCGTATGCAAAGGATTAATCATGTTGCAATCTGGCTGGGCACTGAATGTCACCACTGCTTCACACAAATAGCAGCCATTGAAAGTGCAATTACTAGACTGTAGATAAAGTGAGCCATAAAATGAGAAATCTCATACTTGGCAGTGCACTGTCAAGCACTTCCCATTAAGGGACAGAAATAAAATGTTTATGAACTAATTTATTCAAAACATGTTTGTAACTGTTCATGGTTAGCACTGTTTGATCCCAGAAAAGGTTAAGCTGATTTGAGTGGAAAGACACAAAGCCACAAACTCTAAGCAGATACAGATAGCACGCACACCAGGGTTTGTCTGGGGTTTTCTGAAACAAGACTCTATCAGAGATAATACCTACAGTCAAATCACCCAAACTCACTGCTCCCCAGTGAGTCAGAGCAGCTCGCTGTTTCTCTGCTTGTATTGCTCAGATAACCGTTGTGTGTGTTATTATGGCCGTGTCTTTCCTGCTGTCACATACAACAGCACTGCCAGGAAATCTCTCTTTTTTTTTCCCCCCTTAAAAAGAAAAGAGAGAGAGAAAAACAGTGTTTGTTTATGATCTCACTGGTGCCCCTGAACATCAACATTGGAAGAAATACCAAACTGCATAACATGGATGTGGAATAAACAAATAAATGCTGTTAATATTATATTAATAAGCTGAAAGGCATTACCTTTTGTATTTGGAAAAGAGAAAGACAGAAAGAAAGAAATGTTTTTTAAAAAATCTACAATGGCTGCCAAAATTTAAAATCAGAATGTGAGCTGCAGAAGTGTAAGTCTGGATAATAATAGTGTAATACAGAATTGAACACTCTCTAAAAACCACAGCTGAGCTTTTGCAAAAAAATGCAAAGACTAATACTCCACTTGAAGTGATGGTCTGCTATGTTTGAAAAGGCAGTCTTGACTCCCTGAAGGTAATTAAAATTTCCTTTACCTGTCTCAGCCTGAGCAGCTGCCAATATGTACATTCAACACAAAGAATAGAACACAGAGCAAACTTTAAACGAGAAGGGCTACGAAAGCTACCTGCTGGCATGAAAAAAAGATAATAATAATAATTTGGCAGATTATTCAGTTAACTATAGCCAGGAAGGACAAGGACACTCTGAGCTCATCCTGCTCTCGCTCAAAGTTACACAGATGCAAAACTCATGTAAGCGAGGTGTGAAGAGTCTTCCAAACGTGGGGGGATTTGGCTCCTGAAAGGGAGCTGCAGAAAGCACCTCAGGGTTAGAGCTCTCCAGGAAAATGGCATTGCTCCTTTTCCTAAAGAGTATTTCCTAACACCTATGCCAAAGGAGGTCATAAAAATGCACTTTTCCTTCCCTTTCTGAATGATTTTTTATTGTTTTTTTTCTGTTACTCTTAGAATGTAAGTGCCAGCCACTGACCAGCTCTTTGAGAAGCTCTCACTTGGCAAACGTGAGGCGAGAACAGGCTATCCTTATGTTAAAAACAAGTATGTCTCTAACAAGTAGTGACACCCAGACTTCATTCCATAGGGTTCATCTTACAAGGCAATGGCACATTCAGGAAAAACATCCTGTCTAATTTCATGGCAGATTACTAGAATAATTTTGTCACAGTTATATCAATCCAAAATACACTGAATATTTTGAAAATTGTAAGACTTTTTGGATATCCTGCCCTAATTGCATCTTGCTGCTTTTATCATCTGCTCCAGCACCTGTGGCAACAAGCCTAGGAGCCAGAGACGTGTCACTACATTCTGCTCAGGGCACCCAGCTCCCATCCAAGTGAATTAGCAGGAGGAAGAGCAGCTTCACTGGTGCAGATTACTGCTTAAGCAGACAGACATTATCTCCAAAGCAGAGAAAAATTTCCTGAGACACCTACTGAAAATTGACAAACTACATTATGTTCCCACTTATTGACAAAGGCTTCCACTTGAGGAGGAGTAAATGTATGTTGTAAATGCATATTGTTAAAAGATGTACGGCATGGGAAGGGAGGACCCAAACAAGATTAGGGGCATTACAGAAAAACGAGGCATACGAAGAAGAGAGACTGCTGCTACACAGAAGCACAGGCATGAACGGGGCAGGAGAGAGCTGGGCAAGTGTCATGCAGAAGAGATGGAGACCGCTAAATAACAAACCAGAGCTAAAGACCAGAGATCATATTCCTTCCAAATGCAGGCATTTCTACTGAAAAATAATTTTATGAGAATGTTTTCCTATATCTTTATTTCATTTATGCCATTTATGCTGTTTACAAAAAAAAAAAAAAAAAAAAAAAAAAAAAGAAAAGGAAAAAAAGGAAAAAAAATCAAAGAATTCCCCCCAAAAAAAAAAAAAAAAAAAAAAAAAAAAACACTCCTTTTACAGGGAAAGGGTCACTATTTTTTTATAAGTATGCTACTGAGTAATACTTATCTATCTATCTATCTATCTATCTATCTATCTATCTATCTATATGGGTTAGGTAAGTGGCAGAATTGCCCCTTCTTTCTTACTAAATCTTCCTTTTAAACATCTCCATCTATGTTTTCTCCTCTTTGGGGAAGAAATCTGCAAGGCTTCAGCTGAAATGCAGCAGCTGAAAACCCCACGAGGCTTGGACAATTAGGAGCAAAGTTAGCTGGTATCCTAAGTGAGACACCTGCAAATCTTTCTCTTCCTCTAAAAAAGTCTAGATACACTTTCCTCTAAAGTATATTTGCTTAACTTTGGCATAATGCAGATTTATTTTAGTTATAAGCTCCTGATTATATCTCAACCCAGTATATCAATGGGATAGAGACTTTTCATCAGTTACCATGAAGTGAACTACTTACCTGCTTAAAATAAAGAGGGCAAAAGCCCATAACAGCTCTTGGTCTACCTGCTCTTCAAATTATCTGTTGGATGAATCAAGTTCAAGAGCTTACAAGGATAAACAAAGGACATTTAGAGATAAAACTTATGCTGCAGGTCCCATTGAATATGGTGTAAATTTAGCTTACACAGCTTGTAAGCAAAATAAAAACACAACTTGAAAGCTATGCACCATGCAAATAAAATCGGCAGTCTGCTACACTAAGAGACAGAGCCCTTATTAAACAGCAAAAGCCACATGGCTTAAACGTTCTGCATGCCACATCTCCATCTGCTTTTAGTGCTATAAGTTTCTTGTAAAAAAGAAAAAGACTATTCACATTGTACACTCATTTCTAGATGAAAAAATAAAAAAAAAAAGGCAGAGGTAAGCTATTTTTGAAAACTTCCTTTAAAACATACTCTAAAAACAATATCCAGAAACAATCAGCATAAGAAAATTCCCTTTGGATGGTGTGAAGCCTACACGTAGAGTAAAAAAGTCACCTCAAAATAAGCAATACAGAGCAATTTAATGTCCTTGTCCCTATTTCTTCCATGCTTTTGCTGTATTTAATTCATCTAGTTACCTGTCTTTTCTTTTGCTCTTCCTTTCAGTTTGAAATGTTAAAACACAGAAGCAGCAGACTGACATTAATCGCCAAATTCCAAGCACAGGGACAAAGAACATATCAACATATACCCTGAAAAGCCCCTACCATACTTCAGCACAAGCAAAACATAGATGTGTGGCAAGAAATGCTGGGCTGACATTTGTGCAAAGAAACCAATTTCTCTTCAGGAAGACAACAATCTCAACCTCTGCTGCTTCTAGAAGAGCAAAACGTGCCGAAGCCAAGCACAGCTCTGCTCACAGGAGCACAACATCCCCTGACGCTGCTGCGAGGCCCCCGGCCTCTCAGCTCTGTCTCGCTGGATGCTCTTTCTAGAGAATGTTTCCTATTTCTGACACCTTCCTTCCTACCAGCTAATGACTCGAAGCCCTTATCCTGCATGGTAGTCCTTGGAAAGGAAATAGAGAGGATCTGATTCTTCTCTCCACACTTTTATACTGTTTTAATTGGCTTTTACCTTCCAGTGACCATTGGTATAAGAATGAGAAGAATCTCTGGAAATAGGTTTTGTCCTGTTTTGTTTGTTATATATCTGTGCAGCCTATTTGTGGACTTGCTGAAGTTGAATGAACATGGCTAAAACATTACTGAAGTTCTGAACTACAGGTCTCAGTCCTTCCAGCTGATCCGCCCAGGCAGCAGATTTACACCATTTACACACAGAGTTCATCTAACACAACTTCAACAAAAAGTATTATACAAACACACCTGGTCAGCAGCAACTCTCACTCTACCTTGGATCGCTTTTCTTTTCTTCTTTTTTTTTTTCCTTTCTTTTTAGTGCACATGAGATAATTCAGCTAAATAAATCAGATAGTTACAAGTTTCTCCAATTTAATACAGTGACATTCTGTGACATTAGCTGCAAAATGCATAGGCTGCCTTTTATTCAAAGACACAGCAATTTTCCACTCAATATTGAAGGGGAACTGAGAACAGCTGCCAATTCTTCATACACTGAACATCTAAGATTTGCATTTAATGTGGGCAACAGAAATCATTGTAAACATGACCTGATAAATACATTATTACCATGTCCAACAAAACTCAGTCATTCTAGTAGCTGCTGAATGTTAGTAAACAGAATATAATGCATTAGTATCACCTGATGGATGGACATTCCAAAAAGATCACCTGGTAATAAATCTTTATAAATCTAATTATAATTACTAGTTGTTGCCTACATCACTTGTACAGCACAAAGTTTTCCCAACAAGAGCTTCAACATGCATGGCACATTTTTTAGGCAGGAAGGTGTACAAAAATAAACAGTAGTGTACAATGCCAATCTGGCAATTCAAGGTGAGAAGAAGAGATGTGTTGGGTTATTTAGAAAATACACACATTAGACACCAAATTCAAGAAATCATACACCAAAATTCAAGATTCATCCAAATTACAGAGATCACTGGCATGGAAACAGTTTGAAAAGGGCAAGCACACAAATTCAGGCTCCAGTTCCAAAAAGGCTCCTATTTACACTAAACCATGATCATACACTCACTCACTCATATGCTTTGCTGACCTTGGACTAGAGTTATTTCTGCAGACAGATCTATCACAGCACAGCTAAAGCAACAGCAAAATAACCCACATATTTCTGACCACGCAAAAACTAGAAAACTGCCTAAAAAGTAAATTGGCAAAGGAAGTCAAACGACACCCTTCTTCTGATTTCATCTGTGATGGAGCCCTTGTTGCCATGGGGTGTAGGGTAGGACACACTGCTTGTGAGGAAGGCATTTGAGAGGGTTCCTTCTATCTACAGCAGCAAGAACCCCCTCCACCCTATGTATTCCCAATCCAAAGGGAATCTCTTGTAGAAAAAGGGCAGCAGAGAAGGCAAAGACTCCATTTTCAGGGCTCCTCACATGACATTCCATCCTAGATCACTTCTTCTCTTACTTTCTCCAGTAGGAACTTCCCCCAGCCAGAATCTTCATCCACAGAGACATCAAATTTCAATTTGTTTATCATGTTAAGAAGCCTCGAACGCGCTCTGCAATTGTTCTAACAGTAATTACAGCAAGCCAAAGAATGAAAGCAGCAGCACTGAGGATGCAGCAGATGCTGAGAATTCAGGTGAATCCTGGATCCTCTGCAAGGGCCAAGTAACGAGCGGATTCACTCCGAGCAGCCTGAAGGAAGCAGATGTTCCTCCCTTATGCCACCAAATGCTGACACAGCCACATGAGCCATTACTGCAGCCCGAGGCTTTTGATATAGAAATTGCATGCAGAACACAAAGGAGAAAAAATTGCCCAAATCTAATCAAGACTTAATTTGAGGTTTTTGATGGGCGAATGGGGAAGAGTGTTTGACTCTACCACTTCATAACAGAAATAACAGCTTTAAGCTTTCAAATGCTAATAAACAGAATTTCTGCACGGAATAATTTAAACTAAAAGCTGTGCCTGGTCCTTCAGAAGGACTGCATCCACTAGACTAGTGGATGTGTGATAGAGATCTCTGGAAAAGATTATATTAAGATTGCATTTTCCAACTAACTCAATAAGAAAAAATAGTGAAATACTAGTACGATTTACCTCAAGAGCTCTTTAAGAACCTGAAAAGCCAGCCAGAACTATACAAAATGTAGGATTAATATTAAAAAAAAAAAAAAAAAAAAAAAAAAAAAATGACAAAATGAAAT
>VZSV01000017.1:2873298-2931748 GCA_013398735.1 Nothocercus julius
CTGTTTCAACAGGACTTCTGCTGATCTTGTTCTTTTCACACGGCTGAGTCTTGTTGTTTATATATTTTGCAATCCCCTCTGCATGGGTTTCAGCACGTCCACTTCGACTTCTTCCTTAATCGTCCTTCCAAGTGCGCTTGGTCCAGTTCCCTCACAGTCCTGCCAAAAAGGCAGCTGCTGCACCAGCCATTTCACCACCTGCATATGATGACAGCTTCAGCCTCAGCATTTTAAGTAATATAGGAACTCAGCAATGCATATGGGAAGAAGCAATACCATAGTAAAGGCAACAAGTGCACAGGAAGATCAAGGATAAAAAGTATCACTGTTCTTTCCCTAGGGAGTCCATGCTTGAAATGTTCTTAACTCCTCTCCCTGACCAGAACCAAGCTCGGACTTCAAAGTCAGCTTAAAGACACAAATCCTACTAGTCCAGAAGCCTGCCTTGGCTAGTGATCAGTAGCAAAAAGCATAGGAAAACAGCATAAAAAAAAGGGGAAGTACAAAACAAATCACAGTGGAGAGGTTTCTTCCAAAATGTTTCACCCAGTAAATGTTTCAGACATATTTCTTTCATCAACTTGCCAAATCTTCTCTTAAATCCATTTATTCTTCACAATATTTTATCCCAGTCCATTACAAAGGCTAACTATGGGTTATGTAAAACAATGTGTTATTTTTGCTTGTATCAGCTGTGCCCTTTGGTTTCGTCAACAGAACGGGGGTCCTGGGGAACAAGGGTGCCAGAGCCCTGGCACAGGCTGTCCAGAGAGGCTGTGCAGGCTCCTTCTCTGGAGATCTCTGGAGAACCCGCCTGGCTGCCACCCTGTGCCCCGTGCTCTGGGTGTCCCTGCTGGAGCAGGGGGCTGGACTGCGTGATCTCCCCAAAGGTCCTTTCCAACCTCGGTCATTTCATGCTCCTGTGTCCTTCGCTTCCTCTAGTCTGAGAAAGCAGAAAATTGCCCGGATCTGGAACATTTATGATTTGACGTCACCACATTGTCTGCCCTGCCCCTTCTTCAACCCAGGCTGCTCATTTGTAAGATGAAAGCTCCAAAAGACAAGCAATAATAAGTTTAAGGAGAGCTGATCACATTATCTGATTTTAAATAGTATGTGCTTATTCAGGAAGCTAGTTCAAAGAGGCATATTATTTGGTGGAGAGTGGAGAGAACAGGTTGATTTATTTTCTTTCTGGTTTCCTTCTATTAAGACTGAAGTGAAAATTTCTCCACACTAACCATGAAAGAATGACCCTACATTGTGGGTGGCCATGACCCAGCAATCTCTCTGTACTTTAGAAGAGAGAGAGAAGTTTTCAGTTCAGACCCATGAATTTACTCAGAAGATTAAGGAGAGAAGGTGTAATTACTAAATATAGAGCTTCAAATGTGTGACTATATCAGCATAGACATAGAGAGGTCAAAGCAGTATAGGCTGATGGCAATTCATAGCATACAAAAGTTTTGACGGGTCAAATATACTAGCTGCTTTAACAAAAATAAAACAAAAACAAACTCTTAGAGTGCAGAAGTAAATTATAAGAAATTCGTGTCTGAGGTTATTCTCATCAGACTCTGCTTTCTGCCAAGTTCCTCATACAGCATGAATGCAGCCAAACATTAACTGCATACTGTCTTCAAAATGAGCAAGCAAACCTTGATATTGGACATAAATAAACAAATAATCCAATTTTCTCCCAGTAGATGTTGGGATCAAGCCTGTCCCAGGTTACTAGCAGGACATGCTACCTGCTGCACAACGTGAGTATTTGTTAACAAAGCTGCTTGTTTCCAATAACACTGACTACAAGTACTGTAAACACAATTTCCCTGGCAGTTAGACAAGATCTTAACCCACTCTGTAAGGCACCACTTTATACCTTACAAACTCCACAATGAGGTAGGAGCCAGATCCACCACAGAAAAAACATTAAAAATAATAAAATTCATAGTATATATGGATGCATATACTGGTCCAGCCACATTTTTCTTTTCTGCTGTACAAAGAATTTATTTTAAAAAATCAGTAAAACTAGGTAGGAAAAAATTCTAAACATGTCCACATTTAAGGTATTCTATTTTTCTGCTCTGCAGAATTCAGTACGTCCTGTTCAATCTCTTAAGACACCAACACTGTTGTCTCTTCCAGAAAGAGGGGGGAGAGTTTCTGCTTCTCTAGGAAATCACAGTATCGCTCCACTGAGCCTTTGCTTGCTGGCAAAACTGACCTCACTCCCAGAGAATTTCTGCAACATTTCTTTTCAACCTTACTATGGACATCTCTCCCACTACCTGGTTTTCCACAGACATTTGGCATGAAAAATGTGCAAAACATCAAGAACGCTATGCTTAAAGGCTTACCAAGGCAAAAATGGTAGTGTATTTGTCAGACTTCTGTGAGGTTCATGTTTAGAAAACAAGCGGTTTATAGAACCATTTTCCCCTGTAGTAGAGATAAGTGGAAATTTTGTGAAACATTCAGCAAATATTTTACAGACTAAAAGAGCTCTTGGGGTTCCCTAGGCTGTCCTATTTCTACCAAAACTGCCTACCCACTTCACTACAGATCACACACCATGAAGTTGCTTTTATCTTCACATCTTCCAAAATCTGAATAATAATCTGCCAGCAAATTTGGAACAGATATATTTTGAATTTCACTTGCCAAGAAGGATGTTGCCCTGTTAATCTCAAAGGATTGGCATCACAATTTTATCACATTTGCTAAAAAATCCGTACAGATTAAAGGTTGAGTTCTGGATTTAATTGAAGTAACCTTTTGTACAATCTAGCTTTAATGAAGTGCAATGAAGTTAAACTCCATAGGGGCCATTAATCTGAAACACTCCATTAAAACAACTACAAGGGGAGTTTTTAATAAACAGTGTGAACTAATGCCCATGTGGAAAGGTAATTGAGAGGGAACTGGTGTCTGGGCCAGATTGTTATTAAATCCTTATCACAGGTAAGGCTGAAACCCCAAATGGCAAGCTGCCATGTGATTTATAGTGCCCTTCTCTTCCCTGCCCAAAGGAAAGGCTACGTTTAATAATAAAAAAAAAATCCTGTGACTAAGCTATAAAATAACCGAGCAATTACTTACAATAATTTATACAGGGCAATACACTGACCTTGCTCTAAGCATAAAATCTACAAAATAACTTCTGTAATAAAACTGTGAACTACTAAAAGGACTAAAGGTTTAACCATTTTTATTGTGCAGAACCTGAGGGTACTATAAATACATATTACACTCCTAATAGGGGATTAAAAAATCAGAATTTTAATCTTTAAAAAAAACTTTTGTAAAAAGGCTGATGCGGCTCTACCATATTCTAGGAACGCCCACGGTCATATTCTTAAGCTCTTAGCAGGGCACTAAAGCCCCCATTTTCTAACATACCATATACACATAGCAATGCAAGCCCTGTAGAGGTCCGGTCTTTCAAGAAACAATACAAAAAGGGACAAAAATCGCCATCAGTGACCAGTTTGCTTTACAGTGGTATAGGCTGTACATTTAAGAAGTAATAAAATGCTGCACTTTGGCTCTTGAAAGGTACAGCAAAGATTGTTTTATTTATAGATATCTTTGCTCAGACATCTGTAAACAAACGTGTAGATGTGGAAAATAGTCTTTAAAAAAAATACCAGCATCTATTATAGTTGATACAACTCCAATAAAATGTGTGCAAAAGTCTTTCCCCGAGGCCTCAAAATTTCAGACAACTACCAAATCAGAAACGATAAACAAGACAGCAACACCAACAGAGAGGCAAATTCAAGAGAAATATAGGAGGAAAGAAAAAAACATAGAAAAAGGATTGCTTTCTAAAAAGTTGCTCAGATTACACTTTTTGATTTTTAGCTTGGTGTTTCTCTTTTTTGAGTCTCAATTTCTGCTTCATTTTGTTTGTTCCTGTATCTGTTCATTACTTCTTGTTTTGGTTTATGAATACTCCCGTTGATTCGGGCTGGAAGAATAATTCGGATCAAAACAAGGCAACTTCAGCAGGACTTAACAGTCAGCTTCCCACCAGGGTCTGAATGGGAGCAAGGAATTGGAAAGGCCGGATGACACTTCTGCCAAAAAAAGGACTAAAAGGAACCAGGGGTTTCCAAGTACACAGGAAAGGAGCGGCTTTTTCACCTATTAAGTTGATATTAAAAGAAAGATGTGGAATCACTTAGAAAGTGATGGCTATGAAGGGAGCATGGAAGGAGAAGGATTAAAGAACATGGTTTGCATCCATGAGATGGTATTTCAGGATTAAAACTGCATAGACGTTGTATTTTAGCAACATTTCAATTTTTTTTTTTTTAATGGAAATGGTGGAGATTACTTCAAATCAAAATGAGAAGAAACAAAGCATCACACAGCAGACAGTAAGTGTGTCTAGCGCAGCACCGACTCTCCGCTTACGGTTTTTATTCCATTGTTATTCCATTAAAATTGTGCCTTGGTGCAGGTTAACTTGGCAGCATGCCTAGGGCTGGTAAACTCAGCTGCATCTCGCTCACGCTTTTCCCACCACGGTTGCCTGGTGTCTCATATCTTGTAGAAAAGAGGAAGAAGCCCAAGAAAGCCAGTTACACCATACTGGATAAAGCACTCAAAATACACAGCTGCCAGCTCACAGGTCCCTGTCCATTCCCACAGCTTAGCAGGTGCCAGCTCTTTTGACTTTTCCCCAGAATACTTTTTCAACGCTCTGTCACCGGAGGAAACACTCTTCCACACAAGTTTATCTCATTACTAGCACACAGGTGTATTAATAACCCAACAAACGTGCTCTTGTTGGGGGTTCTTGGTGCCTGAAACGTGCAGCCTGTAAGTACAGCAAACAGCAACTCTGGGCTGTAAAGACATGACTCCAGTATCATTTTATGCTCTGTAAGAGAAGGTGGGAGAGTTTCTAAGTCTTTGTACCTCATTTTAGAAATTGAGACATTGTTCAGTTATATCTTGGCAAATGGACATCTCTGTTGTTTACATGGGTTAAAATGAGAAGCTGTTTAAAGGCCACGGAAAGCAATGGACTTCAGCATGGAACAGAAGTTAAATGCTTTACTTAAGCATATTACCCAATAAGGACGAATGAAAGTATGAGGCTAAGTATTTCACTGAACTGCAGCCTAGAAAAGAGTACTTTCAGCTTCTGCCTTCTGCTACTTCTCCAACGCTTAACCTGTAACACAGTGAAGCCACTCCAAAAAAATTAAGCATGCTTAACTGTCCTGGTCTTTTTACTCATCCACATGATGCTTTTACTGACAACTCCAGTTGCTCAACAGAGCAACTCCAGTTTGTACCAACTCAGGATCTGCCACAGCATCTTATCAGAAGGTTCTCACTTAGTACAGTCTAGGAAAAAAAAAAAATCTATTTAAGTCTTCGAACACTCTTAACTGCAGTATATTGCATAGAAAACATGCTATAGGATAGGGGGGGTTGATTAAAAATTTGTATTAGAAGAGAATGGTGTTTCTCCCAAAAGGAAAATGTGTTTCTCTTCATTTAGTTTCAGAAAACATCTCAGTTCTTGAATTCAGTTATTTACAAGCTTTTAGACAGTGAAACTAGAAGGAAGTATCTCAAATCTCTTAGGCAAAAGGATTTCAGTGTTCTGTTTCTTCAGGTTTGCCCTTTTGGAAAGGAAAAGCGTGGAACTCCGGCCACGTGGCAAATTCTGTCCTTGCTCTCGGTACCTTCCAGCAGGCCTCGCATGCCCGTCGCGACCGCACGGCCGCCCTGTGGCACCGACACAGCTCCAGCCAGCAAGGGACAGGCTGCTGTGTGGAGGCTGCTGCCCCGAGAAGGCACCTGAGCAAGATACAGGTTTTTCTTGGGAACTACGAGAAGTCAGGAAATATTAAGAGCACGAAACTGTCATCCCTGATACTCAGTTCATTTTGCATTACTACTGGAACATCACCCATGACAGCATCACTGGCTTGATTAAAATGAAGTAATTAAATAAATGTCTTCTCCTAGTTGCCATCTTCAAAGGGAAGATTAAGCTATTTTCCTATTTTGCCCAAACTTCTTAAAAGAAATTTCTTAACGGGAGTGTAGTCCGCTCTGTGAGTACGGATACACACGTATCCATACCTAAGCACACTGCATATGCAGACACAAAATTATCCTTTAAAATATGTTTCTTAGTGGTGTCCATGGTGCATGTATCCATACATACAGAATACACAAACACACACTTCTTTCAGCTTTAAAAAGGTACGTTAATTTGCTGAGCTTAAATTAAATAGCAGGCTCCAGAGAAAGAACATAGAGCCTAGTCAGAAACGAACATCCTGACTATGCAGAACTATTTAGGTATCTGCTTTTATAGAATTGCTATTTCCCCTAGACACACACATTTTTTAACCTATAAAATTCACTGTCCCTTAACACAAGGAAAATTAAGTAAGGTTCCATTTAAGCGTAACTGCCAGGAAGCTCCCAAGACAAATGAATGGAAAAATGTAAAATTCTTTCCCTGTTACCAAATCCCACCGGCGCACTTCCGAAGGGAGCTCGGCCTCTCTAAAATGCTTAAGACAAAACATGCAAACAAGGGTTGGTTCCTGGGCCGCCCTTCAGGCAGGTGCCAGGCGGCACCCGGTTCCGCACAGGGGTGTCCCACAGGGAGCAGGGCTGGTGCCGGACACAGCGGCGAGCGGAGGGGCCCAGCCGAGGATGTCACCGACCGCACCGTATGTTTCCTGCTCTGCTCAGCTCCAGAAATGTGCCATGCCTGTAAACACGCGCTGGCCAGCAATGCAACGTACAACGAAGGTAGTGAAAAGGTAGTAAAAATCAAGCTTTATCTTTACTGCCCTCTTCAGGCCACATTAATTTGGGGTTTGTGAAACAGCACACTTACAAACGCAGCAACTCTTCGATGCCTATTAAAATATTTTAATCTGTGCATCTTGCCTAAAGTAAATTGCTTTATTTAGGTTTAGAATGGAGCTTGAATCTATGGGTGCACAAAATTCAAGCACTTTTTTAATAGCTTGATTTGGAAATACAGTATATGAGGTTGCCACGTTGTAAGAAATTTCATGGTGTTCATATCCAACAGCTGCTCTATAAATTAGGGGTGTTGGAAAGGCACAGAAGGCTGGAATCAAGCATTTAGTAAATGTATCTTTTTTCACCTCTTACAAAGTATACATTTCATATTATTTTAACCATGCAGCATAATTTCCTTTTCCAAATAATATATTTCATTTACACTTTCCCCCACAATCTAAATCTCTACACCTAACACAATCTCTATACAACCTTCCCTCTCCATCTTTGTTTTGCTCTAGTTAATACTCATAACTCTGTACAAGTGTGGGTCATCTCAGACTTTAAAAATATGTTTTAGTCTTTGATCCAGCAGTTTCTCCCAGATGGCAAACTAATCTCGACTTTGAGCTAATTTAGGTAGCACCTATTTACCCAGTTTAATTCATGGCTATCTGCCATACCTGTTTCTTGGCATTCCTTCTTCCAGTTTACATGACCCTGTTCACACAAGGAAATCTGCACAGTCCTTCTGAACGGGTCGTATTGCAGTGCAGGATCAATGGATTCAGTTTGATAGTAGTAATATTCCTTCATAAATGAACATTCCACTGCTATTAAGAGAAAATAACATACATTTATCTGCATACTTATCTCAATCCCATCAACAGCAAGCTATGTTTTGTGCATAAATATTTTGTCCCTCTCTTGCATACAGCACCTGGAGTAAATGCTGCAAGGTTTGCCCACCAACTTCAGCAAGGCCAGGGCTGAACATATGGCCCCCAACTTCTTCCACAAATACAGCCACAGTTTCTGCCATCTAACTCAGACCCCAAACATGTCATCACAGTATTCTGCCACCAGATTTTAAATTTGAAGCAATACACCGTAACCTTTCTCATCCTTCTTTTTTCCTTAACTCACCTCATGTTCATCCTGGCTTCTTGCCAGTGTTTTGATCTCACAGGTCTTATTTTCTCTATGATTTACTTTTCTTTCTAACTTCCTTAATCTAAATCTCTCTGTTATCATTTCCATCTTCCTCCTCATTCCCTGCCCCTCTGTCACCATCCTTTTCATTACTCTTCTCTTACTTCTGACAAATTTTGTCTTCACCCCTAAGATTACTCTCGGCACGTAAAGTCCAAGCCTGCTGCCTCTGAAGTCAGGGATCTGGCAGGATTTGGCCAGTAAAAAAATGGGTTCGTTCAATCAGATTTTTGAAGCGTGAGGTATAAAATGCACACGTATAATATATTATCATATGTTTTTTTCCAGTAAATACATATTATCGAAATAGCAGATGCAACAGAGAAGCTCTTCCAACGATCACTGACATGACTGTGCTCTTGGTGAAAGCTTTGAACAGTTCTGTGTTTGGCCATAAGCAGTAAGGCTGCAACTGTGGTAAGGATTTGGCTTGTGTTACCACAGCAGGCAACCCCCGTTTCCATTTATGGCGTGTGTAAAAAAATCTCTACTTTTTTCCCTCTCATACCTAGAGGTGGAAAGGGTTGAGAGATGATCATGAGGAGAAGCAAGAGAAATAAAAGTATTTTGAATCAAACAAGCATACAGTCCCTTCCCTGCTTTGCTCGTGTTCTCCAGCGTTTCTGTTCACAAAGATAAGCTACCTTAGACCCCAACCTGCGAAGCATTTAACTTTAAGCATATGAGGAGAATTAATCATGTGCTTAAAATTAAGCACATACTTAGGTTCCTTATTGAAGCAAGCCCTATGACCCTCAGATTGACTAAGATTGATTAAAATAGAATTACTTTCATATTTCCATCAAAGATAGGTTATGCAAAAAATTACAGGAAATCAAGCTTCTCAAATCATAATTTTGATTTTTTTTTCCAAGTATGTATGTCATTTTGGTACATTAAATACAGAGATACAGAGACTGAGGGAAAAAAAAATAGAGGATAACGCTAAATCAATTAAAGGAAAGAAACAGCGACTTACTCTGTTTGCCAGCTTATCATTCAGTGACTTATCATCCACAATGGACAGTGCCACATCTGCATGTTTGTTTATCATCACTTTATAGTCATAGTATTTCTCTTTTTCTGCTTTAATTCAATTTTCAAGATGTGTCAGACAAACAGATACAAACAGGTCCTTGTTTGATCCGATTAGACTGGAATGGAGAGCTTGATTTCTTTCCAAAGTTTTCTAATGGCTGACCTGAAAAGTGTCAAAGCAACTTCCATCTCTCTTGTTTCTATCAAGCTGTCCCAATTTCCTAATTTCATCAGATCCTCCAACTGTCATGTCTTCAAAGTTTGTGGTTTATTCCCTTTGAGTGATTAATTTAGCAGACACACAGAGTAAGAGCAGTTTTGCATCTCATTACAAGTTATTCTAGCTGAGAATTGACACTCTTGGGTAAGAAATACATTCTATAATTTGAGCACGCAGAGACCCATGTTACTTCACCTTTGGCCTCATGCATTACAGCAGTTCACTAATGAACATCAGTATTACCTGGTGCTACTGCTCTGCTAACTGCAGTGGGCACATGTTGTGTTCATATGGTCATATCATTCAAGATCATATGTTAAAAGATTTTATAATCAAGATTCCAAAATCCTGGGGATTGGAAAGGGTTTTTTTGGGTTTTTTGGGGTTTTTTTGGTTTTGTTTGTTTGTTTTACAAATACTTTGTACTTTAGCCCTGGTTTTGCTTCACACAATCAGTTTTGGCTTAAGAAAAAAAAAAAAGTGAAGTTCATACCAAACACCAAACCAAAAACCTTACGTGCTTTCCCCTTTACCACTTGTCTGCACAGTCAGCAGCCTCGGCTGCAGGCAGCGACGTTCCTGTAAGACCTGTTGTAAGTTGTGTCAGAACTCTGCACTGATGGCACCGGAGGAAGGGCCAGGGGAGCACCGCTGAAGACCCCACGCGTTGGCCACCACGGGTTCCTCTTACTATCAACGCAGAGGGCTCTGATAGGCCTCCTTTGCAGGCCACGTTTCCACACAGCTCCAAGCCGGGCACTAACGGGCAGATCTTCCTCGCACCAACATCCCGATTCAGTGCAAGGAGCCCCGGGCGCTCCCGCCGCGCAGCCTCGGGGATCCTGCCTGAGCACGGGGGGCCCCGCGCAGCGTCTCCTCCTGGCACGCGGCGCTGGGCTGACCCGGAGCCCGGCAGCCAGAGGAACAGCAAGAATCCCACTTCATAAAACAAACTGAGCACAAGGGGCAACTTCCTAAGCAAGGAAATCTCTGACTAGCAGAGCTGTTGGTCTTTCTGTTTTTGCTTTGTTTTGTTTTCTGAACTTCTCTAACACAGAAATACTGTAAAAGAGATGTTAAAAAAGCTGTGAACCAGTTTAAAATTGCATGCAATATTCCATTACTATTCTGATAAGCACCGTATAAAAATATAACAGATTAAATCATGTTCTTAACATGAAGATACTGGAGGCACACGTGGCTACGCCACTACTCTGTTTGACGCAGAATTCAAAGCCATTTTCTTTAATAACTTTATAAGGGTTCTCGACATTAAAGTCTCACTAAGTGACTGATGCAATTTAGTGAAGAGGAGGAACTGCTTTCAGAAGCAGACAGACAAACGCTCGCGAAGGCCCAGCGCTGACACAGACACACACCTGCCACGAGTCCCAACCCTTACACTTTCAGATTTTCCTATTTCTAGGGCCATGTCTTCCCAGTGACATGCAGAGGCACCCGGTGAAGGTTCAAATACACTTACTAGCAAGCCTGACAAGACGGCATCCAAAGGCCAGATTCCTTAGCTGACCCATTGAAGACAAGTACTTGCTTTCTCTCTGGGCTTTCGTTACTTTATCTGCTCTTATCGCTGGGAAACTAGTTCTGATGCAGCATTTACATCCGAAAACACAAACACAACAGAAGCAAATGTTGTAAGCACAGGAATTTTTTGAGCATAAATTACCCTTTCGTGTCAACAAACTTTCCATTATTCAACTGAGAGCCATGTGATTATTTTTTCTTTCTTGGACCTCACATGCACTCTAAAGCGCAAAACACAGCATCCGTAATGTGAAGAAGAAAGAATTTCCCCCACTCTGGTAGCAATGACATTTTTTGGTGATCTTTCAACAACAATCATTGCACTATTGGTCACGTCCCTTGAAAAGCAAGGAGGAGTCACTGTTTGCCTCTGCCTTGCAAACACCCTTTAAAGTCACCGGCACAGAGTTTAGTGCACACACAGCTAACATCCAGCGCCCTTCGTTTGCTAATACCACCCACCACTGCAGGAGCATCACTGCCAAGCACATTCCTTACTGCTCTTTAAAGCACAGCTGTTTTGCCTGTCACTTACTCGCACCTTACTTTTAAAGCTAGGAAATGCACAGAAAATGCATCCTCTAATCAACTGATATGCAACTGATATCCGAGGGCCAAGACTGGGAGGGAAATAATCTAACCTGGGGTCATTCCAGTTTGTCTGGCTACCCTCGTTTCAGCTGACCAGTTTGTCATCGTGCAGGACATTTTGCAACTCCTCAGCCTTCAAAGAGAGGCCTGTCCAGGTGCCGGTGCCTCCTGCTGCCATGAGGAGCGTTTCTGGCAGGAACCGGTCTAGCCAAATCTCGCACAAAACCCACCTGCCTCTTCCAAAGGCCCCTGGTGCCTCCTACTGCCACTCAGGCAAAAAAAACAGAAGAAACGTTTCTTATCCAAAACATTCAATGCTGCTTCTTCGAGCAGCAGTCAGAACTTGGAAGAACTGAAAGACAACACTTAAAATTAATCCTGTATTTGCTCAGCTTCCTGCATTTCTGGCTATACATTGAGATTCACCATGTCCCTAACTCATTCGTATCTTGAGGTCCACTCAGCTGACTAGGAGTCCACAGTTGACTCCTACTGCCTACCCTAAAGTTAGGAATTCGGGTATCTCTAGAGTTAAATAAAGGAAGGCCACTATTCATGTTGTCCAAGCCAACACCGTCTTACCTAATTTGGTCTCTAAGCCTCTTAGGAAAAAGGATCTTTCTCTGAGTGTTTCCTAAAGCATTTTTGGATGGCAACTGATGTCAGTAATAAGGATCCAGGAAACCAGCAACCAAACAGCCTTCTCACTGCATTACTGCTATTTTGACGAAGGAACCAGAAAGGTTGGGTTCAGCAGAAAAACAGCCACATCCCTGTAGCACAAGGCAGTGCCAGCATCTGAACTGCTATCCTTTACTGTCTGATTTTTAAATCTATATTCTGTAAGATTTTAGGAACCTTACAGGGCTCCCAGTATACGATGTTACTGTACAGCCTGCTATCTTTCACACAGAAGGAAAGTGAATTATTTCTTTACACCTCACCCGCCTAGAGCTGAGCAGGTCAGTGCGCCGCACTGCACCCTGCCTCCTACCCCCTGCTTCTCAGGGCCCGCGAGCCCAGGGAGCTCCGCGAACTGCAGCGGCGCCAGCCCATGGCGCCACCGGCAGCAGAGCCAAAGGCGGCCGGGCCAAACAGGCTGCCAGCACCCTGCAGGCCAGCGTCTTTCCAAAACACCTACAAAGTTTTATTTTATTTTTATCCAATGTCATTCAAATTCCCTTTGGGATCTGCAAGAGTAATTTTACACTTAGGTTTTAGCTATGGATTTGACTCCTAAAATATCATAAAGTAGAAGGGGAAAAAAAGGGATCTAAAGTTTCTTAACACATCTGTGCTCCTCTTCTCCCTAGAAAAGTACTGGGGGAAGAAAAATGAAACTTTTATTGTTCGGTTAAATTTAGGAATAATTCTTTATTCTGTCATGTGCAGCAGAAAGGTTAAGCTCAGGAAAAAAAAAATCAAAATTCTCCACTTGTATCAAATGCAACATTTTTCTAAAGACTCCTAAGTTGCGAGCAGGAATATTCAACCCTCTCCAGAGTTTTGCATAGCTCCATGCTCCCGGAACTGTTACGAGGATCTCCTTGATACACACAAGGAGGATTACATGAGCACACGAGGCAGGAGTTGATTAAGGACGCGGGAGGTTAGATGAGACATGCAGATTGATCACTGCAGGCAAAGTGCTACTAAATAAGAACCCTGAGTCAACTGCGTCGCTCATAACTCACTCGGTTCAAAGTAGTGCTGAAAAGGACTCCTCAATCTTTGTCCGATGCTGCTGATTACACTTAAATCCCTGCATTTTCAAAAGCAACCACAGGCTGATGGCCACACAATTAAAACCCATGCATTACTTCATATTTAGAGGGGAAAAAAATCCTGCCTTTTCAGAATGATTTGTAACTACTGATCTTTCAGAAGAACTTACTACCAGAAGATCCTGTCCTTGCATGATGTTATTTACCGATGCTAAGTATCATTCACGCAATGCTGAAATCTCTGAAAGACAGCATGCTGCTTAAGGACACTTCCTAAAATCAAGACCTTTAAAAGCAGTAAGTATGCAAAAACTGAGGCAGCTACAAGTTATTTGGTATTTATGCACACTCTTTATATGCATGCGCATGCATGTGTGTACGTGAGAACGCCACACATATTTTTAATTTAACTTAATTTCTATCTGTGATTACTTGCTATTTGCAAGTGACATCAAATTAAGAACATAAATTTCTCACTAATCTTCTTAAATATGCTGCACTCTGAGAAACAGAACTTACTTAACTTAAAACACGAAGTTAGTTTTAAAATACAATTATTTGCTGCATTTGATACAGCGTGGCTAAATTCTATATATCTCATTTTTAAAGGTCTATCTGAATTCCTTTTCCTCTAGAAAGCAAAAGCACGACCATCACTAGCATTCCTGGGATGCATCTTGAAACTACAAATCACTCTATGTTCTGCATCTACCAAATGTATCTCTCCATTTTTAAATCTGCTCTGCTACAAACCACGGAGAGGTGGCTTTCTTTTTGTAGCTGAAAATATCAAAACATCTCATGTTGCCCCACTTAAATCCTCACAGAGATATCATGGTGTCTATAGAAAGTATATTTTTAAATATATAGCAAACATGATTCATGGATGGCCAACTTCTGTCGCGACCTTTACCTTCTGTTGTGATCCATCTCACGAAAAGAGGACTCGGCCATTACAACTTCTCTTGCTCTCTCCGGGATACAGATGACTCTGACATGAATGGTGTCATCCGCAGATTTTTACCCACTGTACTTCTCACCATGGATGAAAATGCCAAATGTCATAAATGCCACATATTCAGCTTACCCTACTTTGTGCCATGTTTTTGTATATCCCTGCTGACAGGTAGAGTATGCAATTAAGTGGCTCCCAAAAGATTTAAAAAAAAAAAAAAAACTTACATTTGCAATTGTTTCCCCTTTGATTTTGTATTTTAGTTTTGTGTATAAACCAGTACAAAAGCTCTAAGCAAAACTCCCTGCAAGACTCAGCTATCAGAATGACTTTGAAAAATTCCTTCCCCAGCTTCACTCCCACACTGAGCCATATTTATTTTATGTACCTCAAAAATAAACCCTTGACTGTGACCTGGCAGCATTTACGCAGGCAGAGCAAAGCTCAGAATCTCCTAAAAGCCGCTTGTTTGCAGGTCTGTGCAGGCACACAGCTGTAGCACCCTGCTAAAAGACTAATTTCCAGGGAGGCTTGAGTGAGGTGACTTCTTTCAAGTGCTCCTTTCCAGAAGATGAGAAAGAGTCAGCTACTAGCAGCACACGACGATAATTTTGTTCTGTTGCATGACATGAAAAAAAGAAGCTTTTATTTGGGACTTCAGAGAAGAATCCTACAGGACCCTGTAGCATCTAGCTACATACTCAGAAACCAAGCCCTTACAACAGCTTGCAATAACTGCACAGGTTTTCAGTTCCTGAGCAAATCATGTCTGTAACGAAGTGACTCCGCTTTTGATTCCTTGGTGAACAACTCTAAGCTAATGAAACTGGCAGAGGTATTGTGCATGTGCTGTTACCCAAAGCAGCATGAGGCTTAAGGAACGCGTCTACGCCGAAGAGGGAGCCGCTGCTTTCGGGCAGCCCTACGCTGAGGAAGTGCGCGTTAGGGGGCACTCGCAATTTCGTTTTTGATGATACTCCTGCAGTACTTTATTAGTTCTGTTCACTTAATTATGACTTGTCTAGATGATCATTTTAATTTTTCACAGGACCAGTTCTGCTGGGAGAAGCTAGTCATGCAACATAAAAAGCACGCAGCCTCACAGCTCGAGGCAGCCTTTAAGAGGAGCTGAATCCCTTGGGATCCCAGTGGAGACCGCACTGGACACAAGTGCAGTGAAATGTTATCAATTTTGCATCACTTCAATGCAGAACAGGTGTCTCCTTGTAAAATATTCTTACAGGTGCTGAGAGAAAATAAACCACAGAGGCAAGGCAAATAGCACTTCAGGACATTGTGTCAGGCACAGACACAGTTTTTCCACAGCTTGTGCTGCTTTTCTAGTGTTATTGGCATCTCCCCAAAGGAATAAAATCTTTTAAGATTAACTCTTTCCCTGTGTAATTATTTGGGTCTGTTATGTGTCTGTGACAACTCACACTTACAAAACATAATTCACTTAGTGAGCAGGACTTAAACACATAGGGCTTTATGACCAGCAAAATACTTGAAATGCTCTATGTCTTTTTTTTTTTTCCTCCAATTTTAAATGGTTCAGAGAGGACAAATTTTACTGTGCGCTCAACCACAAAAGAAAGTCTGCTGGTTCACCAAATATTTCTTTTCCATGGATGAGAGGATGAAAATTGAAACCCAAAGAGCCCAGATGCACAGGCAGAAATTCCAGTTCTACCAGGTTATCACATTGTCCGTTGATGGCAATGGAGATCAGGTTCTACAGGGAGTTTTATAAAACTCCATCTTGTCCAATTTCCCCCCCAGCACTTGTCAGGGAGCTTCTCAGAGCCGCCCTTGCACCGAGACCATCACCCTGCAGCCAAGGGGGCGAGGGCAAAGCGGGTATCAGCAGCCAGTGATGGTCCACAGCGTGTATGTAACGCAGAGACCCCGATGAGCACGGCGGCGTGGAAAGAGCAGCCCCCTTGCACTGCACTGCTCTCCTCCTCCTCCTCAGTCAGGGCTCTCCCTGTGGACCACGGACATCTGCTTGTAACATCATTATTATGACTGGGAGAGTCCTCCTGTGCCAGAGCTTTCCAGTGGGACAGGAATGTTTGGCTGACAAGAAGTCCTGGCCCTCTGGCCATCCCAGGAAACCTCCCGGCACAAAGTCCCGCACAGGAAGAAAAGCATCTTCTCTGTCAAATACTTACATTATTCTTCATTTTCACTCATCTCAACCAAACAACGCACTAGTGGCTCTAGAAATTAGGAATTCATATCAAAATATGCAGTGCAATATGGCTGTTCCTTCTTAGAAAAGTCTTGATGTTTTGGGCCTTAAACCCAAATTATAAAAATTATTTTGAATATTTCATGTATGGTGGTAAGCAGCCCAACAAAATACTGACCCTGAAATAAGATAATCTCTACCTCCATCTTTCTTCCACAGTATTTTTAGGGGAATTCAAACTCCGTGGTTTCACAAGTCCTCACTCCTAAAAAATCCCTTGTACTTGTAAAACAAATAATGTAGTTTATAGTTCTTTCACTTTATGCTTTAGCCTAAAAATTAGTTCAGAAATTAACTGACACTACTTTTAGTGAGCATGCACGGTACACATTGACTTTTCTCTATACCAGCATCGAATGGCAGCCAAAGGACATTGCTCCTGCAATAGGTACATCAGGATGTCCTAAGCTCACCACTTCTTGTTGTGGTACAGCATGAAAGGTCTCTTGATAAAAAAGAAATGGTCTTAACTACTACTGCTATTATTTTCAGTGAAGGGTTGTGGGTGGACAGAATTGTTTGCATATCCCACTATGTACCTTTTTACGGGAAACCTCCAGATTTTTTTTTTTTTTTCATATAGTAAATCCTAAGCTGGGAAATCTTTCACAATCAGCAAAATGAGAATGGAAAAAGTGCTCTACTGCTTAAATAATATCGTCCCCAAACCTTCCCCTCTCTTTTAAGACTCCTTTGCAAATAACCTCCCTACCTACGAGTCCCTGCGCGAGTGCGGAGGTTACGGAGCGCTGCAGAAATGCTCCTTGTCAGGAAGAGTTGTCTTAGCCTAGCCAAGAAGCCAACTTCTTGATCTTCAGGGAAGGAGTACTACAAAAATCCTAGAGGCAGCTTAAAAAGTGCAGTCACTGTGCGGCTTTCAGGCGATTTCTGCTCTGGCTATATTTTTACATTAAAGTAACTCAGAATAAAATAAATAAATAAATATGTAAAAAGTGCTGTGGTTGAAAAAGCACTGACACTTAGGTAGTTACATTTAGCAGCTTTTCAAGGCTTTGATCACCTGCCACCTGCCTGAAGGTGATATATGGTTAAACGCTGCGAGCCAAGAGCAGTTCCAGCCAAGACGATATTATCATCACCGGAGTAGCGAGGGGGATTGATCACAACACAGCACATTCACTAAACCTCTGAGACTTCACATTTTTTACCTTAATACAAAGACAACTGTAAAAATCTCTCCTGATTCTTTGTTTTGAATGACTTGTGGCCAACTAAGGTTTTCCTTCTAGGATTTCTGGAATCTGCATGTGCAGTAAAAGAATTTCAAGCGAATACTAGAAAAAAAGGCACTAGAAAAATTTTCAGCCAGTTATTACAAGCAGCTGAACAGCTAAAAAGAAATGGAGCTACTAAAATTGATGCAAAGTGACCAGACGACTTAATTTTCAGAGCAGCAGGGGTTCAAACCAGCACAGATCACACGGTAAAGAGCTGGTCCAAAGCACGGCGGTATCAATGGATAGACTGGTCAAGCTCTATGCTTACAGACCAAGATGAGGCTGGTGGATGCGTCATGGTCCAGGGGATGGACAGAGAAACAAATTGCTGAAGTGTCAGCTGGAAGGTGAATCGGGAATTCGTCGGCTGTTCTGCAGTAACTGCCCCGGTGGAAGGTTCTGGCTCCCTGCAGGGGGACTTGCCTGTCCTTAGGCGACGGGTAGCTCCCGTTCACCCCAGGTACGCGGGAAGGGGTGCAGCCTGCTGCCGTGACACAGCAGCCACGCTGCGCCTCCCGCCGCTCTGTCCCTCCGCAGCGGCTGCGAGCGGGGCTACCTCTCCTTCGGGCACCTTGCTACCTCGCTGCCACGCGCAAGGCATGCGGCTCCAACACAACGGCACCACCTGCCTAGGCTGCCTAGGCGCGCGCAGCGTGATAACCAGTGGCGACACCGTTAGAAGCAAAGCGTACTGGCTCAGAGAGGCATGAGGCTTTTAAACAGGCACTTCCGGCTCTCGCTTGCCTTCCTACTGACACCTCAAAGTCTCTCCTTCCTCTCCCTTTTTCTGAGCGGAAACATGGCTTGGAATATTCAGGAGGCACTAGCCAGCAGCAAGGGAACTTTGGTTAGTCTGGTCTAGGTGAGAAGCTCAACCCGCTCCTCCTGGACAGTTCTGCATCGTATCCTGATGTGGGCTGCGTTCCAGCAGGGCAAATAAACCCCAGCGTTTCTCTTAGCAGGCACTGTCAGTCTGGCCTCTTCAGGGGGAGATAAGAACTGTCACTGCCAGGATTCCACCTGGTCCCTAACAGAGCCTGAGCCTTCAAAAGCATCTAATTTAATACATTCACTCCTGACTACTTGTGAAGAGAATAAGTTAATCTCATACAAGCATATACCCCAATCTTTGAAAGCCAGAATAAAGCTCGGAATATCATCCGTGCCCCAGGGACAACAGCCCTGTGCCAGAGGGCCGGGCCTCACGTGGTGATGGTCGGTTTCCTTGAGGGCAAGCCGGGAGTCTGGCTCCAGCACCAACGCAAGCAAGTCACGTAAATCGTGTACAGAGAACTGTAACCACATCGTAAGGTTCACAGTAATGCACACCAGGCAGATTACTCTGCTACCTCAATTCAGCAAAAATTTAATTGGGGGAAAGGCAAATTTCAGCTGAATTCTCCAAACAGACAGAGAAAAAGTGATTCCCTCTTGACCTCTGATAACGATGTCCCCCAGGTGTCATTACCAGGACTTAACAGTAAGCGAGTGAGCCTAGTCTATGTCTAGTGCCCTTCCTGTGCAGATGCTGGTATCCCAGAAGTTATTTCCCTGGACTATTGGATGAGAAAGGAAATAAGGAAATGGGGCCACTCTTAGAGAGGACCACAGACCCCCTTAAGCAATGTCAAAAGAGTCCACACCACAGCAAACTCTCATGTCACACTTTTTTGAAGATTATATTTCAATATTTCTGTATTTGAGCTATACAGACGCAATCCCACCAAACTATAGGATTACTAAAAATCAATTTACTATGGGATTACTTTAAATACCGTATTGTGTATCCAGTGACTAACTGCACATAGTGTGTGTGATGTTCTGACTTCAGTGAGCTCAGCTCAAAAGGCACCTGCATGAAGTTTTTCAAAGCAATGGTAATAAATTTTACTGGATGTGGCAAACCTTATAAAAATTAAATAATGTCATGCTCTATAAGCATTTCTTTCAATATGACTAAACACATGGATAGCATTGAGGATGATATTTAACTTTTTCCATGTGCAGATTTAATACCACACAAAAATTTGTGTCCCCTATTGCTAATTTTCCACCATGTGGTAACTATTTAGTTGTTTGTTAAAAGTTACTGAATTACAGAGTTGAGTTACAGAGCACAGCAACTACTAGTGGGTGTATGTACGTCCCCCTGGCTTAGCACGGGGTCACATATACCGGCAGTAAATCATTACGGAATTCCTGTGGCAGCACTGCTTAGGCTAACGTGGGAATGAACACACTAGTTTGCAAAACCACATGCTTATGTGCTTCTAAAAATAGAAAACACTAATGTCAGATTTGATCGAGCGACTCCATCAGATCCGTGTCGTTTTTAGCACACCTGTGACAATAACACGCTGCACAGAGGCACGCACGACGCTGCCAGGAGGCCTGCTCGTGTAGGTAGCTCTCCCGGGCCAAGTCACACCGATCTACAGAGCGGTGCGGGTGCAGCTGTAACCGGAGACCTGCCGGTGACAGCTGAAGTTGGGAGCGCTCACAACATCAGCGTCATGGAAAAAATATATTTTTCAGCTTCTCTCACAGGTTATTTTACAACCTTGATCACTCTTTTTGGAGGAAAAAGCTCTTCCACAGACACACTGCAAACCACCAGGGAAGAAAAACAGTGATTTTCATTCATTCGGTATCAGTGATGGAATAAACTTCTAACCATGCGAACAGAAAGATTCTACTTATCCCTTTTAGAAGCTTTAGTGAGAACTGACGTAGCCTCTGGCAGGATTAGCTAATTGTCTGTTACTCGTTGTCTAACTGCCTTGAGAGGAACAGAAATATCTCTCAGTTTCTACTATTCAACACATGGTCAAAGACTGTGCAGATAGTTGGAAATATATACATTGCCCTCATGCACGTATTATAGACATACCAAATGTGCAGCAAAACCTACCTACTATAGCAAAGGGAGGAAGGTATGAGCTTATAACCTTATACACTGCCAGTTCCAAGATATATCTGTCAAAACAATCTGTACTATGAGCAAGAGTAAAAGGCAGGGGAATGTACAGAGGCAGACTCTCCCACTACTGTCAGAAAAACGACGACTGAGATGAAAGGCGGTGGAGTTTCAAAGAAAGAACAAGAAAAGCAGGTATAGGAAGGTCTTAAAATAGGAAGAGATAAGTGGAAGGGAGGGAAAAGAAAGGAACTATTCCCTCAAGAAAGAAACTGTTCTTAGGATTCCCATGAAAAAAAATCTACTCAAGAGAATGTCCACAGCACTGGGTCCTCCCTATGTATATGTCCAGCAAGGTCTATATTCTAGAAAATGAATGATAGGAAGAATTACCACTGTTTTGCCCCAGGACACTAGACCCAGTTTCAGAACAGGAAATAATTCTCAGTAAGTCCTATGTCCTAAGTTAAGTACTCAGACCTTTGAATCACATATCCATGCTTCTGTGAATGATAACTCCCTATTAACATTTTGCTGGAGGGCATTCTGTACATCAATGTCCTTTCGATGTATATTTCCCAAACATTTTTAGCTCTTACTGTATTTACATATTATTGTATTTACCTTATCATTTGCTGTTCATAAAAGAATCACAACTATTTAATTGCATACAAACCATCAGAAGATTAGACAGCATCAGTCTGACCTTCCTGGGGTGGTGTGGGGGGGGGGGTGGGGAGGTGGGTGTGTTTGCTATCTGGCATAAAAAAAAATACTTTACCAGGCTAATTATTTTCTGGCATGAGGCAAATCCAAGGCCATCCCATTTTAAAACCATCAGTTAGATGTTACGACGACAGCCACATTGACAGTCGCTGGTAGTTCCTCGTGTTTTGCTCACAGCGCCAAGTCTCCAGCGCTCACCGCAGCCCCCATCCTGGCAGTCACTGAAGTGTCGCGTGTGATGAACAGCACGTAGGTCAGTGCATCAGCGAGTGGTTTTGTGCTAAGATATCAGAGTTACAACACAGCATGTCAGGCCAAGTCCAAAGGCTACGTACAAAGAACCCTCAACTGCCTCCTGCTCAAAAAGCTCTTCTTCCACCTGTTGTTAATAATATGGACACTAGATCCTCTGCTCTACTCCATCGGTCTCTCATCAGTTTCAGATTTTCACAAAATACAGTAAAGAGCAGAAAGGAAGCTGGGCTACATAGTGTGCATTTATTAATAAGTGGTCACTGTAGAGAGAGCCTTAGTTTTCAGTAAATACACAAGTTTGTTTATGACAGGTCTTAACTGACTGTGCCAGTTGAACTCTGTAAAATAGCTCCTACACAAGGAGAGAGCTTCTGTTTGGTACTTGTACTATAACACAAAAGCAGTTTATTAGAGCTTAAAGAATTACATCTCCCCAGGAGGTTAATACTGTACTTTTTCTGCTGTTGGCATGATAATCTTTCCCAGGACTTCAAAGCTCCTCCTAGCACCCTATGGAGGGCAAAGCTTGTTGTATATGAACAGAACTGAGTGTTTCCACAGCATTCCTTTGTTTGGACATTTACCAGACAAATTGCACCATCACAGTTGTAAAAAAAAAAAAAAAAAAAAAAAAAAAAAAACACTACCTAATGAATCCACCATGCATTATATAAATTTCATTATATAAAGACCAAAGGGCCAAAAGTGCAGATTTGTATCTGACGATCACCTGAGCAAAACAGATGAAAAAGCAAACGCCTCATGGAAAAGAATGTCATGATTTGCATTAAAGAACAAAACTATGTATTTCAAAACCCAACTTGGAGATCACATTAAAGCTCAGACATTGGAACACCCAGCCCAAAGAAACGTCCATGTCTCACTGCAGCTTTGCATACACATCTATTATTACTGTCCATACCCTGTATGTAAATATCTGTGGGCTGAGTTACTGTTACAAAGCTATTTCACCAACGCTCCCCTGCCTTCGCGCCGCTGTCTCCTGAAGAACGCGTGGCCGCCGAAGGCTCCGAGGGATTCCCAGCTCCAGGGTGAGCTCCGCATGGCTTCTGGCTGCGCCTGCAAGCAGGCAGGAGCGAGGGGCTGGCGGAAACAACCTAGCTCTGCCTGCGGGCAGACCGCTCCGGCTCCCCGAGGGCAGCGCACACCAGGATTCAGCGCTCGCTCCCAGCAGGAGGAGCAGGAACCTGCGGACAAGCGGTGCAGCGCGGGCAGCAGGCGCTCCGCAAGCTCCAACCCTAGGGACGCAGTGGGATCGGACGGCCAGGCCTGGGCACCCACGCTTTCCAGGTGCCACCAAACGCCAATCAGAGCGAAACACAGGACGGCAGAGCGCAGAAATGTAAAGACGGCGCCAGCGCTTCCCTTCCACAGCGATACCGCACTAGTAGTGCCCTTGTGGTTGGGTGGAGCTGGTGGAGCCCCTGCTGTCCTCACTAAATGTCTGTCTGTTGTCCCTGCCTCTGCTTATGGATTTGCTCCAGCACAGTGTTGATACGGGAGGGAAATTGCACACTGAGCTCCTGAATGTTCTTCTTAAATCATTCCCTGGCATTAGTGGATGAGCTGCCTACAATACAGATATAGCAGCAAAAGCAGCTGCTACTTTCTGGTTTAGCCCCCTCTGCTACTCACAGAATCACAGAAGAGGAGAGCAAGGAAGCACTTACAGCCGTCGGAACCTGCATTGAATACTTGCTGGGGAAATCAGATTCATCAGTCATCAAATCTCGTCCTTTAAGCATTGACATCAATGCAAGCGGAAGGTTAACCTAAATAATCAGAAATTAAGAAGCTGCATTCACTATCTCTATTTCAGTCTTAGAAGCTATTTTGGCACTTCCATTTTTCTCCATAGTGATGATTCCATAATTAAATCTCCCCCCACACCCAATGAAACAGCATCACTGCAGAGGGAGCTGCAGCCTGTCTGGCCAGGCACAGGGTGCAGCAGAGTTTCCGCAGTCACAGCTACCGAGCGACTGCACCAGCCCCATCTCTAACAGCTTCCATCCACATCCAAGGTTTAAGTCTTTTAAAAAACACCTATTCCTACAACACTGAGAACTTTGTGTTCCAGTTGTATTCCCAAACCCACCTGGTCCTGGAGACAAACAAATGGGAAAAGCAAAGGGTAATGAAAAGGGTAGGGTGCAGCAGAGAAGGGGAAGGGGGAAGAAAATGAATGCCTTTCTCTTTAAAATTATCTACTGGAAAAAAAAAAAAAAAAAAGGGAGAAATAACTGTTGCAGGAACATCTGGTCTTGGCAAACAGGGGGTATCAGACAATGGCTTTCAACTTGTTTTGAGCCCAACAGATGAGAAATGAAGATATTTGCAATGTTTTGAGGACGAGAAAGTAGTAAAGAGAGGAGCTTAAGTGTCTCTGACAGTTAAAACCAAACTCTGCAGTTTACAGACGGATCACATTGATTCCTAGTGGCATTACCATGCGGCGCTTAAAGATCACCGGAGCTCGTGAAGCTGTGTGGCTCTTGGCATATTCACTACATATGAAAATTGACTGCAAAGCAAAAATAAAGATTAACACTGAAGCGTTAACACCGGAATCCTGCTGCTGTTCCATTCTGATTGACTGAAAATTCAGAACAGGGAGGTGATCAATAAATGCTGAGGTCTCACCTAATTCCTGTCTGCCTTTCTTCCTACACACCGCTGCATTGCTCCTCCGTACTCCTCTCCCTCCTGTATTATCAATCTTTATGCATCCAGGGATAAAACAGTGGGAATGACATGTGCAAAGAGTAACAAAATATAGGCCATTGAATCAATCAGGCAGGGAGGAACTATGAAAGCAAGGGTAAAAATGCCTTGCAAATTATGAAAACTACTAGGATATAAAGTTTTTGCTGGACTTTTTCTTCTGCAATATTCCATTATCCTCTCTCAAGAATGGCTCCTACATTATGCTTTTATCTCCTACATCACTGCCCTTTTACAGACAGATTTCTGTATTTATAACACATATTGATCATTGTGTAAGAACCCTCTCGACTCCTGGTGCTCACTCTCTGCAGGGCAAACTAGAACACATTTCACTACTTATGTTCTCTTCCCAGAAAAATCGTAACTCAAAAATAACCAACAAAGTCAGTTTCTCCATCACAAAGCTAAGTAAGAGGCTTTCTGGGACTGAACAGCTTCTCACCGTTAAAAAGAAAGTGAGATGTTTTAAGATATAACAAAGTTATGTGCCCACTGTGACATACAAGCAACTTTACCTCACATTAGACCTGTACATAAATAGGTGACCCTCATTGCCAGTGCTTCAGTTTTCAAGTCTTAGGTATTGACATAGATTCAGAAAATCCAATATCACTAGTGGCGCGGGATTTGATACTAAGGAAGGTGCAAGTAGGTATAAATATGATAAAAGCATATGAGAAGCCAGCAAGATCTCAATGCTTTAAGGATGTTTTGCATTGCATTTCTAAAATTTGCAACTCAATAAACTTCAAAACATTCCTAACCCAGGAAAAAACATATACATATAATAAAAGATATTGCTCTAGCCAGCTCTAACAGGACTGATCTCTTAAGGACTGGTACCAACCAGGGAGACTGGCTTTACTGACAGTACATGCTATTCCAGGCATGTATGCTGCTGGAACACGAGCAGCACAGCCAAAAAGCCCCCCGACCCTTGCAAGGGCCCTCAGTTGGGGAAAATTCCTACAACAGTGCAATTTTCAATCCCAGTTTGATGGGAAAATCTTTCCAAAACTGTTAAGTGCAACTGCACATGCAGTGCATATGATACCCCCCAGGACTTACTCCATCTTGCTTTCTACAGCTGGACACCACAGCCCTCTATCCCCCTCTCTTTCAATACTAACCTTAGCACATCCTCTCACTAGAAACTTTCTGGGAGATATTTGGGAATTTTATGAACAGACCTCACCAAAGCTTGAGAAGAGCTACATGAGGTACAGAAAAGAAAACCTATGCTCTGGGAGAAAGAAAAAAAAAATTAGTAATTTTCCATCCTCATCCTCCGTATGTTCTTCATGCACAATCTTTAGCTGTATCAAACCAGCCCCTGCCTACGTGCACGTGTTTGCAGGACAGGCATGCACGGGTGCAGGTCCAGGTGCACGCGCACGGCTGTGCTGCACAGCTAAAGCAGTGCCAAAATGAGACCCTGCCTCTGTTTCCTCCATGAGTCAAGTAGGAAATTAGGCCTAAGAAGAAAATAACCTGGTGCAGCAGAAGGCTGCTGTGAAAATTACTAAATCAGAAGTGATCACTGCATGAGCTCAGTTTCCCAAGTTGCTTTTTAAGAGGTTTTTGGAAGAAGTTGGTGGGCTGAATAGCCTTTCTCTGATCATAGGGATGAAGCTACTCTACTCTGCACAAGGCTTAAGCAGCATAATTCCTTGTATGCAGAGAAGAATGTATGCAGCATTGGGATAAAGGAAAGAGGGCCTGCAGAGACACACAGAGCTCGCTGCAGTCAGGCTGCGACCCATAGCACTACCCCTTACATGGGTACTGTCTTCTAAAAGAGAAACAGACTGTGGGCACATGGTCAAATTACTCACCCCAAGACAAATTGCAGAGGGTCGTAGCTCCTTAGAGTGAGCAAAGGCAACTCTGTAATTACTTCACACAGCCATATCCCAAGATCCATGCCATGCTGCTGATCTCTTAGTGGAGGAGGACACCGCCTGGCGCGAGCTCCTGCTGACACCCCAGCAGCTTGGCTGTGTGCTCCACGTACCAGGTATCACCCCTCCTCATGTCCCTTTCCAGCGAGCCTGAGCCGTGGAAGCACAGAGTCCGTGGCCGCCCCGTTGCATCTCCCACGCTGCCTCCTCAGGACAGTGAATTACCTGCCCTCGGAAGACTTCAACGTCAATTAAGTCAAACTGTTCTCCGAAAGTAAGCAACAGACAAAATCCTGTTTTTATTGCTCAAACAGCTTACAACTCTCATTAGTAAACGACTGCTGAGAGAGTATTTCCCAGGCCCTTCTGTGCCCAATTCACATCAATCCCATGAAAAGACAAGTTAATATAGGCCCCAGTTGCAGAATTGGGGCTTCGGCAACTGAGCTGCAGTACTTCATGTACTTAACTCTGAAATGCCTTGTACCAATCCCCACCTATGGGCCCAGAGCTCATCATCACACAAAGCAAGCAGGACTTGGCCCCTAGCACGCTCCGTTTTGAGAGCACACAGCTGGCATCGCCAGCATCAGCAAATGCTGGCGAGGTTTAATTCTGACAGAGCCGCTCTGCTACATATGCTGTGCGACTGCCCAAATCCCTGGCAGAAGACAAACTGCCACTGTAAGTAACCAAAGATTTAGCAATTCCACGTTTGTTTGTTCTGGGGGCTGTAACAGGACTCCCACGGATAGCTACGGCTTCTGGAGAAGGTTGTCCTGAGGTTGTTCCTTGCCAAAAGAGAAATCCTCATGCAACAGAAATCAACATGAGACAATTTTTTTGCATTCATTGGAAGAAATAGCATGGAACTGATATAGTTAATCTTCCAGGGAAATCTCATTCCTTCCTCAGTCCCGGATCTCTTTTCTTCAAGACTAAACCTTGCTCGCTTTATCATGTAGGTATCTGCTGGTACTGGCTGTAAATCAGGAAATCAGAAGAGAAGCTGAATCTGTGTCAGGTTTACTGGCGCTTACTTGTCTTCACTTGCTTAAATGGCCTCCCATAGCAGATGTACTACAGCGAGCCCAGGAATACACAAGTGCAGCAAATTTATGTAGATTTCACAGAGCAGGCTGAGACTACATGATAAAAGTTACCCATAGTTTAATAGAAAAGTGAAGCAGGTGTACTCAGATGCAGATACTAATTTTTTACTGCAAATGCAACCCCAAAGACTGATCTTCCGTGCAAGCTTATTCTCCATTCTTTCCCATTTATAACATTTAGTTTTCTTATCTTTAATGGCTTCTCGGCAATTTTCCAAGCAAAAGCAATAAAATTCTTGCATTATATATTAACGATTTAGGGCCTATCAAAGAAAAAATCTGCAATCAATGCAAATAATGGCCCCTGTCCAGTGCACTGCTCCTGCTCAGGAGTCCTGATGTGCCAGTTAGCACATCTGGCCACAGGGCACACCTCTTCTGCTGCTTCATCCTGTAGAGCACCTTACACCCAAAACTGCACTAATCAGATCCTCCTTCACTTTCCAAACTTACAATTTCTTGCTACATTTGCTTTCTATTTTAATCTCCTGGACAATCCATTCATTTCAGTTACTCTTGCTTTTAATTGTTTGCATGTCTACATGTTTTTCTATAGGGAGTACAGCATGATATTCATGAACTACTTCCAGCGTTATGTCCAAACTCTCATTAATTGACCTTCTTATCTACCTCTGAACCCTGATGAACTGCTTTTCTGAAACCATGAGTTCAGTTTGAGCCTTCCATCAGATGCCAAATCCTATACATTTTTATTTTCTAATAAACTCCACAACATGCCACCTAACACAAAAGAAGCCATAGGACTTTCCTAAAAAGTCTGAACAGCTTCAAGCTTCAATAGCTTCTCTCTGTCCAGTCAATAGTAAAACCATGCAGATTGAGAACTGCTCTAGATCTAGCCCCGGAACCCACATTTGTTTACAGTATGTACAGTAGCACATACACACACACTCTGAACTTTCAAAGCATGTAAACAAAAGATGATTCTTTTCCCTTGACCTCTATTCTGTCTTCTCTGCATAGCTGTTTTAATCACTTCTAGCTTATTCCTAATAGCACATGCTCCAAAGAGCTCTAATGACTGTTTACTCTGAATGTTCAGTGCAGACATCAGACTTACATTTCCAGTTAGCTGACTAAATAATGAGGACATTTATATGCGTTTCTCTCTTCATGTACATTTCTAGGAGATAAAACAACAAAGAAAAAGTTTAAGTAAATATAAATTAAGGTAAATCATATTGCACCTCTTTCTTTTTATATTCTAATTGTCAATAAGTATGTCAACCGAGCAATGGAAATTGTGTATTTTTTTTTTTTCTGAAAAGAAATATTTCAGTAGGTATCATGAGTTGTCTTGTCTGAGGGCTCCTATAACATCAATTTAGTTCCACAACTGAAAAAAACATATGTGTCAAAGATAGCTGAGAGTTTGAAGAGCTTTTAGAGGTAATGCCTTGCTCATGAGAATGTAATTTCCTTTTACACAGAATCTCTATATTTAGTACTGCTTCATGCTGAGCAGTTTTTAAACTAGAACTTCTTGAAGCAGGAGGAGACCAAAGCCACGTGTTTCACATGGTCAGCACTCATGACTGTGGTAACTGCCTTGCTAAACAGACCTTAAACAAATTAAGGTTACTGGCTAACTTTGGGAGCCAGCTAATTCCCAAGCTCTCCAAATCACAGAATTCCAGAAGGACCAAAATAAAACTCCTTTAGTCTGTAAAATGTTTGGAGAAATACGTATGACATATTGTATTTGTGTATATTTGCAGTGGTCTTAGCTGTCCCCAGCGGTCTTAGCTGTCCCCAACAATTTGTCAGGAAAGGCCTGCAACTTCATTTGCAAACCAACAGGCTTTCAAAAGAGGAGAACTCAAGTTCTTCATTTGATTAACACAGGCATATGTCTAAGTATCACATGCTCTTATGGCATCAAGTGAAGAGGAGATCCCACATTTGCAGAGACTAAACTTGCAACGCAGTTTCCACCAGTTGTATATAAAATAGCTCATTACAGCTACTCCTGTTTACAAACCAAGTATTTCACCTATAAGTATAGACAATTAGTGAATTCCACGAGGAAAGAGAGTGGGGAAAAATTAAAAAGAAAATCACCTATTTTCTAGAAATAAGGACCAGGAAAAGTATTTCACTTTCTTTCCTTCTAATGTTCACTAATCTAGTGTGTTGCTTTACTAACACCTTTTCACAGAGCTGCTCTAACTTGGCACATTTCCTTTGATGGTTTGATGAGACTAGTTTGATTTATGCCAGATTCTCTTCTCCCCTCACATTCTCAAGAGCAGTTTCATAACCACATTTGGAAACTAGGAATGGACTGCAAAATCTGAGAGAGAGGATTAGGACTACATTGACAGCACTTTCATCATCTTCACATGGGCAGGATCAACAAAATTCAGAGAACCCTAACGAGGACACTCATATATTCTAACCATCTTTTTTTGTTTTCGGGCTAGTGTTCCAAATTGTTTTATTTCAGGTGTCAGAGACCAGAGGAGACATTTCTAAAGCACTTTTACAGACTGTTTCTTGGGATACTTCACTATCACAGAGTCTTGTTTTCATAGAATCTTTAGAGATCAACTCTTCAAAAGAGCATTTACGGCATATTCCTTAGAGACACCACATTCTTCCATTCATCAAATACTTCTAATTGAAATATATTCATCATTTCCTTGATATACTTCATTTCACAGAAACAATTTTTCTTATTTAGCTTCCTTACGACTATACACATGCCATACACAGCTGCATCAGTAGTGAACATCTTTGTTGCATTTATTGCTTATTTTGAGGGCAAAAAGTTGTCAGCAATCATCTGAAATTTCATCCAAATCTTTTAGTAATTTCTGTAATTGGATACAGATGATCTATGGATTTATATTTTTTCATCTGCATCAAAAAAAAAGTGTTTTTTTTGCACCAAATTGTCCGTCAAAATGTTTCTTGGTTATAAGCAAGAAGCAAAACCAGAAAATTTCACCTTCCCACTGTCCATCTAAAATGCATTCCCTAGTAAGTTCTTTGTTTGTTTTTAAGGACTACTAGAGCTGGGGTAATGAAAACGACTGGTGCCATAACTATTTTGTTTTGTTCTCAAAGAAAAGAACAATGGATAAGAAGTCAATAAATAAGAAGTCAAATCTCACAGAGTTTTCAAAATCATAGATGTTACCAAATCAAAACAATATACCAGATTAACTCTGACAATGACAGAACAAATGTGTAGTGCCCAACAGTCGATGTCTTCTGGTACTGCTTAGAAAACAAACTTAGATATATCTCTGTCAAAATTCCCATCAGAATCATATATATATATGAATGAAAATGTGAAAGGACTTACCCTATGCTATTAATTTAAATTCCATCACTACCATGGGTCCCTCATCCAACAATCCCTCCTAAACCCTCATCAAACTCCATTTTTTAGCAGCCAGTTTTTCTTCTCATTGTCGATTTACACTTGCTTCTGGCCACCTTATCATCTTCTATTCTCATAGAACAACCCTACCTTTTATAATTCTTTCTTTCTGCTTACCATATGATATATATAGAGAGAA
Organism: Nothocercus julius; assembly: GCA_013398735.1. NCBI lineage: Eukaryota > Metazoa > Chordata > Aves > Tinamiformes > Tinamidae > Nothocercus > Nothocercus julius. The sequence goes on from VZSV01000017.1 coordinate 2,904,081, forward strand.
CAACAGTATTTCCCATTAGCTTTCATTTTGCCAAGCTAAATAAGCCAAGCCCTTCTAATTGCATCTTATAAGACGTATCCTTCATTTTTGTCATCATTCTCATAGCAATTCTTTGCACCTGTTCAATTTTCAATTTCTAATTATTGAACACGGGTGACCAGACCTGTGCACAGTATTACAGACAGGGTCTCTTCATGGATCCCTCAACCTTCCCTGTTTTTACAGGATATATCTTGACTGATACACTGAGGATTTATCTTTTTTTTACATCAGCAGCACTTCTCAAGCTTAGCACTGCCTGCTCATCCCTTTATCTCCTAATTTAAACCATTACTTATTGTGTGTTACTACATCAAATTCTATAATGAAATCCACATAAATGAGTTCTGTTGTATCATGTTTGTTCATAAAACCTGGTAAGAAATCAAAGAAAACAGGAAAGTTAATGTTGTATAATCTAACTTTCATTCACTGTGGCATTTTAATCACATTTTCCTCTGTCTTTAACTGACATTTCTGCCTATAGACTTGAAGGCAATTGCAATCAGATTTAAAACCTGCAGTCTTCATGATTGCTTTTGCCTGCATCTGGAATACTTCTTAGTACACTGGCCTCTGAAAAGTTTAAAATACCAGCCTCTGAAATACCCCTTTGCTTTGGTTAAAATACTTGCTACTGGACATGCAGCACTTGGGAAATTCTGGGATGGAGATTACCTCATCAGCACTACTGGAGCACTTTAACCACTCGAATTTCTACCCTGATTACAATCATTACATTAACCCTCTCACCTCAGCATCACTATTTTTAATGAGAAAATGTTAGACTAGTCCAGGGATGGTAGACCTACACTTTCTCTTTTCCTGTATTAATTTTGTAAGTATTCATCTTTTCCCTCTTATTTTTCTAAATTTTCTCTGAGAAGCTTATTCAACCAGCTAAATGTCCAAACTTTTTCCCCTTAGTTGGCATAAAACTTCCTACTACATCTAGAAAACTACAGACATTGGCCATATTCAAGGTCCTGAGATCTTCAACAGAGTTGAATTTACAATGTATTTTGTTTGAAACTGAAAACCCAACTTTTGAATTCTCTCCCATTGAATTTAAACTGAATTTACTCTGATCACTTAATCCATAGTTACCTTCTACGAGCAGCAGTTTTATAACTGCTATAGTGAGATCCTTACTCAATGAAAATAAGTTAAAAAATTTGTCATTGTTTTGAAGCCTTTGGCCAGCCACAATACCCTAGAATGTGAGTAGTAAGAAAACATGCTATAAAACTCACCTTTATTAACATTATTTATTAGTATTAGTTCTACACAGAAAAATTTCAAGCACTGAAGAGAATCTAGTTACTCTAATAACAGCACAGTGTGAAGCAACTTCATTGCATCTAAAAATCTATTAGTCTATGTTCGGGGCTTTGCCCTAAGCAGAAACTCTAGAACTCCTACATAAACTAACTCAAAACCAACTCACTAGATGAAATCAACCATTCGATGAAATTCTGTTAGCTCGGCATAAAGCAGAGTGAGGTGCAAAAGCAGTTAAATACACTCAAGCAGGCAACTTGCTTGAACCCATACGTTCGTGCCGGCAGAAAGCCTGGTGCAGCTATACCCGAGCTCGACACCGACAGCATGCACTGCTGGCAGGCTCATCCAGCAGAGAGGGCAGAACTGGCCCAAGGGGTAACTGCTGCTGAATCTAGCATTACATTTGAAGCCATAACTGATTTTGAGATGTCCTGCCAAAAATATACAGCTTCTATTTAGCCTTTCTTATTACAAAGCAAGTCACGCACACAGCATTATTTAAGACAACATCAATGACTGCTTTTTTGATTTTTATACTAGCAGTCAGAAATCAGGAGAGAAAACTATGCATTTGCATGATCATGCTTTTTTTTCTGTATAGCCTTAATTTTAACAAAGCCAGATTTTAGGACGTCCTGCACATGTGTGTGCAAAGACACATACACTTCCCCTCTCCAAAAGACTAATATTTTATGGAAAAATAAAAGAGAAACTTGGGGGGGAGGAGAGAGAAAAAAATAAAAGCATTTTCTAGCCAGCATGCCAGTTTTAACAGGGTTAAGCGAGTAGTTCTCATATCATCCAACTACCCTGCTGGTTCAGATATATGGGTTTCATTTTATTGTTTACTTGTGCTTGATAAGGTGGCTCGCAATACCTTCCAGGCACAGGATGTTGTTCTTAACACTGCACCCAATACCCTTCACATGCAGTGGTTTCCTTTAAGACAGGCACTGTGGAACTAAAATGATGAGCAAAATCAGTTCCTCCATTTTTGTAAAATGAAGAAAATTCTGTAAAATGAAATCAATTCTCTGCCAGCGCAATAATCGTAACAACCAGAAACACCAAGAAAACCAGGCAAAATGATTTTTTCCCCTCTTCTGTCACTGTTGGACATTACCTTCACCATGAAATCCAAGATCTATCTTGTTAATCCCTAGCTGAAAAAGTACCTGATCATGTTGTTTCAAACCACAAGAATTTGCATATCGGAGAAGTAGGGGGTTGGGGGTTTTTGTTTGTTTAACTGAACCACCGGTAGTAGCAATTCCTAAAAGTGAAAAAATATGTCTTTCTCCTCATTCATCTTCATCTCACATCCAGTCAATACCACTGCCTGGTGAACCCCCAAGTACCTGAATGACTTTGCAATGGGAGATATGGTGCATCTGATGATTTCAAGAGAATACCAAAATCAGTGTCGCTCACATCTGTCCCTCACCTTGCCACAGACTTGCATAACCTCAGAATAATCTCCTCACCTCTGTATATCATTTTACTATATGCAAAAAGAGGGATATTAATACATAAAATTACCCAACAGGAATGCTTAAAGCATTCCTCGCTAAGAGTAACTTATTTCAGGAATTTCATTTTCTAATTAATTCAGAAAGGGAGGTAATGTTATGTTGATCTATTTTCCACACTGTCAGGTACTTGTTTTGAATGTCCTCATTGGAAATATCCCATGCTGTGGGATATCTTTTGCAGCATGCAAAATATCTCACTAGCATAGCAAAGCACAGTACTTCTGCATAAAAGCATATTAAGAAAATGCAGAGGTCAATAAAATGACTAAAATGTTAGATATTATTTTCCTGCTTTCTGCATGAATTTTGGAGAGTACTTAATCTATAGGAGTGTATCCTGGCGCTTCAGAATTTGTGAACAGCTGTGTGCTGTTTATACATAAGCCATGGTCAAAACCTCCTAGCACTATTTTAAACTTCTCCTGAAGTTTTCTTGAATTTCATCCAGTTCTTTCCTCCACACCAGCTTACTGCAGATTGGAGCTGTGGGACTCACTGCACAGGAGACCTCCCACATGGCTGCAGTAACTGCTCCATCCCGAGCATCCCGCGCCACAGGGAATCCCAGGGGCAGGCTGAGCACCCAGGGCCTAACTGGTCAACCCCATCAGCTGCTACAGCTACTCTTAACGGAGGGTACCAGTCTTGCAGCAGGGAGATGTGAGCAAATCACGTATTATCTGCTCAGCTTCCACAGGTCAGTACCCTGCATATTCACCTCAAGTTAAATACATGGTTGTTAAACTCAGTAGTCGCATGCGTGAGCTATGGGTCACTATTGGCTCAAGGAACAGTTGAGTAGTTAGAGCAAAGTACGGTCACTAATCACGAGTCTCACAAACATGGTAGTTGCATTTACTGAACACACTGACCACGAAGCTGCAGGACCTAGTCAATAGGAAATGCTGCGAAAGGCTTTTTCAGTTCTTTCTTCAGAAGCTCCACCCTTCCTCCCTGAAGTTACACGGGGGCACCTAGCCCTGGCAAGGATTCACACGTGCACACACACCTATATCCCTATCCTGAGCTTATCCATATCCTAGACAGCAGTATGCTGGTACTCCTCAGCGGAGATGAGCAGTAGTTTTCCTAGGCAAACCATAAAAGAGCTAAGTACACGGAGCAGGGCTTTCGTTTGTTCCATACAGCGCTAGCACTTGAATCCAGCAACCTGGAGATACAGATGCAAAACCAGACAGAGCAGGGAATCAAATCTGGGTCTCCAACATGTTGGATGATCACTTAAGCAATATGATAAAAATATGCAGGATGTTTGGGTTAAGGGATTTAATTCAAATGCACTCTGTTAGAAGTATTAAAAAAAAAAAAAATCCTTGGCTTACCACACAGCAATATGTTCAGCACCATCTTCCTCTGTTCAGAGCCAGTCCTCATGCTCCAAAGGAGCTTCACACCTGCGCCTGAGCTTTCCTTCCAAATTAGCTGCTCCTCAACTCCATTACTAAACAAATATGAAGCAGCTGTAGCTCTCAGACTATGATTAAAATTAAACCTTTCAAATCCAGCCTAGCTTAGAGAGTCTCCGTACAGTTGTACTCAATTGATTAACTCCAACTGGTTCACTACTAAAACTAATCTATTAATTTAACAGTCTTCACATAAAGACTGTGAAAAAGCTTCAAATAAAGCATTTCACATAAGAGGAAGCCAAATAATATCTCAGGTAAAACACAGAAAAAATGATGCCACTAAAATGATTTAAGAAAAATAAATAATTCATAGTTTAAACTGATTTTTTTCTTTTTTTTGCCTTAGGGCAGTTAAACTCTGGATTATTTTGATTCATTATTTTTGCTTTTCCACAACACTGGAAAAACAGAATAATTCTGTTATTGGTCTTCTAACATAGAAGATCCTAGGATCTTCTAGACCAATCAGCCCACTATCAGCTGCCGGCAGTATCTGTGGTAAAATACCAAGGGCTGGGTTCCCATTGAGGCACAGAACAGGGTTTCGACCTGAACTTTCCAGAAGACAACCCCGCTTCCGCGCAGTCAATGAAATAAAGGAAAGGACAAATGGGTCTAATGCATAGGTCTGCATTATCCTGTTAAATCATGACGTGATGTATAAAATACCATAGAGCAGAAACTTAGCTACACAGCAGGCAAAGTGGTCACTGTATGAAGTTTCAGAAGATTTTAGGAAGTACTTTTGCTGCTTTCAGGAAGGGAAGGTGCAAATCTAAGTTAATATTTCCCCTCTGCCGCTATTTGCAAGGTGTTAATATGAGCAATACTAACCCCCTCACATACTAACATAACATACTAACACCAGTACCAACACAGGGCAGTCCTGTGTTATGTGCCTGCACGTGGAGGAGAGGAAACAAGTGGTAGCACCTGTAGAGCTATGACCATCTCCTCCCAGCTCCCACACCCTGAGGAGCACGGAGAAACCACCAGGCCCCAAGAGGCCATGGAGGAGAAATAATGGGAATAAAGTAAAGTGAGGAAGGGGGTCCATGTGATACCAGCAGCGTGACAGCCCTCTTTCAGTTTTATTCTCTTTAGAGCTGTTATTACTCTAAATGGTGGATGAATACACAGATTTGCGTATGGAGATATGGGTACCCTGGGCTTTAGATCGCTAGAAACCCTTGTTTGGTTGGTTTTATTCATTCTACTGCCTTGGACTCAGGTTGATTCCACAAGGTGCTGTTGTTTCTCATTGTGTTTAAGAGCCAGACTATAAAGCAGCCAGTGGCTGTTGTCCGATCTGTCTCAGACCATAGCCCAAGCACAACATGCAAGTACAGTTACTCTGAACTGACACTGAAGCTTTCCAGACTGCTGCAATAAACTACTGTGAATAATGTTTCAAGCAGTACTTGAAAACGCTATGCAGTTGTGAACCTTGACTACTATATGTTACTACTAAGACGGGCTGCCCTTCTATACAGTCTCCACCAGTGCCTGAGACAGAGCTAGCCTGGACATAAACCTCCTCTTCCTTGCAACATCCCCGTGCTGTAGAAAAGCCCTGCAGGACCAATAGGGCTGGACTGGCTTGCAGAGCTTCTTGCCTTATAGAGTGAAGCTATCAAAAGTGTTTTTACACTAAAAATTCCTTCTACTTAACCAGCATGGGCCTGGTTTCTGAATTTGGGACAACTTGAGAAGAATTTGAACCACCAGTCTTTTCTTTTTTTTAACTCCAACTTCAGCCAGGTGCTCATGCCACCCTCTGCGTCCTGTCCCTGTCAGAGGCAGCTGCGACCTCCGCTCTACATGGGACAGACTGTTTGCCTTGCTCAGAACAGAGGGAATTTCTTATGGCTGGGGAGCATGAGGCACGTGGCTACGGTAGCACTGCCAACAGGTCTGCCCACAGCTAGTGCTGAGGTCCTGGACACAACAGTCTTTTAACTAGACGAGTCACAGCTTCCCGCAGCGTTCCGGAGGGAAACACATGTCCCGTTCATGAACCTAGCAGAGCTGGACACTTTGTACCTCCTCACGTGGCAATTTTGGACACCTCACAGAGATACCAAACCTAAGCTAGACCTTTGTTATCTTCAGCAAGCACAAGAGCCACAGTGGCCCTACCGATGCTGAAATGTTTTTCGGGGGCTGGTGCAAGCGGATTTGAAACCAAAGTCCTACCAAAGGACTAAGCATGAAAGCCCGGAGCAATTTCAGGTACTCCTCACACAGGCTCCAGGCTCCCAGCAGGATAGTGCATGCTGCGGATATGGCTCACTGCCCCATTAAGAGGACAACTGTGCGAATTATTGCACATGCCTGAAAACTCTGCCTGGTTATTCCCTGGGACTCTGCTCCAAGCAAACATTACCTGGGGTGCACACTTAACTAATCTCACAGACTTCTCCTTTTATGTTCTAAAGCAGTTCATGGCCTGTCACAAAAGTTTCAGGAAGCTACAACAGCAAACCGACTATTTTTACCTTCGGCAAATTAGATTTGGATTCTTCAGGAGCAGGAGAGACCCGTTGAGCAAAATAAAGCTTAATTGGGAAAAAATATTTTGTGCTGCACCCAGATTGTAAGGAGAGCACTGATGTATTTGAGGGTATGCTGTGGAGAAAACAGCCTGAAAGCTGTTCGTGCATACTGAAATGCTCTCTTTCCAGTCCTCTCAGGATCAGAATGTGGGAAGATCAGCAGTTTCAACTCCCACTCATTTACCTGCTGTGACAGGACACAAGCCAACAGATGCTGCCAACACAGAGCATTCAACAATCATTAGTCAGGCTCGAAACACTCACAACAATGGCTTTAAAGGCTGTATTTTAAGAAGTAAGAGATATGGTCTTATATTGTTTTGCTTTTCAAAATTTTAAGCACTTATGATCAAGGTTTGTATCTTTTCTTCATAGGCACGAAGGAGAGGAATTTTGGATTGCATTTTTCATGGAAGCTGGACCCACATCATTCATTCCCTCTTTCAAGTTAGTGAAGCTTTAAAGAAGCCACGTACGGCAGCTGCATTGGAACAGTGAGCGCTCCCAGCCCTGGCTGCTGCATTTCAAAGCAGCTTCTGTGCACTGGGCTGTGGGTTAGCAACCTTATTTCCTAATGGGGGAAGGAAGGATGAGTACAAATTTGGAACCTGTTTCACTCTGTTTGGGTTGCTTTTAGAAAGCATAGCTAAAAGAAAAAGAAAAAGAAAAAGAAAAAGAAAAAGAAAAAGAAAAAGAAAAAGAAAAAGAAAAAGAAAAAGAAAAAGAAAAAGAAGAAAAAGAAAGAAGGGCAAAATAGACTTAGTAGCTTTGTGATAGGCAAAATTAACAGCAAAGTAGAACTAGACACTTATGATGGTCCTTATTAAGGTAAGATCAGATATTTCTGCATCTGCCTTTCATCTCTTTCACTGCTTCAAAATCTAGTAACTACAGTTGTCATCTGAAGGCTCTTTGGATAAAGAAGCAAGTACAATAGTCTGAGCCTCCCCGAATAAGCTTGAGTTAATTGTCTTTCATATTTGGCATACAAAGAAAAAAACAGCACAACTGGAGCAACTGTTGCTCACATTTTACACATTCACTAGGAACTGCACAGACAGGGAGAATGGACAACAGAAACTTCCCTCCAGAGCAAAAAGTTTTTTCTGTCTTTACCTGTGCTATACCTACTCTATAAGCAATAACCTATGGGTCTCCCTCCCACCTCCACAACTGCTAAGTCCGCACAAAAGTATTTTTTAAAAAGATGTTCATTTCTACTGCATTTGTGAAAATTGTCTTTTAGGGAAAGAGCGACTGCATTCAGGAAAAATTACGCAGAATTGAGAGCTATGCAAAATAAGAGAGGAAAATCACTTAGAATAGCTCTTCAAATTCAGATGGGCAATGAAAACAATCATAGCAGGTAAACGTTCCAGTCTTGCTAGAAAAAAAAAAAAAAATAGAGGGAAATTATATGGCAATCCTGAGGGAGAACAAACATAATTTACAAAGAAAAAGTACAGTTTTATGGCCAGGGAGGACAGCAGCACTGAAAATGAACACCCTGCCAAGGATCCATCCTCCTTTTAAGCCTTGCCAATTCCTATCTCCAGCGAAATTATAAAGGACACTCATATAGTCTCACAGGCACAGGGAAAGACAAATACACAGCCCAGATTAAAAAAAAAAAAAAAAGAAAGGAAAAAAAAGCGTGAGGTATTAAAAAAAAGGGAACAAGGGAACTCTGGTTGTTTCCCAATTCCATCTTGGCCCAGCCAAACAGCTACATCTCAGGAAGAGGAGGAATCTCATTGCGAGCAGACTGGAAAACGGGGGAAAGGGGAGCTACAGCTCCCTCTCCATGGAGAAGGCTGAGAAGGTTTCCGAGGCCATAGAAAATCACCTGCTTTATTTCCTAGTAGGTCACAGAAGAAACACAAAAAAGAAGAAACCTTTTTTGAGACACTTGATAAAAATAATCACTGGATAGAAAACGGATATAAATTAAACTTGATGCATGTACATGAAACTGTAAATCTGGGCTCATTCTAGACTGCCCACTTAATTTTTTTCTTTCATGAAACCAGTGGGTTTCATAATGAGAAAAAACTCAATCAATCTAACAAGGCTCACAGGAGGGAAGATAAAACTGTGGCCCAGAGAGATAAATGTCTGCTTATGAACAAACTTCCACTCCTATTAAAATCTGTATGTAAGTTCACATACCAACAAATAAGGTAAGGAATTTTCACCAAAATTTGCACCAAACATGCTAGTTATTTGTCAGAAAATGTAAAAAAAAATCAAATATACTAAACTTTTAGAATCAAATTTCTATCCTGTAAGAAAGGTAATTACAATGTATAGCAATAAACTGGTGCTAAGGCACTAGAAGTAATGCAGTTGGATTTTTCACTCATTAGTGTCCTATGATTTACTAGGAGTTTTTCCTCACAGATTCCTTTCTACACGAGGTCCTCTCCTGTCTCTAATAAAATGGGAATTCAAACTGCAACCCTCCCTGCAATCAGGGAACTTGCAGCTTTCTCTTTCCTACATAACTAACAACAGTTTCAGACCTTGTAGTGGCTTGTCTTTGAGACCTCTACCCATCTGCAAGTCTGAACAAAACCAGCCAGCAGTTAAAAATATACTGACAAGAAAACACAGGCTAGTAGAAAGACAAAAACAAATGCATTCATACCCATATACAAAGTTTCTTTGCAGATCAGGATAAAAAACAGAGCACTTTAGTGGAATTGGCCCTGGGGAGAAGCAGACATGATGGGGCGTTCTGAATGATGAAGAGAAATCAGAGAACTAAGCCTAAGAAAACACCATATAGAGTTGGCCTTTGTGCGAGACCAGAGTACAGTAAAGGTTACCTATTAATTTCTTTTTTTTTCATTCCCTCCATATACAACAGAAATCCAGAATGGATTTGGTAACTGCCCTGTGTCTCCTGCACTGCCAAACTGCAGCAGGGGCAGCAGCCTAGAAAACCAAGCGCGGAAAAGGCCTGGCTGGCAACAAACGCTTGGACTCCAAGATCTAGAAGGTCTTTTCAACCATAGCGATTCTGTGAATCTGTGATTCTAAAAGTTTAGCCACAGTAATTTCAGCAAGTGACAGTGGAAGAAGGCAAGGTAAGGAGTGGTCAGGCAAAGCAGAAGAAGCTGAGAAGCCATAACTAATACAGGCTCCCATTTAAAATTCAAAATTTATAATAAAATCTTTTTAAGCATCCAGTATCTCAATGCCAAGAATGAAATCAGCTTTTTATTTACATTTGCTGTGTCACTGCAATACACATCATCACATCCTAGGCATGTATCAACATCCTCATGCAGCTACTGTTGAACCGGAAACCATTGCAATGTTCCAGTATGCATACTTTGCCCATTGGAGAAATATTAAAAAGTAGCTGCTCTGGTTCTAGCTCATATCAAATTTCCCTCTTTCAGTAAATGAATAAACAAAACTATATCAGTCTTGGCTGTTATATCAGTCAGCAGTTTAGATATTTCACAAGGGCCCCAGAGTTACAACTGAAAGCAAAAAAAAAAATCATATAAAATATTTGTCAACTCTGTTATCATGAGAATTAATTCAAGTTTCTCTGGTTTGGAAGAAATGTGTGTATTCCCTAACATAAATAAACAAGACAAGAGTAAACTGCAAAACTTCCAAATTTTGATCCAGGCTTTTATACCACCAGGCTTTAGCCATAGGCACGGAGCCTCCGCTCTCTCCAATTCCATCAGCCCAAAGTGTCTGTGGGAAACATTGTTTGTAATGATCCTCTTCAAACTTGAATGATAAAAGTGCACATTTTGCAAATGACACCTTAGCCAATCTGCCCCATCTGCATGAGAGAGAGCAAATGATTTCACTCTTTAGGCATTTAAAATAAAATGCACATACCGCAAATTCTAAGCTGGCAACAAAATCCAGTCATTAAAAAAGTGATTTGTTTTCTACATTTGCAAACACAAAGGCTCCATTTATTTCTATTGCTATAAAGAAAATGAGCCATTATATTTTTTTAAACAATCACAGCTAGCACATTTTGGAAATGTTTTAATTTCAAAAATACTAACTAGCAAATTAGAGTTTAAATAGCTTTTCTAAAATGGCACCATTTTAGATACAGTGTTCTGATTGATGGCATCGTTTTGGCTGTGGGAAAAGATTTCCCAGTCTTTTGCATACAATGCACTGATGCCTAGTTTCTGCTGGTGTCACTAAAATAAAAGTAAAAAAAAAAAAAAATCCTTTTAAATGTGAATTGTAAATACAATTATATTCACTAGAAAGAAGACATTTTACATTATGGGAGCCTGAAAAAAGCTAAATTTCTTTTAAAATTAGAAATGTATTGTTTCTCTATCCTTCTGTGTCTCTGTCTCTCTTCATAACGGGGAAAAGAAAATATCAAATGTAATTGATACAGCCCAGATGGATACACAGAGTGAGTAGCTTAACCGAACTCACTGGGGCTATTCCTTGTGCAAGAATGTAAGCATCTGCGTGTCCTTCAGGATCAAGATCTGTAATTAAATGAAACCATTATTTTTCAAATTTCTTGATCTGCATTTATTTTTGTGGGTATAGCAACATCTGGTGGACAAATAGCAAAATACAAAGTCTAAACACCTCCGTATGATATATATACGTACATGTAGATATAGATATACACGTACGCATGACACTTGCCTGATTTCAGCTCCATGTAGAGGCCAGGGCTGGTCAGCAGAGGCGCCACCACAGCCTGCACCTTTCTGCTTTCCGTATTTTTTCCGCTCTTCCTGGAAGCCCTAATCACAATGACAGGGGTCCCGGGGCTGCCAGGTGAGCACATCAGTGCAGCCCCGCCGTGTGCCAGCGCCCCTGGAGCTCTCCGCTCCGCAGGCGCCGTCTTTCAGGGACACGGGAACGGAGGCAGAGCACCAGGGGCACACGCAGTCCCCTGGATACCCGTCCACCAGCAGCCTGGAGAGATCCAAGCGGCTCTTTTACTGACAAACTTCTTGTCTCTTCCCGCCCTCCTTCTCCACGGAGCTCAGTATCCTCAGCAGAGCCGGGACACGCATCACAAACTCGCCGGAATCATTACGGGCACATTGTGCCTCTCACTTTGCACAGCACCCATGAGCAGCCAAACACAGCTCCGTGGCGGGGGGCTTGCTCAGGGTAGGGATGTAGGTCGGAATTAGAGAGGTTTCACCAAGCATTTTGCTGAAAGACAAGACAGGGGTCGTGGGTTGATAGAGAAGCCTGAGATCATCCAGAAGTTCTGGTATCCTTCACTGAGGAAAGCTGCACAAGTTTTATCCACAGGCAGCAATTCCAGTGACTTTCAGGCTCTGGACATACCCATATGTGAGAACTTCATCTTTCACTTCCAGCAGCTTCCTCCACGGGGCTACAGAACACTTGCAAGCAGGGATGAGTTATGACACCAGGCATGGCAAGGAAGCAGGTCAACACGGTCCCGTCCACGTGCAGACGTGAGGGGCCATCTCACTGCGCCGGACCTTTCACTTGGCAAGCTGGTGTGCGCACGAAAATCAGCAAGCCTTTGGGCACGGAACCCCCTCCACCCTCGTGAAGAAAAAAACAGGGGCTTAACGCAAGCGGCTAATGGCTGTCCTGACTCACAGCCTGGCTGCGTGCGCACGGGCAGGGCGAAAACCTGTCTCGAGAGAGGGGGACGCAGTGGGATGTGATTTTAAGTGTCATTTTAAGCGGGATTTTAAGCGGGATTTTCAACTTTCCTCGTTTCCCACCTCGCCCCGCGAGCAGCGCCCACAAAGTAGCTGCGCCACAGGCGGTCGCGGCGCATGCGCGGCCGCGGCGCCGGCAGGGCGAGCGCGTGCGAGCCAAGTTTGCCGCTGCGGGGCTTCCGTAGTGGCGCCGCCATGGCGGAGTATTCGTGTGTGAAGCGCACCAAGCTCGTGCTCAAGGGCACCAAGGAGAAAAGGTGGGAGCGGGGACGGTCCTGCTGCCCGACCGGGTGCCCGGGCCTATATCCATAATTCTCTCTCTTTCCTGTAGCAAGAAGAAGCACAAGGAGAAGAAGAGGCGGCGCGAGGAGGAGGCGGAGGAGCAGCTCGACGTGGTCGGTGAGGGCCGCGTCGGGGCCCCCTGCTCCTCGCGAGCGCCTTTCCACGCACATGGGATTCTCCCCGTGTGTTACTGTAACGGCCGTTGGCAGCTGGGCCGGCTGCGTCTTCTGGCCAAGTTGCTCTGTGGGGAGGGCAAGTAGGCCCCCCGAATCAGCCAAAACATTATTATTCTCGTTGACTCATTGTTTTTGCATTTTTAGGGAACTGGTGGGCCATCAGTAACTTCGGTGAAATTACAGGAACTATCGCCATAGAAATGGGCAAGGGAGCCTATGTCCATGCTCTTGACAATGGCTTGTTTACACTTGGAGCTCCACACAAAGGTTTGTTTGGGGAAATCTGTTTGAAGGGAAAGAAGGGCAGTTCCTGTAGTGCAAGGTGTAAAAGCTTCTGATTAAATTAGCGTGGGCCTAAAGACAAACAGTTTTACAGATTGACAGTAAGTAAACATATTTTGAATCTTAGCCATAGCATGTAGATTACTTAAAACTAGTGATTGCCAATTAGATTCCTCTGCCTGTTTTGTTTTTATTCTGTACAGAAAATTGAAGTGCTTTAGAGATGATTATCCATTAAAAGCCTTATCACTTATTAGTTAAAAGTAGTACAACTTTTATTTAATCCTATAAAATTTTTATGGTGTTGGTTGAAGAGTGAAAGTCAATTCAGATTAATTTCAAGGCTTACTGTCAAGTGTTGCTGTAATTATTTTCATGTTGTTCAACTGGGCTGCAAGAGTGGCCATAAAAATTCACTTGTCATCATTTTGAGCCATCAGTCCAACCAGAGCTGTTCCAAAACCCTCACGGTGTACACCTCGAAGTGAGGTCATGACAAAAATGGCAGTGTTACCTCATTTTGGTTTTGAGCTTAGTGGTTTTCAGAATACTCACTTGTGTCACTTGAGCTAAACCATAATATATTTTGTTATTAAAAAAATAGTATTACAGGGAGATAAAAGTTCTTATAGCTGTCTGGAGAATTACAGCATGTTTTCAGTTGTAAATTTCTGGAAGCAAGGACTGTCTTTATTTTTTTGTCTTGTTTAAAGCATTCTACTTCTATGTATGTTAGAAAGCACCTGTGTTTTGTTTTTTTTTCCTTGTCTTTTTTGAGCATGTATCTTCAAAAGGAATTTAAAAAAAAAATCTAGCAACATGGTGTCCTATGGTATGTAAGTTGTAGCAATAGTTGTTCTAGAATTCGTCAAGCTCTGTTAAACTCCATCGTGCTAACAGGTTACAATATGGAATTTTAATATTTCATACCTAAGTAATAGAAAATTCATCCCTCAGATGATGAAGGCCCTAGTCCTCCCGAGCAATTTACAGCAGTAAAGCTGTCTGATACAAGGTAAGCGTTATTTAAAAAAAAAAAGAAATGCTATAAGTTTTGATTTTTATCATCATTGCTTTTGGTGTAAATACATGTTTAGTAGTTTCTTCAAAATTGCTGCATAATGATAACATCTGTTATATGTTGGGTATTAAGGATTGCTTTAATTCAAAACATTGTTTTCCTGTATTTTTCTCTTTGAGGATTGCTCTGAAGTCTGGTTATGGCAAATACCTTGGTATAAATTCAGATGGACTTGTTGTCGGACGTTCAGATGCTATAGGATCAAGAGAGCAATGGGAACCAGTCTTCCAAGATGTAAGTTGGAATAATTCTTTTGATATTCCTGGCATTTAGCTGTATTTTGAGTTAAGTCTATATCACGAGGCTGTAAAGTATTCTTTGTCCATGCAGTAAAAGCCTTTTGAAATCTCAAGGCTATTATATCTTTTAACTTTTTAATTTCCTAACTATCATTTATTTACTATTTTTCTTTAAAAGCTCTTAAAATACTTTACTGCATTTTGGCAGCTATATACAATTTGGAAATAAAGGAGACAGTAATACAGCCAGCCAGCTGTTACAGCATCAATACAGAACAGTATTACAGAGCTTCATTGTATATCATAGAGGATAAATGTTATGAATTGAGATTTATATACAAATTCTCTATGTTAACAATATGTTGTTATTTATGCAGAAGAAAATGGCATTACTAGCAGCAAACAGCCGCTTTATTAGATGTAATGAAGAAGGAGACATAGAAGCCCAAAGTAAAACTGCAGGAGAAGAAGAAATGATAAAGGTAATAGAAGTTATGTAAAAAAACATACAATTAATGCAGGATTGGTATGAACATTCAGTCTTACCCAGTTTACTGCAGTCTACAGCATATGGTTGCAATTCTGTTCTATAAGCTGTCTAGAGTTTTGGCCTCAAAAAAGGCAAATGAGCACTAGGATTACATAAAAATTCCAGTAGAGATAGGAAAATATTTTATTCTTTCTGATGTTAATGGTAATGGTGCTGCTTTGACATAAAGGAGATTTATAGTGATATCAAGGACTAGACTTAACACTTCCACCCCATGCAGCAGGCTAGAGCTACTGCTTTTATTGCAGTTGTCTTCAGTGGTGAACTAGCAAATTGAAAATCTGAGAATTTCAAAAGTTACTATGACTTATATTCTATTATGAAGAATGTATTATCGTCTCTAACTTGTGTTTTCTGTGTGTGTGTTGGTTGTTTTTAATATGCATTTTCTCTTTTGTCTTTCTCTCAATGACCAGATTCGCAGTTGTGCTGAAAGAGAAGCTAAGAAGAAAGATGATTTTCCAGAAGAGGACAAAGGAAATGTTAAACAGTGTGAAATCAATTATGTGTATGTAATTGAAAGCTATTAACATACAGCATTCTAAAATCAACTCTCCCTGTGACTTCCCCATACTCAAGTGCCTTTTTGTTTTAGGAAAGCATTAGGGGTCTCTACTCCCTGACTCGTCATGCTGACAGTTGAAGTGACTCTTTAAAACCTTTAATCACTTCATGCTCATCATGTACCCATAGAAATCTTAGGGCAATGCTTGATATCATGATAGGAGTTTATTAGGGGAGTTGCCTCTTGCAACTCATTAAGTCATTAAGATTCTGATTACAGCCGCTGTCTTACTGAAACACAAAACTCCAGAGAAGTTACTTTTTACATTTCTTTCCCCTTATAGAAAGAAATACCAAAGTTTTCAAGACAAAAAACTCAAAATAAGCAAAGAAGACACAAAAGCCCTCAGAAAAGCCAGAAAGGAAGGCACTTTTCATGAAACGCTGCTTGACAGGTATTTTAAAGTACAAAAAATAATGTGCTAATTAAAAACTACAGGGAGGTGGGTTTTCAGTGTACTTCCTCTCTGATCTATGTTCTACTATTTCTGCTTTGGTTTTTGTTCTGGAAGTTCCCAGCTTTGGATTTATCCAGAAATTACTTCTTGTTGACATCTTAAGCTAAGTTTGTTTGGTTTGTTTACTGCCAAGGAGGCAGAAATTAATTTCAGTCATAAAAATTAAGTTAACTTTTAACATTTTGAACATGTATGGCACCAGCACATTTTGGAGAGGGGAGACTTGCCATGTTTTAATACATGCTTTTAAATTTTAAGTGTCTCCATAACACTTAGACAGGTAAAACACTCGGGCATAATCGTTTTCTGTTTTAATCTAATTCTCGTTTCATTACTCTTTCCTTATAGGAGAGCAAAAGTGAAAGCTGATAGATACTGCAAGTGACATCCAGCTAATCCATCTTCTGTATCTTTGGTGACATGGTCGAGCTAAAAACGAGAGTGAAAAGTTTTACAATGATGCATTTTTTACAGAAGGCATTTTGTTTGTTTTTATTATGATATTTTTAAAGGATCATCTGAGAGCAGTTAGCTCACTCACTAAAGTCATTTTTCAGTAATATTATTACACATCTTAAAACTCCATGCTGTTGAAACTATTAGGTAATTATTTAACTGAAAATAAATTATTTGACCCCCTGAATTTTCCAAAGTTGATGAAGGGAACCTGAACTTAGAAGTGGTGTCTAAGGGTAGGAAGAGAACAACAACAAACTTCAAAGTATTGTTAATGCGTTGAGTCATTAAGAAATCTGTAATTGAACAAGTAAGAAATAATTGAAAATGAATGTCTTTGAATACATCCTCTTAGATCCAGGTAGGACTTTTCAGAGAGCCTCTGCAGCGGGTGAGGCTTTGGGCCAGCATTTTCAGATTCTATAAAACAGCATTCAATAAGAGGACCAGTGTATAGGTAAATAAATGGTGTAATCCATGTACTGGCAAGAGTATAGGCAAATCACAAAAATCTTGTTACAAATGGATATGCAGATGCTTCATAAGAAAAGAGGAGGACTGTTTTGTGTGAACAAAAGGTGTTTGTTTTATGAGAGGGCAAAGAATTTGGTTTCAAATGAAATTTTGTTGGTTTGTCTACTGCATGGACTTCAATCTGTCTTTAATATTTAAGAAAACAGGGACTTTTTTAAGGTCATACTATAGTATGCATTCCTCATATCTCCTGTAAATTATGGGGTTTTTTTTCTCTTTTGATAATGAGAAATATTTGCAATAAAAGCATCTCTGTAGGAACTACATTGTCACCAAGTAACCTTTATGAAGCAGATTAAAGAAGCTGTGACCAGTGTTGAGGCTTTTTATGGTACTAACCTGAGTTGTCTCCATGAAGGCCTCTTCTGTCTGTCAGTTTGAACTGCACAAATAATACAAAGCTCTAAGACAGTGCAAGATAATGAGGTCCAGCCCAAGACCAGACCAATAAAGTCTAGTCAGTGGTGACAACTTAAATTGGTCTAATTTCATAGGCAGTTGGTCTTGAGGGGAAAAAGCATAAAGAATTTAAGTACCTCATAATTGTTTAAACCCACTATTAAATTTTCTGCATTAAAACAAACTACGTATGGAAGGCTAGTTAAGGGTAGCCATAAAAGTATTTATTGTTCCAAGGCTTTAGAAAAGCCCATACAAATTTATGGAACCTGAGAAATGAAAAACTGTGGTTGGGCAAATTCACATTATAACAGAGAAATTATTAACCTTGGTTGTTTCTAGATTTTTCGTTTGCTTTTGCTAGACCTTTTTCAGAGTTGCTTTTAAGCTCTCCCTGCCCGGTACTACCCATTATAAACACATTGTCTCTGTAAGCTTCTTTTTTGTTGTTATTTTTTACGTATACCTTTGTACTATTCTATAAGGGTAGATAAATTCTTTAGTTTGTTATGCAGGTACCTGTTTAGGAATAAGTGCCTTTTCTTCCCACTTAGTTTTTGCTCCTGGAGGACGTATTTAACGGGAAATCAAAATATTCCTTCTGGCAAGTCGGCTTGCGGAATCAGAGTGGGATAGTTATGTTTTTAGCTTCCTCAAATGGATAAATCCTTAAAGACCTTCCTCTCATTCCAGCTGCTCCATACGACACTGTATTTTAGTACAGATAGAAGTAATAACAGAATACTGAGAAATTCAATAAAGGCCAAGTCTGAGGCTGTGCTGAATGGAGGGGAAAAAAATACATTAAATTCACAAATGAAACTCTTTTTCCCTCAATATTCAGAGTTAAGTAGAAGAGACACCCATCAGTAAATTATTTTTGAACCTCAGTGACTTTTTGGAGAATTTCTTTCTCCCAAATCTGTCACTTACCTAATTATTGTATTTCAGGGCACACTCTGTTGTTGTTAAAAAGCAATAGTATCAGATGGTAATGTAAAAAGTGTTTACCCGATTTACCAGTATTAAGTAGCTTCATTTAATAAAAAAAACTATAAAGACAGCTTACTGTTATAAAATGTACTTGGGGATACAAGCTTTGACTTTCCTGCTTTTCAGATTCATACACTATCCTTTTTCTTATATTCAAAAATGGAAAGCAGGCAACTGAAGACTTCTCTCCTATTTATTCTTGCACACACTGTCCTCATTTCCTATTGCTTACCCTGTATGTTAAGATGTTGGTTTCATTCCCCTGCTTTGCCCCTGCCTCCCCCGCCTGCCTCATTCAGGATCTTTCTTGTCTGGGCTTGTGCCCTAGACTTTTAGCTGTCTGCGATGGTTATTTCAGCAGTATTGCCCTGTGCTGCAGTAATGAACCTCAATACTGCATTTCAAGAATGATACAGTTGTTTTATGGGGGCTGTTTTGGTTAATGACTTTAATGACTACAGCTGTAGAGAATGTCTGCATCTATATGTAAACACACTTTTTATCTACACTGTCTTCTACTTTTTTGTTGTTGTTGTTGTTGTTGTTGTTGTTAGGCATCTCTGAAATTTGTCCTTTTCATTAGGATCAACTAATGCCTAAAGTTTTGCGAGATGACATTTTGCAAATTTTATTTCCAGTTCTGGCACAAGCCTTCATTTGAGCTTACTGTTTAAGCTTATCATGTATGAGGAATGATTGAAAACTGTCTCTATTTCATGTCAATTTCTATTCACTATACATTATTTCAAAGCAAATTTTGGGGAAAACACATTTTTTAGGGTGAGACTACAATTTTTGCAACTGTTTAATGCAATTAGCAGATCTCCTAGAACTGCATTTAAATTCCTTCACTCATCAAAAACTCAGTTCTAAGATATGATCAACTGCAACACTTTTGGCTTGCGTTAAGGGTGTGACTCCCAAGAAAAGCTAAGGGTACATGAAGTAGCAAGTACCAGGGGTAAGCTCTTGCAATACAGCTCAAGCCTCAGGGAACAAAATGCACAGTGAGGTAGTGCTGACAGAAAGCTGCCTGGGATTAGTAGTCTTAGAGGCTACTTAGTCTTAGAGAATATTTACAAGCTTGCAGAGAGCTGTGTGTGTTTGTGTCACACAATTGCTTTCAAGTAAAAACTGATGTGACCAATTTTCTGAGAAGGGAGGACCCCAAAATCTGTCTTTTCCTCAAGAGGTAACAGGCAACCGTGTAGGCATACAGCGTTGTGAGCTTTCTACCACCCTCAGAAATGGTCAGTGAGGTGAACCCTTGTGTACGTGGTTTGGAGGCTTTTGAATAGCAGTGTCTGGTCCCCAAGTTTTCTACCTCGTTTTTCCTGGGTGTGTGGGCTGTGCTGCCTTCCCCCCAGCGGCTCGGGGGCCGTGCCTGGAGTTGCTGTTTGGCACCGCGTGTGCCCAGGAGGGCTGACAGGGCTGTGCTGCGCTGAAGCCGGAGGAGGAAGGCGGGAAGCTAGAGGCGAACAGATGATTGCCAAAAAGGCTACATCAAGGGCCTGCTCCACAAGCCAGATCCAAGGTGAGTCAGCTTTTCAGGGGGAAAAAAAAAAAAAAAAAAAAAAAGCTAAGGATGTTTAAGGGAGGAGAAAAAAAAAAAAGGCAAGACCAACTTAATCTGGCTATTTTTCAGACCGTAAATCACACTGTCTTATTTCCTCCTTATCAAAGGTGTTACAGGAGAACGTTGAGTCTTTCCAGCTACAGTGTAATTTTCCTCACATCTTAAATCCCCTTATTGACTCTGTATCTTCCTCCACGTGCACCTAAAGCTTTTGATTGTTTGTTTAACCTTGATTCCTGAAGCTCTGCCCCGTCCCAAGCCTAAATTTTGAGCCGGTTCCCTCCCACACGTGGCTGCACCCGCTCCACTTGCCCACGGCTTCCACCCTTGAAGTGCTTTTCCTTCTCCCTTTCCTGACTGGATTTCTGCATTGCCCTAGGACTTTCCCATCCCATTTGCCAGGGACTTCCCTTCTCCTCCTCCTTCCCACCCCCGTCTGCTTTATGAGAGCTCAGCTAATGACGTGGCCGATTAAATCAGCACATTAGGGACGGTTCTGCTTGTTTTTCCTGTGCTAAAAGCACGGGGCAGGTCTGGCAGCCGCTGGGTGCAGACTGCAAGGAAAGTGAAAACCGAGGCACCTGCGTTGTACATTTCATATTTAACACGATGCACTGGGAATGGTCGATGACATACTTTTAGGTTATATCCTTGTTTATTCACGCCGCCGCCACCGGCGGAAACTGGCGCCGCAGGTTTGCACTGAGCTTTGCCCAAGAGGGACAGTTTTAAAAATGAGAAAAAGGGGAAAAAAAGAAAATGGCGTTGGAGGCCTCCCGGGGTTGTTTTTATTTTCGCCCAATCACACGCGCAGGCGGCAGCTCGCGGGGCGGCTCTCACCCTTCGACGCTTCTCGGTTACTTCGGTTGTTTTCCATCTTTCGACGCTTCTTTTTCCTTCTACATCTCGTGACGCTCCCCGCCCTCCCCTCCTTCCCGCCCTCGGCGCGTCACGTGGGCGCGCGGCGTCACGTGGGCGTGAGGCGGCGGCGGGGCCGCGTCGCAGTGAGCGCCGAGCAGCTGGCCGGCTTCAGCAAGTACAAGGTACCGGCCGAGGCGCCGGGCTCCGCCATCCCCGCGGGGAGGCCTGAGGGGGGTGGAAGAGCCGCCTGCGGGGGGGCCTACGACGTGCCCGCCCTGAGGAGGGAGTCGAAAGGGGGAGGCTGCTCCCCTCGTGAGGGGGGTTTGTAGTGCCCCCTTGCCCCGTTACCTCGGGGAGGGGCCGCTGTGGTGGTGCAAGGGGGGCACCCAGAGGCCTTCTAGCCTCCCCTTCCCCATGTCGTAGTCCCCCTGGGTCGGAGGACGCTGCCCCGTTCAGTGCAAATGGGGCTGCGCGTGGCCTCCCTGTGCCCCCCAGCCCGTCCTGGCGGCAGCGCGCGCAGGGCCGGGCGAGCCCCGGAGCACGCGGACCCTGCGCCTCGNCCGGGCGGCGGGTGCCGCCGCCGTGCGCGCTGCGGGGCGGCGGGTGGGCGTTTGGGCGCCGAGAGGCGTTGCTTGATCGTTAGTTCTGGTCTTCGCGCTCAGAGCTGCCTGCGCTGCCCTCCTTTTCTGGTGAAACGTTGCGTGGTTGCACCGAGAGCAGCGTCTCGGCTGCGCCCGTGCGCCGCCCCCGTGAAACTTGTGCAGGAAGGGCCGTTCAGCTCGTTTAAATCTCCGTTTCTCTGCTCGTTTCGGCACTCGGAAAGGAGGAGCGCGGAGGAGCGGGGAGAAAGAAGCCCGAAAAGGGAGAACTCAGCGGCCAAAGTACACCGATTATAGGAGATTCTCTAAAAAAGATCGAGTGCCCTATTCCCAAACCATAGAGCAGTATTTAATAACACAAGGAGATCATTATATGTATATGCATTTTTAGGATGAAGATGAGGAGAGCTTGCACTGAGTATTAAGGAAAGATGCCCAGTACTGTGCACAGCACATACTGTGGGGAGCAGTAAGGAAAGTGCTGGATTGCTTGGACTGGGTGCTCAGCCTGTCCTGTGCTAGTGATTCAGGCTGATTTTTAAAATACTTGCTCAGCAGTTGTTGGATTGTGCATTAGTTCTCTTTATTATGTTTATTAGCCACTGCATAATAACTGTTGTTATTTTTTTTTCCAGGTAGCAATTCAGCTTGACAGTTTGTTTAGCTGCCCTGTACCTCTCCTGCTCCACTTATATTCATAATGTAGCTTTGATGCATTACTTGGATGTTTTACTTGTTTTTGCCTTTCCACATACCTTGATGTCTTTCTCTTCCACAGGGTTTTCTTTCGTTTAATGTTTTGGTCTTACACTGCCACACATCCCTTTTTGCATTGTTACATACGTTACAGAGTCAGCTGTGCATCAAGTAATCAAAATACACAGCTGATTAGTGGAAGGTTATTTTAATAAAAGAGATAGGAAGTTACTTAATTGCTCAGGAACAGCTGTGTTATAGGGGGCTCAGTGCAGCTTCAGAAAGGAAATTTATGGCAACCGCCTTGTGTTAGAGAGCTTTTGTTGTCTCTTTTTTGGGACACCCCTCAAAATGTTTGAAGTTGTGCAGTTTGAAACTGAAGGTGGTTGTCCATGGGCAGTTTGGTGGCCACAGGAGTAATTTAGTAGCTGCTTATTTCATTCTGTTGATAGAAAATGCCTGAGGTTTTTGTTTGGTTGCTTGCTTTGTTTTGTTTTTCTGTTGCTGTTGAGAAATCCTTGAGTAACAAAAGCTATTTCTGTGCAGTAACTGGGATAAGCTACAGGAGCAGCAAGTGCATGTGATCTTCCAGAAGACCCAGGAAAACAACTCTGCCTTGGTCTGTGTGTGCTTGGTTGCGTTAGGCTTTACAAGCAGGAAACTTGACTTCCTAAGGCTAAACTGTTTAAAGAAGGTTCAGGGCAGGCTTTCTGCTTTCTTTTTGTCCTGTTGGAAAAGCTTGCAGTCAACCTGTACCAAATGTAAAAGGTAAAAAGTTTTTTTCCCCTCACTAAATTAAATTTGTTTTTTAAAAGAAATAATATTATCTGGTTGTTTTAACATCTTTTTGAGTTTCTTTTTCTGTGCCATCGTATCATTGAGTTTCTAAAGAAACTTAATAATCTTGGCTTTCTTCAGATCTTTTAATGCCAGCTTAACCAGTTTAATGGATGCAGAGAAGAGCTACAGGTTGTTTGGGACGGTTATTAATTTGATTTGCTTGCTTTGTACATAAACAGTTGAGACGTCTAAAATTATGGCATATAAGGAGGGGATATTCTCTCTGTTCTCTGTATTTCTGACTTAGCCATTCCCTTTCCCTGCCTCTATTGTGGCTTAGGTTGCAGAGGAAAAGGGAGGAGAGAGGGAGAGAGAGGGAGAAATGACTTGAAGTTTAGCACTGGGAACATCACTTGAAATGCTCTTTGCTGGATCCATACTGTTTCCCCTGTGTGCACACAGACAGTGCTGACAAGTTAACTGATCTTTTTCTTGGTGGAGGTGTCTAGTACAAACTCCTTGAAAACGAAAACTGCCAATAATTCTGCCAAGGAAGCAAGATGCCCAAGCTGAAGATATTTATAAAACTATGGCGATCTTAACCTCAACCTTTGTACAATTGATTGCTTACAAGCCTTCTTACTAACCTTGCACAACTTCAGCTTGTTGCCTGGTTATTGAAGTTTCCTCTGCAAAAAAAGAGTCTCTTCTGAATGTAAAAGCTACTGTTTTGGATTATTTTTTGTCATAGGCTTTATCTGACAAGGAGCCTATTTTGGAAAGCTTTGCTATTGAAATGTCTGAGTCTGTTGTGCCAGACTCTGCAGTAGGATGGATATGTGATATCACTTTTTCTAACTTATTTTAGCATTGCAAAATGGCAAATTTCACAAACAAGTGCAGTAATGCTGCTAACTATTTTCTTGGCTGCACGTGAAGCTTCTGTTTCTTGTTGCCTGCTTAGTCATCTGGTGGCCTTGCCTACCTTCCTCATTTTAAAAACATCCTCATTTTGGTAGTGAAACGGACACCCGAATTTGAGTTCTTGCTCAGCTGTGCGAAGTCTATCCCTGCACTGTATTCGAAGCCAAGGAAATGCATTTGTTCTTGGCAAGAAACAGCATAGCCCTAGACTTGCATCTCGTGTAGGAAGCCCAAACCATTGGAAATAATACAAAATAAAAACACTAGAATGATGCATGAAAACCAGTCCAGGTTTAAAATTCCCGTTTTCCATTGTGACAAATTTTGTCAGTGTTTGGGAGCGTGCGGCATTGTGCTAGACATGGATTTTTTTAGGTTACTGCATTGGAAGTGGGTAATAGGACCTGCCTAAGGCCCGGCTGGACATCAGTTGTCTCTTAAACAGTAGGTCTGTAGCTCCTAGGGCTTTTCCCTGCCTAGAGAGCCTGAATGCTCTGCAAGGAGGCGCCGGGGAGGGAATCGAATTTGGTACGTGCTGAGGCGCAGAGCTGGCCCGGCAAAGCCCAGAGGAGCTGGCTTGGCAGCTTAGCAGGCTCTTCAGCGCTGAAGACACCCAGCGAAAGAGCGAGGAGAGGCCGGGGCAGCCCGCGTGCCGGCCCGGGCAGCCGCCGTGCCGGCCGGGAGCGGAGCAGCCCCTCCAGGGCACTGGGGAGGCAGCGGATCTGCTGCCTTTCCGGGGATGGCTCGTGTGCCCCAGCGGCTGCGGAGCCGGCCCGCCCGAGGAGCAGGCGCAGCCCGTCAGCGGCTGCTTGTGCCGCCCCGGGTAGGGCGTGCTGCAGGGACGGCCCGTGGGAGCGTGCGTGCGCGTGGGGTGCGGGCGGTGGGGGCTCAGCGGGGGCACAGCCCGGCACGCGCTCCGGGTGCCTCGAGTACGCCCGCGTTCACCAGCTCTCACTGCTCCTCAGCCGCCCGTGCAGGAACGGAGCGAGGCGCCTTTCAGTTGCCTTTCTGAAAGGGGGCTGCAGTCGGGCTCAGTGCCAGCTTGGCAGCACCATCCCACGCCAAGCAGAAAGCAGCCTCCAGCTGCTTCTGGAGCCGTGGTGCCAGAGGTGCATCCGTGGTACCGGAGGTGCACATGCGCACCCTCCATCCGCGTTCTGCCCGCTCCCCCTGTGCCAGGTGCCCCACAGCACTCAACACTGCGTGCAGACACAAGCAACACCATCAAGTGAGATGGTGTAACGAATAACCCCAAGAGACTGGAATAATCGGTGTCAAGATTCAGTGTCAGCCAAGCTTTTCTGAAGAGAACGTTCTTCAAGCACTCCTCCTTGCTCATGCATCGCGCTGGTGTTTGACTGAGCCCCATGGAATAAAAATGGGCTTGTCCAGTTGTGATAAATCTGTGCTTCTCCTGGACTGGGGTGGATGCACGAGCTGAAGCTTTGTGTGACAGCGTGGGGTCGATGACGTTTGTCCACTGCCTCTCTCATTTTCCTCGGCTCCTTGAGTCTGCTAGACTTTCCCTTTAGCATCAAATTATGATGAGTTGAATTAGCTGAACTAAAGGTTTAGTTCAAAACTAAATCTGCTACAATATGAGATGTGTTTTAATAAAGAAACTAAATAGTAACTAACTTAACTGTCTCCACAGTATGCAGAAGACTGCAGAAGTAAAACGTACCCTCCTTCAGGACCAACGTAAGTTGTATGGTTGGGCTTCTCTAACAATTTACCAAAAAGAAGTAAATTGGAAGGTTGAGCTTTCTAAGATTTGACTTATTTGCTCATATTTTCAGATCTAGAAAGTATTGATTACAAGATGAAAGCACTAGTTTTGTTAAATTTATGCTTTTTTTTTTTTTTAATTTGAACTCTGGTGCTTATCTTTCAGGTTCCTCGGGAATGTTCCCACATATGTCATAAATCTCGATTTACCTCCCAGCAAAAGATGGGATGAGTTGATGCGTGACAAAAAGACACAGGTATGAAATAGAGGGGTTACTTTTAAGCTTAGTGTATATAAAACCAGCACATAAGCTTTTATTATGGAGAGGTTTGTAAGGAGAACCTGGGATGAAACTGTCTTAATAAAGGGTTAGGATTTCTAGTTTGTTGTTGTGTATTTGTTTGTTCTTGTTTCTTAGTACAGTTCTAGAGTAAGATAATTGCTTAAATGAACATCTTTCTGTGCAACACGTAAGCTAGTGAGATCGAGTGCAGGGGCGCGGTTGGGACATACGATTTTTATTTTTAAAAATGAACTTAAACCAATGGGCTTTTTAAGCATCAGGTGGCACCTCCAGTTTTGAAAGGTCTCTCAAACTTTGGAGTTAAATCAGATGAAGTGGCATTTGTGACAATTCACATTTTGCGAAGCGAAAGTTCCTCCTCCTTTTCTCAGAAGTTTTATCTAGTATTTTTGGCTTTGTGAACATCAATGATTAAGCAAAGAGCTTTTAATTGGTATTTTAGAGATGGAAGAATATTACCCATAAATGTGATCACAGGAGCAGAATACAAGAATGGCCTTTTCCTGTAATTCTTTCTTTCCTTAGTGAAGGGACATACAAGAGCTGATCTACGCAGTCATTTGAATAAAGGTTGAAGAGCAGCTATCCCATAGCTTTTCTCAGCATTAATACCACACTTAGCCCTTCTCATAAGTACATATTTTTCAAGAAAAAGTTGTTTTGAAAAGTATTTTGATAATTCTTAAGCTCAATAATGTCCTTGTTCTTTTTAGTTGAAGATCGTAGTCGAGAATATTAAAGCCATAGTAAATACATTCTTCCCTAGCGGCAAAGTTGTTGACTTGGTGGATCACAAAATAGTAAGTATTGTCAGCTTAAATATTGTACTATTCTCACTATTCTGACTAGCAGGATGTTACTGAATTTGGTTAATTATAACTTTACATGTGATAATTCCTCTTAGATTCTTGGGGGGGAAAAAAAATCTTAGTTTGCAGAGTTAAATTGTACTGAAACCATCCAACCCAAAATGCCTGTGTCTCCTCCTCTTTTAACTTTTCCTAAGAATTCCTCATGTTTGGTTGGTCATGCTAAGGCATTTCCAGCAGCACGTGTGCCTGGTCTCTCTAGCAGGGCTGCTGCTTGCTGTGCTGAAGTCCTCTGACTCAGTAGAATCAAATCAGCTTTTGAAAGCCGCAATAAATGTCTGAATCGAGGCAATGTTGCTTATGCTTGGTTTTAAGGAAGAATTCACGTGCTTTAACTTACAGTCAGGACGGGAAGAAACATAGGGAGCCAGAGACTGCATCAGGTCATGCCTGCCCCGTCTCAGCTCCCTGTGATAGCGCCCGCGCCCCCACAGGGAGGTAGCTGCACGGGCAGTCAAGCCAGTTTGTCAAAGATAAGGGTGCTTTCAAACACTAATAGCCTCGAGCTCAGTTCCAGATGAGCGCTTGTATGTTGAGTCTTATTTAACTCTTTTCTGCCTATTGCTGCTAACATGAACTGGATTTTGTGCCAGTCTCCCTTGCTCACGTGTCAGTATTTTGATTGATGGTAGTTTTTACTTTCCTTGAATATGTGCTTTTTCAGGTACTGCACAAATATCAAGTACTGTACAAGTTCTACAAATTGTAGGGGAATTAAATACACGTTTTTTAGCACTAAGAATGCATCTATTGCGGTGGTCTATTTCAGATTTTTTTTTTTTTTTTTAAATATATTCATTTGCACAG
>VZSV01000017.1:2932038-2971730 GCA_013398735.1 Nothocercus julius
AAAAAAGAAAGAGAAAAACCAAATTCATCTCCTGCTGCATGACAACAGTATTTAAAGCGAATAAATTGGATAAACCTTGCAGCAGGCTGAGGTGTTTTGTGCAGCAGAATTCGAGGCCTCCTTTGAGGAGGGGGGCTCGTTTGCGCTCCCGCGCGGCTGTGTCCGCACTCAGTGCGCCCCGACGTCAGTGCTGGGTTTCACACTGTGCTCCCTTTCCCTCTCGATCCTTGAGCCTCTTTCCCCTCTCCCCACAAAGGAAATGAAGTTGCAGGCAGGTATTAATGCTGTTTTCTCCCAGAATCTACACAAAGAAGGTCCCCAGGCCTGTTTCTTTCCTGTTTCTTGCTCTGTGTGCAGCACATTTACTGCTTAAACAAAAGCTCTCATAGAAATACTGGTGTGTGTAGCAACTTGCTTATGAACTCTTTCTGTAAAGTGAGTTTTTAAAATTTATACATATTCATAGACACTTTGAAGCTTCTGGAGAAGGAAATTTTACTTTATTTCTTTTTGTTCTAGGGGAAATTGTTATTTTTAACATCTTCTATGAAATTTTTACTGTCTGTACTTCCATAGTGGCAGAAGATAAAACAGGTAATGCACATCTGAATAGTTATGATGGTTTTGTCCTGTGAAGGGAAAGGGCCAGCTCAATGGCAGAATGTAAGTCTCTAATTCAACTTCAACTGCAGGAACCAGTAGAAGAAACTAAAAGCAATGTGAAAGAATACCGTGGGAATCACTAGGAGATTACCAGTGTGTTAGACTTAAAGAAAAGTACCTACTAAGAAGACGATAACTTTTTACTATATGGCATTTGCTTTCTGTGGAAAAGAAATGCTATTTTCCTTATTTTGGTGTGACAGGTTGTTCCAGTGCAAGCCATTTGGCACCCAGGTGTAACAGATATGCCATGCTAGAGAAAATGCGC
The DNA here is from genome assembly GCA_013398735.1 of Nothocercus julius. Classification (NCBI taxonomy): domain Eukaryota; kingdom Metazoa; phylum Chordata; class Aves; order Tinamiformes; family Tinamidae; genus Nothocercus; species Nothocercus julius. The sequence continues at coordinate 2,932,970 of VZSV01000017.1, forward strand.
TACTGTCCGTTCTCTTAATCACTTCAACAGCCCTTGTCTGCACCTGTACCAACAGAGGGAACCTCAGGTTCTCAGAGGGCTTACAAAAAGCTTGTTTTTTAAAAAAACAGAAAGAGTTATTAGCAGTGTATCATGTTAGTATGAAAAGCATCCTATGCTGAGCTGGACAGCAAGTTAAAAGATTATCTGATTTCAATTATGGCAAAACATTTGATACAAAACAAAGCTTTTTTTTTTTTCTGACTTTATGCAATAGAGATCTCTACAATGGCAATTTTACAGCTTTCCCGTATGTGTTTATTTTCCTAAGCTTAAACTTAACGTCCCTTTTTTTTAGCAAATTGTGTGTGTATATACGTATATATAGTTTATTTATTTATTTAACACAGGGAGGCTTTACCATGCCAGAAACTTGGATTTTGGCCTCTTTCTTGGGTAAGTACCTAAGACACTGTCATTTTTTTTATTTTATATATATACATCTGTGTGTGTGTGTGTGTGTGTGTGTGTGTGTGTGAGTATACAAATATATATATACACACACATACACACATGTGTAAACTTTGCAGTTTAGTGACTAACACTAGATTTTCTTTTGGTGTTCACGCTACATGCCTCATTACTTGGTATTTCACGTTTGCTTTTATTCTCCCAGTATATTTTGTAGTGTCACTAACCCAGTTGATTCTTAATGCCCAGCTGGAATTTAAATGTTCATCTTCATTAGAATTTTCCTTTGTCTAACAAACCTCAACTGTAGATGGCTGTCACTCCATTTATTCCTTGATTAGCATGTGTCATACTGCTCCCCTTCTGTCAGAAAGACTGGGGATGTGTTCCCTGAAAACTGAAACCACTTTTCAAACTAAAAGTTTGTTGTTCCTAAAAACTTTGTTTCCAGAGAATTGAATTCTCTAATAAAGTGGCATCCCACTAGATACACACTCAGCAGAAAAAGCTCCTTGGGATAATTTTACAAACTAGAAGTGGGTCTTGCCTTCATTTGAGGGGAAAAAAATACAATGGTACAGGTTTGTGTCTTCTCCTTTTGAAAATAAGAATTTGATCATTCTGCTCCAGGACGAAGTGCGCGCGGTTTCAAGATTCAGTAGGTTTGGTGACTGAAGCAGCACTCCTAGTTGCCTGTGGGTAAAGCTGTGGCCAAAATAAGCCAGCCTTTTAATTCTGAATAATATTTGGACTGTTAGTTTGCAAAAAATTGGCTCTTTCCTTGGAGTGCGCAGATGCTCAGAGCTGGGCTGCGGTGGTGGCTCTTAGGATCCCGGACAAGGGAGATTCTGGCATCGCACACGGGAGATGGGCTTTTTGTGGCTGGAAGTGTTAAATCTGCAGCTGGGGGTGTTTCAAATGCTGTGCCATCTTCTGCAGGTGGGATGTTAAAAACAGTTCCTGGACTGTAACTCAGGAACTGAAACCCACAGTGGTAGTGCTGGACTTCCAGAGAAACAACAAAACCGTATTTAAGTCTACAAATTTTGCAGGATATATAGGCATGGTGTCTGGAGTCAAGCCAGTAAGTATTGTTTTTTTTTCTTCCTTTTTTTTTTTTTTTTTTTGTCAATGAGCTGATAATGCTTCAGGCTTTAAGATATAAACTGTTGTTCTTTAATCACCCACCCTGAGCTCTTAATTATTCCAGTGCATAATATAGATATCCAAAGAAAGGTAGGCAAAAAAAGTGCTGCACTTTTCTGGTGAAAGGAAGTTGTTCAAACACAAACACAACCATTTCTTACAGGAAGTTCTGAACAAGCGCTTCAAAAATGTCATATTCCAAGTGGGTAAATAGTAGAAGGGTATACAAAATAAACCTCTTCCCAAGTGGTTGGCTCAAATAGAAAGGAGCTGCTATGTTCCCAGAGTAGAAACAGCATACCTGAGAGCTATTGTAAAGATCTCCCTCTTGGAACAGTAAGCCTGCATTATAAGATAATTGATGTTAGGCATTTTAAGTCTGGATTTTATCTAGTCTTTAAAACATACTGAACTATACCAGGTGCTCCAACTTAGCACAGCTCCATCTTCTCCATATGCTCAGCTCTATCGTGGTTGACCCTTTTCATAATAAAGTAAGTTTCTGGCATAAATCCTTGTTTTGCCTCCGTGTCCAATAAATGGACACGAGTCTATCTTTGTAATGATCCAGTGTAACTGCATGCCACAGGGGAGGACATGGCAAACACTGATTAGAGAGGATTGGGATCACGGCTTGAACTGGATGTTGAAAGTAGTGCAGTTAAATTGTATGTGGTTCTGTGTCCATGTGAACAACACTAACATAGCAGTATTTACTTATGCTGGAACCTAAGAATTTGTCTTGAAGTTGGACTAGTCCTTGGAGGTCTGAAAACAAGGTTACAGACAGCAGGGGAGGAGAAACTAGTAATTCAGCAATGCCGAAAGGTCAAAAAGAAAAAGCACCGTAGGCCTGACTTGCTTATATAAAACCTCAGCTTGCTTGTTGCTGTGTAAGCCCAGGAACTGGGAACTGTCATTTCTGTCTACTCAGAGATTAAATAGAGGCTGGTTCTTGGTGTGGGCTTGTTCTTGCAGCCCCTCGCTCGCGGCCTGCAGAGCCGGCGTGGCGGGTGAATTGCGAGGTTGGCTTTGTCTCTTGCTGATGCTGCCACTGGGCCAGGGTTCATGTGTTTAATGCTTTTCAGGACACTTTCACCCTGACCATGAATGAGCGTTTCAGCCTTGATGGTGGTTATATTGGTGAGTAATGCTCATTTCTGTACTTTAAAGCAAGATTTTTAGACACAAAGTGCACCTTATGTATAAGAGTCACACAAATTGATGAAAAGATTCCAGGTAAGATAAAACACAGCCCAGTTTAAAGGCTGGGAAAGCTGGACTAGCAGGAGAGAAGCTTATGAAAACAAGTTGTTTATATATTATAACCAATGATGATTTGCAGGAATACTTGAGTGGTTTCTTGGTAGAAGAGATGGTATGTGGATGGGCTTTCTCACCAGATCAGTCCTAGAGAACGCTACGAGGTATTATGCCTTTTCTTTTCCCCCCTCTAAATATTTTTGTATTTTAATTTGTTTTGTTCTTTACTGGCATGAATATTGTAGGTAAATGTCTTATATTAAGTACTGACTGATAACAGATATTTTCCTAGTAGCCTTAGTATGAAATAGTTCCTGTCTGTGCTGAAACTTCATGAGCAGTGGGGAAGAGGAAGCAGAGCATATGGTTTCCCTTAAAACTCCTCAGATCTTTTTTTTTGTTGTTGTTGTTGTTGTTGTTGTTAATGAAGTTACCAGCATCTGAATGCATAACAGTATTCTGCATCAAAACACATGCCAGAGTTAGTATAGGGTAGGAAGTAACTAGAAATAAAACTCTGATACGGTAAATTAATTAGATGGAGTGTCACATGCTAAAGTGCATCATTATTGCATTCCCCTTTTTCATGTTTTTTTTTAAAAAAAAATATATATATATATGTGTGCAAGGAGCACCTTGTGCCAGGCACACTCTAAGTGGGGAAGCGTTGCTGAAACATGTTCTTCGTAATAACACAGTCCTTGTGTAGGTGGCTGAAGGGAGAAGAAGGGTTTAACTACCAAATATTTCCTGGGTCTGGAACTTAGTTCTTCTGTATTTTACACTGTTACCTGCTATAAAGGGTTCAAACTTTTCTTGTTCCCTGCAGTTACGAGGATGCAAAAGAAAAACTGACAAAAACGAGACTGTTGGCGCCAGCTTACTTTATACTGGGCGGAAAAAAATCCGGAGAAGGCTGCGTGATAACTCGTTCTAGGACAGCTACCCTGGACATCTGGGAGTGAGTTTGCTTGATCTCGCTTGACTCTGCCAGAAGAGGACAGGGGGCACTGAGAATTGTGCCCCATTTCTCTTGTGACTTCTGTGCCAGAATTCAGTTCTTTAACAACAGTGTAGTGACGTTAAACACACCTGTAGTAGACCTAAAAATATCTAGTTTAATACAGTGTTTAGTTATAGAAGTGAATCACAAACATACATCTTTTTTTCAGCCTTGATATAAAGAAAGGCTCGTGGTACGTGGTAGAAACAAACTACGACCGCTGGAAGCCGCCCCTGGTGCTGGACAACCGCCGAACGCCCGCGATGAAGTGCCTCAACCAGACGAGGCAGGAGGTGACTGTCTCCGAGCACCTGACCCCCCCATTCTGAAATGCTCAAGTTGCATCCGAGTGGTTACCTGACGCAGCCAGGGACAGTCAGGGCATTTGCAGGCAGAGCTGGAATGACAGGAGCAGCTACTGCTTTGGGGACAATTTGTCTACACTGCTGTGTTCCTCTTTACATCAGTGTTTTCCGCTTCCAGGCTTTCTCCTTCCCTAGCTTGAGGCTTTTCACTGCTTTATACTTTTCAAATACATTTTTTTGTGTTTAGTTTTTTTTTCCTGCTGCATATGTAGGGTGATAAACTTGAAGATACTCTGAGAAATATCAGTGTTTTCTGAGATGTTTTTATCACTAGTGAAATTCAGCAGACACTGCCCAGCAGCAGACACTGTAAGTCTTGCTTCCTGTGCTGTAGTGAGATCTGGCCTGTTTGGGTGGGTTTTCAACCCCTTCTCTTCTGATCAAAAGATGCACTGGTACCATAGTCCTAAAGCTTTGTTTATTTTTCTTTTTTCCTCAGCATTTACACACAGAGCTAGGTAAGCAAGTTCATGTCTACTAACACCAGTGTATTATTTCCTTCCAGAACATCTCTTTACCAACCATGTATGATGTTCTCTCCACAAAGCCTGTCCTCAACAAGGTAATGCTGCCTTTTTTCTTTTTTTTCACAAATTTCTCGTGGGAGGGCTGGGGTGGGACATGTAACGCGTATCTAAAGAGATGGTCAAAGTACATTCAGTTTTTACCACACCATTGTTGCAACCTATGGGAAGGATGAGTTTGTAGTATAAGTGAAGTTCAAGGTACTGCACACGACCTGCGAGGCTACAATTTAAGCAGGAAATGAAAACCTGGTCTGGGTTCTACAAGCCGCTTGTGGCAGCCTTTCACTAAGCTGTGACTCGCTCGTTTTGAGAGAAAGCCACCGAACAAAAGCTGTTCCCAAAGGAGAGCCCAGCAGCTCCACGGGAAGGAGTGAGAGGGCAAAAGGCGGGAGGGAGGAGGAGCAGGGATAGAGGCAGCAGAGGTGACAGGCACCCGTGTGCCTCAGGTGCACTGAGCTTCAGCCGGGGAGAAAGGAGGAGGGAAAACGCACTGCTCCAAGTTAATGTTTCCGGATATATTCACAAGATATCCAGTGGTAGATTCTGAGAGGGGTGGGGGTTGCTGGGTAAAAAACAGCATGTCAAAAGAAGAACTTCCAAGTAATACTGTAAAGGGAAAATTTAACTGTTGGAACAAAGGGTTTGAAGCCCTGAGTAGCCTGGTCTGATCTCCTAGCCGCCCCGGCCTCCTGGTTTGAGGCGGCGGTTGCCCTTCAGACATACAGAGCATAATTCAGGTCAGAAGGGGGCTACCAGCTGTGCCTTAGGTGTTGGGCGAGACAAATGCAGGTACCTCCTGGTTACCTGACTCGTATTCTTGTGGCACCAGGAAGTGTTCCAATCTAATGAACTTGGGGTTGGAGGGTTAAAAAAAAAAAAAAAAAAAAAAAGAGATTTTTTCACTGGGAAGGTCTAGTTGCTGCTTGCAGTGGAAGCAGCGCCGAGGGCCGGGGCCGTTGGCACTGGTACGAGGCTGCTGCCGCCCTGCAGCTCACGGTGTGCACCACGCTGATGGAGGTGCGCGGTGGCCACACGGAGACCTACCTGCGCCAGTGCCCGGACCCCTGCAGCCCCTGGTAGTCCTGCACGGCTCAGCGGGAGGCCGGTCTAGGGGAGAAAGTGCCTCTGGAAAGAGATTGCCCAGCCTAACTCCCTTCAGAAATGGAACGGCTGCGTGGAAGTGTCCGGGAGCTCCTGGCAACGGAGGACCTCGCCTTGCGTTGGACTTTGTTGCCTCCTCCTCAGCAGTTCTGCTGACCAGAAATGTGCACTAATGTATGTGTGTCTCTAATTCAGCTATTTCTGCAAAAACTAGTTCAGGGGGTAGCTCTAGATGTCTTCAGTATTTACAGTATGATTGTGTGCTCAAATTAAGAATTCTTCTAAATCACAAATGAGCTAAAATGGCACCTACCAAGCATGACAGGAATTCTACGTTGTGTCAGAAGGTTGTTCTGTATCCTGTCCTAAACACCTGGCAAGAATAACTAGTCTTCTAATTCAATATAAGGATATGGTTGGACTCAATGATCTTGAAGGTCTTTTCCAACCATAATGATTCTATGATATGTCTAAGATGCCTTGGTATAAAATAACCTACCAAATAGCATAGTTAGTACAGAAACAAGCTCTTGGGGAAATATCTAAAGCTAAAATATCTGTTCACTATTTTGCAGATCTCTTGCTGAAGTTCTTCCTTGCCCTATTAACAGTTTTTTTAAAAACAGATTTTTCTGTTGCTCCTCAACCAATAAATACTTATACAATAAATATTCTTGAAGAGTTTCATTCTTTGACAGGACTCTATGCATGGATTTCCTATCTCTGAGGAAGCCAGCATGCATGGTACATGGCAGAAGGGGCATTCACTTCCCCACAGCCTGGCTTTAGTGAAGTCTGAAGTAGTTATATCTTTCTTAAGCTGTCTGCCACGTAAAGCTAGTACCGTAATGAGAAGTACTTGACCACTAGTAATACCATTCTTTTTTTTTCTTTTTTTCTTTTTCCCCCTCTACCCTTTCAAGAGAGGGAGAAAAAAGTCAAGTCGGCTTGCAACAAACCAAGGAAGTAAGAGATTTATTTCTAAAAGACCTCTAGGTAGAGAGAAATGCAGGTACATTAGGATCCCAGGAAGCAGGCAGCCTAGGATCCCTGCTTTCTACCCTCCCTGCGTCTCAGGCTCCGTGCTGGGGCTGTGTTCATAGCTCATAGAGACAGCTCAGGGAGCTGGGGTGGCTCCTGTGCCGTACTGAGCTACCTTAGACCAGGGATGCTGCTCCTCGCCCCCTTGCTCCTACAGCTGAATGTTTCTAATCTAAACTGGGCACACGTGTAAGGCAGGTGTCTGCTGTCTCTGATGTGTCCGGAGCCTGGGTCACTAAAGCCGCCTGCTTAAACCTGCCCGCTCCTGCCACCTGATCCCAGCTGGCTTCCTCGTGGCCAGCGGCTCCGGACTCCTGTCCTGAAAGCAGCACAAGGGAAACGCAGCAAACGCAGTGCGGCTCATACTGAAACAGCTGGCTCTACCCTAACTCTGCTTTTTAATTTATATCCTCTTTTTTTAATAACTTCCTACTTAACACCAAGAAGCTTACAGAGAAGAAAAAAAAAGTCCATAAGTCTGAGATGGAAGGCAAATTTTCATCTCAGTATGACTGGCTAGAATGTATTTAATAACATCTAAAATATATTAAAATACATTAAATATTATGTACAATAATATATATTTATATATATTTAGACAAATGGCTGTAATAGTATATGGAGCAAGCAGATGTAAAGCACTGACATTAGATTAGATACAGACATTTATATCCCACTGCACAGACTGACCAAAAGAGGGCTAGTTTAGTTGTGCACCTACTCAATTATTTTGATGTGAAATGTGCGCACAGCAGGTTAGCATGAGTGCACTACCTGAGCTGAGCGCTAGACTGGGAGAAACACATGTAGAGTGTAAAATGCAATTTGCAGAGTACATGATTCATATAAAACAAACCAAAGCTGATGTTACTGCCTACGCGTAAAAGGCAAATTATTTACTGCTGTGTTCACCCCTTAATCAGGTGGGGATTTCTTCAGCTTTCTCTGGAACTAGTTGCATAAGAAAGGCATAATCAAATTACTTTGCCACTTAAAAGTAAATTTACTTGCTTAATGAGTCCTGTCCTACATTGGAGTGGGCTATTTGCAGCCTGTAACTAACGAGCTTTGAGCATCTCCCTTGCGCGAGACGGCCCACGCTGGCGCCCGGGGAGGCGCTCGGCAGCTGCGGCCGCCGCGGACCTGCAGCCGCAGCCGGGCCGCGGGGGGCGGCCGCACGGCCTGGCCTGCCGGGACGTCGCCAGGAACGCGAGTGAGCGGTGATCGTTTCAACCTTTCCCTGTTGAAGCTGTCAGGATGAGGCCGGAGGGCTTTCTCAGGACAGAGAAAAACATGAATTTCTCATTGGTGCGCTTAGAGAAATCTTCTGTTTTTAGTGTTACCTGCTCCTCTTGCCCTAGACGTTGTAACATAAGCGAAGGCTATGCCACAGGAGGAAGGAAATACGCTTCCTTGAGCTTTGGGATTTAATTTAAGAGTCTCCTTAGAAATACTAATAGACAGGAAAAGGATGTTTTTTCATGCCCGGTTGCTGTACACTTGCATGGTTGAGGTACTTGAGAAGCTTTGAAGTTACGGCCTGATTTACAGTGAGACTTTATTTTTTAAGGCTACTTTTCTCTAGATCAGCAAACAACTATTTTATTTTTAAATAAGGCTCTGCTTTGAACTCCCTACTTGAATTTACCCTCCCCCCCCCCTTTTTTTAAACTTTCGTTTAAATCCAGTGAGAAGCAGGAGTTTCGCCCGCATGGCGCAAGATTCACCGAGCATCCCTGGTTCTGCCCTGAGAAGTCAGCAGGCTTTTCCTGCGGCAGACAGCAGCACGCTCTTGCTTACACCGCTTGGGGCAAACGTACTTTTGTTTTGTTTTGTTACTACCTAGTCTAGTTCTGTGAAGCACAGCCTCAGTGTTGCAGCTTCTTGCAGATTTTTACTGTTGCTCTGAAGGAGCAGCAAAGCTTGAGGAAGGCACCGGGATTAACAACGAAATTCACAGCATACCTTCCTGCAGCCAACTTCCTGGGCTATCGGTGGAAGGAGAAAAAAACAAATCCAAATGTCTGGATTTCACTGTAGCAGTAATAGCAGGCAAATAATCTTGTGATTATTCAGACGTCATCAATCCCTGTCCTGGCCTCCTATTCTGGAGGGCCAGAAGTGGTGGTGAGAAGCGACAACAATGCTCTTCCAAGCAGCTAAGCCTGTCATCCTTGGCTCCAGAAGAACAGGATGAGCCAGAAGGAATAAACCTTAATCAAAGCAGAGGCAAAAACCACAGAAACACAATTTGCCTTGGAAAAAAGAGTCTCCAGAATTTTACGTGTTCTATAGGAAGCTGCCTTTGACTGCTGGACCGTCTCGTAAGACGACTTGCAAAGAGACCAAACACTGTGATCAAGAAGCTAGTAGGTGATGCAGTTGTTTCCTGCAAGTCTGCCTGCCAGCTTTTCAGAGCATCCCAGCTTCAAGTATCGAAGATTTTTATGATCTTTGGTCACTTAAGTCTGCTCCCACACTCTGTCTTAGAGGAGAAGACAATACATATAAAGGGATTAGACCTCAGTATACTAACGTTGAGCAATTTACTCACTGAGAACATAAACTGATCTTCTGTACTACGGTGAATCAGCTCCAAATTACATTAATTCTAGATGGGGCAACTTGGTCTAATTTGTTTTGCAAAGTGTGCTCTCCCAGCTCCAGGTTTATTCTTCTGAGGAACAGAGGAATGTCAGTGGCGAGGCTGGGCCGGTACCTCCTCACGGCGGCTCCAGGCAGCAGCGCTTGCTCAGTGCCTCCCACCATCACAGTCTGGGATGCCTTTAGCCTTGCTAAACTTTCTCCATCAGGCGGATACCCAACACAGGAAAAAAAGGTTAGCCTAAGACTTTTTCCTCTTCATATTTTGGTTGAAAATGGGTCATCTCTTTGAGGATGATAGAAAGAAAAAATTTAACCTATAGTAAAATAAATTAAGAGATTATTAAGACTGTGCAAAGTGCTGAAATGCCATCTTTTTTAAACTACAAACTCAGTTCTGGAGTTGCCAGAATTTGGCATAGCTGCATACACCCACCACCTGAATTTGGCCTCTGTTTATGAAACTTTGAGTAGTTTTATCTAGTTCACATCAATTTAGTTCTCCCAATGCTGTATGTACATTCCGGCAAGAAGCTGGGAGATGGAAGCTAATTATCTCAGGATATCCACAGCGACCTCCAGAAGGTACGTGGGCCTTTCTGTGTGAACCACGTGGCAGAAAGGAACAGAAGCAGCTGGGATGGAGAGAGGAGAACAGAACGAGAGGCCGAAGTAGGAGCCAGGTGGAGATATCAGAGGAGAGAGAAGTAAAACAGAACAGAAAGATGAGAGAGGCTGGCAAAACCGAGAAGACAGACTTTGGCTTTATTTCAGTTTTCAGGGCAGGAGTGAGATACGGCTTCGCAAGGGTGTCCTCGACCCAGCAGTCAGGTAGCAGCTGGGAGAACTGAGCTCTCCCTGGTTCTGCCGGTGCTACAAAGTCCACCCAACAGGTCGAGGTGTTTGGTGAGGACCTAGTCTGCAATCCCAATGGTCGTATTTTGGGAATACCAGTCACAATGAAGGACCAAGGGAGCTGTGCTCAAACATATGGAGTGCTAAGATCCATCCCGAGTTTTTGCCTCTCTCAGTTCGGACTCTCAAAATTATCCATCAGTGTAGCCTTCAAACTCTGTGCCTCGGAGCTCCATAGGCAAAACTGGCACAATGTCTCTTCCTGGATATTGTTAAGGCTACAACATAAACTAATTTGAAAACCTAAGTCCGAAAGCACCCAGGTTGTTTCAGTCGGATGCCAGCATGGCTTCAGGGTTCATGGAATTGAGTAATACAGTGAAAACACCATCAAAATACGATAAATGGATCACCTCAACACAAGGTTTGCAGTTTACAAAATAAACTTGGCTCCGGGCCTTGGGAAAGGGACAGCCTGGAGGGAAAGGAAAGGAGAGAGATGTGACCACATCGTTAGGAAGCCTGGTGTACGAAGGAGCAAGGGATACGTGGGCACTTCACCCCAGCCCTGGCCTCTTCTCCGTTTTGGAGCGCCTAGATTGGTTTTTAGAGAGGGCGGGTTGATACAAGTTGTTATGGAGGATATGGGATTTAGCTGCTGTGCGCCTGTCAGGAAGATGGCGGCCTGCAAATACCGGGCAAAGAGAGGGCAAAAAACCAGCTTAAAGTCTCACATGGTCTCACGACACACATCACACCCTCGCAGAGGCCGCGGACTCCAGCCCCCGCTCTGCCGACGCTCAGTGAAACACGCCGCGTTTATGCTCCCCGCGGTTTTTGATCGTGCCGTTGCTTTCCAGAGAAGTGACTCTCTTATTTTCTCCTCCTCTGACCTGCCTCTGTTTGTTTATTTCTGCCACGCGGGGCTGCTCAGGTGAGGCCGGGCCCGCTCCCCGCGCGGCGGGCGCAGCGCGACGGCGGCGCCCTCCGCGTAAACACTCCCAAGGCCTTTGAAACGGAGCCAGGGAATCGCTCCCCGTCTCCCCAGCTCCGGCTGCCAGCGTTGCACAACGCGGCCGGGGGCCGGGAGCGAGAGCCGCCTTTCCCACGGCGCCCCGTGGCTCCGCAGCGGCCGGGGCGCCATTTTGTGCTGCCCGGCCGCGCCTTGGCACGCGCGGGGCGTCGCGCGAGGAGCAGCCCCGAGCTAGCGCGGCGCCTTCCCGGCCCCAGGCGCAAGGAAACCCGCGGGGGCCAACGCTTCCCACGGAGCACGGCCGGAGGCACGCGCAGGCGGCCTGCCTCCCCTGCGTGTTCTGCTGTGAGGCAGGAACCAAGGAGCACAGACAGGAAGCGCTCTGTGGAATAAACTCTGTCGTCCTCTTAATGTTATCCCCATGAGATTTAAAATCTGCAGCTGAAGGTGCGCAGTTTGCACACCTGGAGTCAGAGCTCCAGCAAAGCAGAGCAATGGCAAAAGGCCAAGGTCACAACAGCCGCCAAGCACGCCCGAGGGCATCGGGGCAAGAGCCGGGGCAGCCGCCCGGCTCCCGTCTGAGGAAACACGCACGGACTTGAGGAGTAACACCACGACCGCGCCGTGCTAGGAACATCAAGCATTTTAATCCGGGACTGCGGTGTTTTGTACCCTTATTTTCACATTGCTTATAAATTCAAATTTTTCTAAAACGAGCAGAAAAAGTAGCATTCATAATTTTATAGAGATATATAGTGAAAAATGCATGGAGAAGTTTCAGATGTTTGAAGACCTAAAATCACCAAAAAAGATTAACAAGCAGAACTGTAAAAATTAATAAAGATATTAATATTATTTTCTTCCCTGCAAGACATTCAAGTTTCCAGGTTTGCTTGGTTACAAAAAGTTCTAAGCATTAATTAGATAAATTAGCTAAGCTAAATTTTTGTTTTGCAATCAGAAGGTTAATGATGATGATGATACTTGGGGCCTTCTAAAGTCACGCTGATGAAAACACTAACCAGCGATTGCAGTCACTTAAAATCTCAGTCCTTGCCTGCTCTAGGTGGGTTCTCTTGAGCAATCAGATTTGCAGCTTCACTCTGATGCAACCTGCATGAAGCTGAACTCCTTCAGCTGCTCATGAAGGACATTCTGGGGCTCGCCTGCTCCAGCTGGGTGTTAATTAGGGCTTATCACTGATAGGCCTACGAAGAGGCTGGAAAATACTTAAGTTTTTCATGCAGTTACTTCAGGCTCTTAGGAAAGGAGCATCCACAGCATCACTCTGAAGTTTTCTGCATCTACAAGGGAGGTAATGATAATGTTTTTAATTTAGCTGCAAGTGATTTTTTTTTTTTTTTTTTTTTTTTTTTGATATCTACTCTTATAAATCCCTCCATTTTAGTGCTTTTAAGGTGCAAGAGCTGATCAAAGTGTAGCAGGGCGCCAAGTTTGTCTTTTCGGGCAGCTCAGGTAGGACGTTGATTAAGCGGCTGCCTGCAGAAAACCTTGCAGGACCCGCTCTGCGCGGCGCCGCCTGCCCGTGGCCATCCCGGCCAGCAGCGGCACAGGCAACAGCGCAGGTTCCCCAGGCCGAGAGGGGCTCCGGCCCCGGGCCGTGGAGAAGCAGGAGGGCTCTGCGCGTCCTCCTCCGTGAAGGCACCAGCAGCTCCCAGTTACCTACAAACAGAAGGGCTTCTCTTGCACCTGAGTCGCTGAGTAAGCTTAAGGATACCCAGTGCACTAAAAATAGTGTTCCCACCCCAATGAAAACAACTATGTTAAAATAGGAGCAGATTCATGATTTGTAAAGCGGCTTGTCAAAGTTGTTAATTGACACACACCCCAAAAAAACCCAAACAAACAAAAAAAAAACCCACAAACCCACAGGAGTAGCAAAATACCTTCCTCCTTAATGGAAACTGCAGCTCAGCCCTGGAGCAGGTTCCCACTTAAAGCCATGGGGAGCAGCTGCTGCTACTTCTTCCTTCTCTCCCCCGTCTTGATAACGGGGGCCTCCAAGTTCCTCCCCGCGGAGAATTTCTGCCTGTGAACTGAAAGCTGCACAGCAGCTTTCACTACACGTCGTACTCGTCAGACTCAGCGTTTATAAAACTGGGAGACTTAAAAAGGAATGGAAAAATGCAACCTCAGATATATTGAAGCACTGAACAGAATGTCCTTTTCCCTTCCTTTAGTTTGAAATATTTTTTTACTATAGAATACTTGTGCTGTGCTCTTGTGTGACTTGAAGCAGCACTCGATGGGCTTGTGCTTTCCACACATGCTCTCTGGTCAGGGTAAGTTCAGCCATTTTTAGTAAAAGCCCTTTCCTTCTACAGTAACCGCAGTGCTGTGTATCTAATGGCCAATGGGTCTCATGTATTTGTTTTCTCGAAGTGAGAAAGCAGCTTTCCGCCCTGCTCCCGGCGTGGACCCGCAACATTTACACTACCCGGGCGGGCAGCGCTGTTGCCCGTCCTCCCTTTCCTTTTTCCTGACCAGGTTAATGGTTGAGAGGCTGCCCCGAGGAAAGCTATATCCACCCGGGTGCTTGGGAGCAGCGCAAGCCAAGCTCGCAGCGCTTCGGACGCAGGGCTCCCTTGGGAGATGCGGTGCCACGTACGAGCCCCGGTTAGGGGGTCATCCGGAGGACAGGCAGGCCAGCAGCCTCTGCCGCGCTCCGGGGGCCGTCCTGCGGGAAAGCTGGCAGTGGGCTTCTGTGCGCGCCGGGGCGCCGCTCCTGCTGCGGCCGAGGCTGCCCCGGAGCGCGGCCAGGGACAGCCTCCCCGGAGCGCGGCCAGGGACAGCCTCCCCGGAGCGCTGGAGCCTCCGGCGCGTCCTTGCTCGCTGCTCTCCCTCCGCTCCAGCCCTGCCGGGATTACCGGAGCGCGTGGGATGCCTAATCCCTCTCCCAGCGAAGGGGACAGTTTCTCTTAGGCCCTGCCAGATCTCCCCCAAATGGCGATGTGGTCCTACTCCCTTCCCAGCTGGTCTTGTTAGCCCCAGGCCGGCAGGCTTATGCTTGGTTTGGGTAAGCAAGGCAGTGCAGCTGTGCCAGCAGCCTGGCTGTGGTGCCGCTGCAAAGCGCTTTTTGTCTGTTCCAAGTGGGACTTGTGTTTCGTTGCTGCGTGGAGCTCCCCAGTGACCTCGAAGACAAGCGGCAGGTGCGAGCAGGGCACCCTCAGCAGCGGGGCCAAGGCGGCTGCGGCACCGAGCGCCCTCCGGCCGCCTTCCAGCCGGTGGCTCCAGCAGCTCCCGGGGGCTGCCCGGCCCCGGCGCTGCGCGGCGCCCGGCAAGGCGAGCCGGCGGCGCGCGGAGCTGAGGGAAGCTCCAGCGGGTGAAGCAGGATCAGCTGCACTGAAACTTACCCGAGGAATTACTACTACTCCTTCCACCCCTTCCTAATGAGGAACAGTAACAGCTGAATTAGAGTGGAACGATTACATCCCAGCTAACGAGCTTAGGAGTTGGTTAGTGTCAAGGGCTGCATTTCTGCAGGTGGAAGGGAGCCAAAGAGCAGAGCGGTTCTACAGCTGCTTCCCGGGGGTTTGCGCGGCGCGGTGAGCGGGCTGGGCCCCAGCCGCGCCGTGCCGAGCGAGGGCAGTGCTGGGCAGGAGGCTGCGCTCCCATGCCCCCCATTTGTGCTCCAGCGCCTCCATCTTGGTCTGACTGCAGCAACTAGGGGGGGACGAAAAACCCAAGAGGGGATCAAATACAGGAAAGTCTCCTCTACTTCACATTGCTTGAACTAACCTAAGGATTTGGTGCTTCATTTATGTGTTGCGCGGTAATTTCTAGTTTGTGTAGTGTTGATGTCAGATCTTTTTAGGCTGGTTGCGAAAGAAAACAGCTAATTTAGGTAGACCTTTATGTGAAGGGTAGCTACGCTGCCTTCAGTAAAGAGCAGCATTATGATTTGTCCTACCCCAATCTTCCGTAGTCATTTTTGTGAGTCTTTATACCCACGTGGGTCAATATTTTTGGTATAAACATTATACCTGAGGATCAGGTAACCTTTGATATCTACATATACCACCCCATTCCCATGTGCAGATTAAGGATTTTATATTAATCTGTTCAGTGCAGATTATTCCAGAAGAGCAGCAAAATGAAAAAAAGCTATTTTACATAAAGTTCAAAGCTTTAAGAAAGACCCACCACAGCCTGCCTGTTTCATACGTGGCACCGAAACTTCTCTTTCTGCCAGCGTTTCGGCTCCTGATGGAAGAAGAGACGGCTACCACGGAGGTCCCGGCGGCCCTGAAGCGCCTGGCCAAGTACATGGTGCGGGGCTTCTATGGTGCCGAGTACTCGCTGGCCCTGGACGTGCTGATCCGCTACCCCTGCGTCAAGGAGGACGACTTGCTGCAGCTGCTCAAGTACGAGCGCAAGCAACTGCGGACCGTCCTCAACACGCTCAAGGCAGACAAATTTGTCAAGCTGCGCATGCGAGTTGAAACGGGGCCTAATGGGAAGAGCACGAGGCACAATTACTATTACATAAATTACAAGGTGCTGGTGGATGTGGTAAAATACAAACTGGATCATATGCGCCGGAAGATAGAAGCAGATGAGCGGGATTCAACTACCAGGTCGTCTTTTAAGTGCCCATCTTGCTCCAGCACTTACACAGACCTGGAAGTCAACCAGCTGTTTGATGTATTTACAGGTATGTTTGGTTATATTGCTCACTTCTTATACTGAAGAATAGCTTGGAGAGCGTGGAGGAGATCTGTGGGAAGTGAAAGCATGTTTGTTAGAACATACCTCTTGTTTGCTGATGCTGATGGGCACGGACCAGGATAAGAAGCTGGGAATTAAGGGTAAGAGAGAAAGCAGTATTTGCAAAGCAGGTTGAGCAAGAGGCATAATCTGGAATTTAAGTCCTGGGATGGAGATTCAGATCCTGGCCTGAGTTTTGCTGTGAACAAGCCACTAACCTGGGGTAAAATAACTTACCAAGCCCATGTTGCACTTCCTCATGAGAGGAAGAACAGAGTACGCATTTTACTCACACCTTGAATTTGCTAGTTCATCCATGTCAATTTTCAACACTTTTGATAGAAGACATGATGAAGCTTCAATAAAACTCTGTACCTACCTACTGCAACAAAAACCATGCAAGTCAGCAATAGAGGAGTGGTTTCTGTTACTCCTGTACTGATCTGGAAACAGCAATGTTCAGACATCTCCCAAGGCCCCAACAAATCCACAACAGAGATGACACCAGAGCTTGGGAGCTCCCCTTCTAAAAGACTAAAGTAATTAAATAGAGAGTATGGTGTGTTTTTTTTTTTTTTTTTTTTTTTTTTTTTTTTTTTTTAAAAAAAAAAAGTTAAAAGGCATCGCATGTTACTGCAATGTATTATTCCAAGTGCAGTTACTATGTTAATGTCTGAGTCATGATATCTGGAAAGGATGTCAGAGCTGGGAAGAATCAGTAATACTTTGTATGATCATTCTGAAATTACAAGGTGAAACTACTGAACTCTCAGCCAGCAAAGTGGTCCCTCCACAATTTAACAATATTTCTTCCAGCAAAGCACACGCCTTAAGACTCTTGCCTTTACTATGGGTGTCTCTAGGTGAGTCTTATGTTCACAAATGTCTTTTGTTTTCTTATGCTTGCCTTCAACATGAGTTCCTCCAAATAATATGAGCAAATTAATGTTGGGTCTAGAGAAGCTGGTGGGATTTTGTTGATATTGGCCAGGCTGTGAATTTCTCAACAAGTTATTTCCCTTGTGTGAAAACTTGCCCTGTGGGTAACGCTGCAGAGACCTTCCGCTGCACCTACTGCAGCACGGAAGTAGAGGAGGACGCCTCGGGCCTGCCCAAGCGAGACGCTCGAACGCTGCTAGCAAGATTCAACGAGCAGATTGAACCAATCTTTCTGCTCCTGCGCGAGACCGAAGATATCATCCTGCCCTACGACTTGCTGGAGCCCCAGCCTACAGAAATCCCAGGATTATCAGAAAGGTACAAACGCAACTCTAGAACTCCTGATCAATACAACTCCCACTCCCTCAAACTTTCCAGCTGTAAGAGCCTTGTTAAATATCTAATTAAGAGCCCACTTTTTCTTCTGCTTTGTTCTGTACTGCCTAGTTTATGGGACTCCAACCTCCTTAATGTATTATGGCATTTTAAATTACTTGCTTGTGCCAAGAATTTTATTTTTACTCCCTGTTCTGTTTCAAGGAGCATATAGTTCTCCAGACTTCTGCTCCTTTGGCTAATATTGTTCACTGTGAGACAATAATGCTACCCTATCAGTGTGTTTCACCCAGGGATGCTCTAAAGAGAATGGGCAACAGTTAATGGTTCAGAATCCCAGATATCTGAGAAGGGAGACTTTTTAAAAATTTCCCTTGACAGAGGCTTGTATTTAATCTCTCGCATGGGTCACACTTCCTTCAGCTTTGATCACAAGGCATGTTCAAGCATGCTGGAATCCAGCAGCCGTCCTGAAAAATGGGCCAGCAGAAGCTCCTCCTTTGGCAACATGTACACCCAGAACTTAGTTATAGATGTCCAGGACTCTGAGCCCAAGAAGAAAACAAGAGAAAAAGTCACTAAAGAACAACCTGTTTGGATGTCACGGAGTACTGTGGAAGGAGCAACAGCAGCCACCGTCAATACTGCCGGTAAGATACACTTTGGTGTGGGTTTCCTGCTGAAAAGGTAGTGGGACCTTTCAGTTCTGCACGAGTGTTTCTGAACACCAGCCCTCAGGCAAGGCTAGCTGTAACTATAATAATAGTAGTAACAGTATACTTAGTACTAGGTATACTAGATGGCCTTCCTAAAGGCATAGTTAAGGCACCTTCTGAACAGGTCCCCTTCTGCGGGTGTGCTTAAAGCAACACCTCTGTTACTGTAAAATTCTCAAAATGCAGGCATGAAGAGAATTCTGCAGTGGAGGTGAGCAAATGCAGAGCAAAAAATGCTCTTGTTTGTGCTACAGAGGATGTCTGTGGTTACCATAGTTATGTGGTTCCTATCACTCCTGCTAACGCTTGACATTCTGTATTAGGAGTACATCCTTCTGAAGAAGTTGAAGAAAGTGCTAAAGAAATAGGCACGGATAGTGAAATCATCCAGACTCTTCTGATTCATGAATCTAAGTCATCCTTGGGCCCCGAACACGTGCCCCTTGCCACGGGCAAGCTACCCCCGTCAGGAAGTGACACTAGCGAAGCAGAGGAAGATGCCAAGACTTTGGCAACACAAATAATGAAGGCAGCTGGCAGCAACTTGGAGCAAGGGGAGGAGCAGGAAACACAAGATCCCATTTTAATGGTAGCTGGGCAGCCTCACTTGTACAGTGAAGTTAATGAAAATCCAGAGCTTGTGTCTCTCATGACAAAGGAGGAGAGAGAAGCTTACATAAAAGTGGGACAAGAAATGTTCTACTCTGTCTTTGAATAAACCACTAATGCTAGCTTGTATAGGATGGGTGACACTGCCTTTTGAGGTAAGAAAAAATTATTTAATTTGCTTTTCAAAAATTCCCAGGGAGGGGTTAACTTCTGTTTGTTCTCTTTGCTGTTATGCAAAAGAGCAAAACTGAGTTTTACCTCTAGCTGGTAACTTCAGTTCAGAACACTGGTATTGCAGCAAAGGCACCCTAAAGCTACTATGGGTTTTCTGTTGTCTTAATGCTTAGATTTATAGGAATGCTTTAATTAGTTTTGAGGCATGAATCATTCCATGACTGAGCTGCAGCAATCTAATAAATCCAATCAAGATTCCAAAGCAATGTCACAGTCTCTTCAAGAAGTCAATTCCACCTTTTCCCTGAAGTAGCAATTTCTTTAGGTAGCACAAATGAATTTACTTCTAATATAATTTGGATTTATTCTGTTCCACTGTGTTGCTATTACTACTTTGCTACTTACTCCAGGGTAAGGAACTAACCCCAAGAGAGAGAGGTGTTGTACATGAATTTCCCTCTAAAGAAAGATCTCTTGATAAAATGAATCACCTCTAAGAAGTATCAACTTCAGCTTAATTTTCACCTTAAAATTCATTATCTAAATTCTTTTTAGTTATTACCCTGCATATAACTGTTCTACAGTGATGATGATACCAAAAAAAAAAAAGTCTTATACATACAACGCTTAATCACCCACTAGGTGCTTCCCACAGCTTTAGTATGTACATATTGGACAGCCATTCTCAACTGGACAAGCAATTTATCAGGCACAAAACCAACCTTACGACATTGTATCTCCTATCAAATATTAAGCTAACTTGATGGATATTCTTTTATCTTGGTACATATTTGAAAAGTGGTTAAGGCACAGGCTCTCCTGTAGTTGTTTTAAGCAAGACCCAACCACCACTGAACCCCTTCCCTTTGAAGTGACGCTGACTGTAATATTTGAAGTGAACTGTATACAGGAGTAGGACTAGAATAAGAACATAACACACAGCACAACTTCCTTAACAAATCTACTATATGCACAGGGGATAATGAAATAGAATACAAGATGGTGCAGAGACAAAGCACAACCAAAGAAATCAAAATAGCAGACAGGTGAACAAAGATCAATTCAAGTAGACTTTTTTTTTTTTTTTTTTTTTGCTGGCAGAGTAGAAGACAGTCAGAAAATGCTACCTTGCCACAGCCTATTCTTCCCTATAGGGAAGAGTTTTCAGGCAAAGCAGGCGTTGGGAAACAGTGAATGGCAGTTCTTTTATTGCTGTGCCCCTCAGTACTTATTAAAGGTTGAGGCTAGCTTAAAGGAGAGCCCATACATTATTACCCAAGTGAACCAAAGAAGCAGAAATTCTTCCCTTTCCCCCTCACCCAAATGGAGGGCTTATTAATAAAAACTAAATGACAGTTGAAGGATATTTTTGTATGAAAGTCCTGATGTGATTGTTTGGAGTTACACAACTGCTTAATATTTCCAACAGCCCTTTTCTAACTATGACTTCCTTAAATAATAACAGCTAACATAATAAACTAGAAAAAAAAAGAAAAAAGCCTTTTTATATGACTTGTGGCAATGATGGGTCTCATTCCCTGTAATCAGTATAAACTCAAGACATAAATATTTTCATTAATGATTTGTCTGAAATGAATTTGCCTAATTTCTGGTGCTTGTTCCCCACTCTCTTCCTAGGTTATAGCTGTAACTTCCTCTGCAACTTATTTACTTCTGGTATTTTCACTCTTCCCAACATCTTCAAAGAAAATTCTTCAGTTCCTTGCATAGTATTTGAAAACAGAGCTTTTTTTTTTTTTTTTTTTTTTTTTTTTCCTCTCTCTCCTTCCAGAGGTTCTAGACTTATGTGTTTTGTGTTACACCTGCTGCTTTACTCATGCCAAAGAGGTTAGAGCAAGAGCCCTCCTGAGTAGAAAAAGTGGTTTCCTTGAAAGAGCTTGCTTCACCCCACACCTGCCAACAGTGGTCCTGCCAGCACTGCTGGGGCAAGAGGAGTATTCATTATGCTGGGGGCAGCCTCCTATTTTTCACTACTGTTGGGGGAAGAGGGCTATGATGACAATTCTTCTTTAGCACTGCACATCCTGTTCTTTCCAAAGGCTGATCAGGCAAGGGTTTGGACATCTAGATTATTCCAGCTACCAACAGCTTCTTGGGAATAAGGTTACAGCACTTTTCCCACCCCTGTTAGCACAGGCAAACCATTGTAGAGAGTTTTCATTCCTCAGAGTCATAATAGATTTTAGGCAAAGTCTACTAGATTTTAGGCATGTTTCTTCAACTGTGGAATATGATCCCATGTCATGCTAAAACAGCAGTCCACCAGCACTAGCCCTCTGGCACAGAGCAGGCATTCAGAGTCGGCTCAGCACCCGCTCACACACTGCTGCAGCACAGTCAGGCACTAGCAAAGCAAAGTTCTTCACAGGAGGAAGGCAAAACCTGTTACACCTCATTGGCCTGGTTACAGCTCCTCAGTTTCAGGCTGGAGGATGCACAAATCAGTTCTGCTTAAGTGGACTGGGGGGTTCCACTGATTAAAAACTTTTTTCCCCTCATTTTCATCCCTACAAGTTTGGCTTTGTCCAGTTGTATTTTTTCTGCCTTCAATGTGTTTTTTTTTTTTTCCCCCCTGCATGCAGTATCATCATGGTGTTGACAATGTGATTGGCAACTCACCCCTACACCTTGAGATAGAGATTTGCCCTTACAATCAGACTTTTCATCTCCCATCTGCCTTTTCACAATTTACTTGTTAGACTCAGGTAAACTTGTAAAATGAAAAATGCATAAACCTATACCCTTAACAATGATTTTTTTATATTCCCTGGAATGACAGTATACCACACAACCTCAAAACCATGTGAATAAACAACAGTAGTCAAACTCACTATCATTTTATTCACAGTTGGGGCCACTAGAGAATGCCCCTCACACCCTAGGGCTTTATTAGCACACTTACCGAAACAGACAAGTCAGAATTTAAGATCTCAGATCTTAACTTTAAGAAGAAAAACTTAACTTTGAAAACTTTTGGAAGAAAATTTTGTTTTCTTAGAGGATAAACAAGGGTTCCAGCTTGTAGCAGATACACTGAATAAGCTATTTTCTAGATCAATTCTAGAACTTAACATTTACAACTCTGATCCTAACAAGAATACAAAAAAGAGAAGATAAAAAAATTAATTCTATTTCAAGACTCCTAATCTGTTTTTCTACAACCCTAAATAGGCCTTTGCCTTGAGTTCATTACATTCTGACTTTAACCAACTTTGACTTTGTTAAACAGTAACTTTTATCATATTTCCCCACATTTCTTTCTTTTTACGCAAAATCCTTCACAAAGTCAAATAATTTGAAAGCAAAGTCTAGTTTTTCATTTGCAGAAATTTTAAATGTTACATGCAGAAGAATAGCAAAATGTTATGCCTTTTCAGTATAAAAGAAATACAGAAAAATAAGAATAGTTTCTAAAGTCCTTTACAAAAAAGGTCGATTTACTTCATTCCAATCAGCACGTTTAGCTGAGCAAAATTCCACAGGCAACAAAACAGCAACATTTCTTACATGCCCATAATACTTATGCTATCAGGCACCATGTAGGTAGGTACTAGGTGTACAGGTTGTATTTGTAAAAGAATAAACTTTTCCTATTAAGTTTTTTCTTGTCCAAAAAAAAAATTAATAGTATTTCTGTGAACTGGAATAGCAACAGTTAAACACTTAAAAAAAAACAAATGAGCTAATATGACAGTGCTAAAGTGAGTGAACTTCCAACAATCAGCTCTGTGTACTGCACTGTAAGCCAGAGGAACATTTTTCAGAAGACAGATTTACAGACAAGTCCAAACTTTATTTAAAACTACAATTTTGAACAGTTTTAAAATTACTAAACAAGTCACAATAAAAAATAAAAAAGATCAAGACAGAAGAACAGCCAAACTGAGAAGGGGACTCAGTGCCAGCTGTATAAACTGCCACAGGCAGAAGTTAACATACCTATCCTAAGAGGCAGAGTGTCAAAAACTAATTTACATGTTTATACACATTCAGAATTCTGGAAGTTAGTGCTGATCTTCTATATGCATTTGTATACACGGAGTATAAATATGCAGATATCTGCAGATTATTCTCATGCACTTTGAGCTCCAACAGTGTCTGTAAAATAAGAGTATATGCATTATGGTCTAACAGCACAAGGCATCAAATACAGCTCTTGACCTCATCCCAGCTGTTTAGAAACACCCCCGAAAATACCTTGTTGAAATACTTCATCCTCATCTTTCTTTCACAAGTACTTTGAGCCATGGTTCCCTTGAACAGGTATAGCCATTCCATGGACACAGAACAGAGTATTTCATCCAAGTATTAACTTCAGATTTGCCATAGTATGCCATTCTTAGGCAGACGGTTCCCTCCAGGCATCTGCATCAGTATTCACCAGGCAGATTTCTCTCTTACTATTCTTAACTCCCCTGACGTTTTTGCTGTTATCAAGTTAAATATTGAGAAGTGTACCAGCAAGCTGCATGGCACATTATTAAACCAGTCAGGTACTAGCAACTGAAGTTTATACTCTGATGCAATCCAAGCTCTTGTTTAAAAAAAAAAAAAAAAAAAAAAAAAACCTACTCCATTATAAGTTCCATAGCTAGTAAATTATACCATAAATTTAATATATGCTAATTTTTACAATTTTTAACTCATTAATCACAGAACCTTCTAACAGAAAAAAATGGAAGGGACACAAAATGCAAAAACCCTTCATATTAATACACAATTTTCTAATGCAAGGTAATGAAAAAGAATACTCTTTCAGCATCACTGTAATTTCTTCCATTAGTCAGAGGTAACAAAATATTTAAACTTTAAGCCATCTTAGGTTATTTTCCCAATAGTTGTACTTGAGTTAGAAAATAAAATAATCTTTACCAGGTTCTTTCAGAGTCTGGGCATCTCCTGCTAATTCTTGATCTTGAGCTACACCATCATCCAGTAATTCATCACATAACTTGCTAGTGTGAGACTCCGTTGCCATTTTCTTCATTAGATCTACCTTTATAAATAGATAAAGCCAAACTAAGAACTCTCAAGATAATTCTTATATTCTCTAGATAATTAAGACACTTATAGCATGCACTTCCAAACAAGAACCCCACAAACAATAAGCAAAATACCTCTGAATACACCGTAAGTTTAAGAGGCAAGTCTTCAACTTTCACAAAGTCATCTTCATCAGATTTTTGACTTACATTTCCAGAACCAGCTTCCTGTTAATAAAATTTGTGACATAAGAAAACAGGACTACTTAGGTTTATACTCCACCCCAAAACGAGAGTTTTTGACCACTAAGTACCCTGACCAATAATGTTGAAATTAATAGATGAAAATTGAGATATCTAGAAACTAGGCATAAGACTGATACAGAAAAAAAAAAAAAATCCCTCATTTCTCTCAAATGCATCTTAACGGGTATATACGCACATATTCATTCACTAACACCGGTGACTCTGTATCAGGGCTGCCAGCCATGGAGCTTTCGGAACTTCCAGTAGATGATTTGCTTCCTACACATGCTGGATTTAGTGTTTGAGCTTCATTTACTGGTAAAGATGAGCTTGATTCTTCTGTTTTCATATTGGTTATAACAGTCAATAGCCCCGAGTCCTTTAAAGGTGGCGCATTCTCCAGGATATTGAGATAATGAGGTAAAACAGAAGCCACATCTTGTTCACCTAAAGCCAAAATTACATTTTAATTAGGTAGAAAAAGCTTCTGAGCATAAGTCAGAAGATTTTTTTTTAATTATAATGGAAAGTTGCAAATCAGCATTAAAAGCATGTTCAAATTATTGAAAGTCATTCAGATAATATAACTGAGAGAAATCCATCATCTGCTTACACAGAGTTCCACAGACTTGTGAAGTATCAGTAATTATCACCACACTATCTGTTTAATTGTCAGATTTAATACAGCTTAAAAACAAACAAAAAGTCCAGATGCTGGAATTTAGTGGTCTAGTGTGAAATACAAAAGAAACACACATAGGAAAAGGTCACAACAGCTGTATTAGAAGTGATATTCATACCACCTGGTAAGGTTTCTTACTGTAGAAAAGAAATGACTTCTCAGTTCTTAGCCTTATGTATAAGAGTTACGAATCTCTTCACATAAAAAAAACACCAAGTCAAGTTTGACACCATGTCAAGTTTCACAGAAGCAATTGCTAAATTATTCCACCGTGGACATTAGTCGTGATTTAATAGAGTATTGCTCACATACCTTTAAAACATCAGCTGCCAAAAAGGTAGTTGAAAGTAGACAAATCCAAACATTAAAATATAATAGTCTCAAATAAAGGATCTAGCTACAACTGTGTGCAAATGGCTGTAACAGTCACACCTGACATAGTTCTACTGTCCAGCATCAAATGCATAGCATTATGTTCTCTTAAAAGATTTGCTATCTCCATTGTCAATACAGATGTATTAAAATATCAAAGTCAGTAAAATAAAATTCTCACAGTATGTCAGTTTCTGAAGAAGGGTTAGTCTCTCAATTACTGTGCAATTTTTAATTGGGTTTTACCTTTAATAGATGCTTGTTCTGATGGCAAAACCTCAGTGTCTTTTATCTTATTCAGTTCTTGGTTAAAAGTCTATTGGGGAAGAAGAAAAGCAGTTAGAGCAAACTCTACCAATCAGCTTCACAACCCACTGTCTAGTTTATTCTCAGACTGTAGCCAGAAGTACACTGTGCACTCGTCCCATGCTTTTGTTTGTTAATTACTTTGAAATAAAATTAACAAGTTCTAATAATTACTTATTAGACAGAGCAGTATTAAGATAAGTAATTTTTAATAATGATGCATGTGTTTTATTTGAGCACTTAATTTCATTTCCACTCTAATAGTTCCTAGGTATATACTCTGATCCCACAAGAACAACAACAACAACAAAAAATCTAATTGCTTTCACCTTTAAACCATGAAATATTCCAGTTACATCCTTGTCTAAATGTTAATAACTTGAAATTTCAAGAGTTTCTTGTCATCAATCCTGTTAATTCTTTGCTCTCCAGTTAGTAAGTCTCCAAGAGACTGTCATACATTTCCAAGAGTTTCTGAAGAAATTAATAATGAAGTGACAATAAGGAGCAGCATTTCAAATTTATCATCTTTTCTGCTGCAGCTTTTTAGCAGTTTCCCTCTCTGATAGCAATTTCTCTACATATAGCCTTTTTGTTTTTTAAATGGTGCAACTAAGGCCTTTTTTTGGATGAAGTATCTGTCATTCTCTCTTTAGCTTCATTTCCTTCTTAGAGAACAAAGGTTAAAACAGAAAGTTTCTAAAAACAAATTATAGTCTAATAGCAACATTCGTTTATTATGTAGTCATTTCAGCATTAACTACACCAATAATAAATACAGGTGTGGAACAAACAGAAGTTTTATTTGTAGCAGCTATTTGTTTTCCTATGATTTCTCATATCCTTCCTATATTTTTGTTAGTCTGAAAACAGTGCAAAAAAAAAAACTGCAGGTTCTTTTTTAGGCAAATGCTTGTATACAAAGTTATGCACTGGCTTTCCTTTTCTTCCTGTTTTTAAAACCTTGGTGATACCTGTTGGTTTTCAGTTGCAGTTTCATTACTGGCTTGTAATGATGTCTGCACATCCACAGGTCCTTCTTCAAATTCTATTTCTTCATCTTCATTCTCATCTTCTCCACTTCCATAATTAGTCAGAGCCTGTGTTTCTGCTTTTGATAAACCTGATACAAATCAATGCAAAAACAACCTTCAGATTGGATTTACCTATTGATGTAATTTGTTGGATTTTTCTAAGAACTCTTTCTGAAGCACCGATAGAGTAAGAGTCAGATTGCAAATTCAAAACCCTTTTGGAAGACAATGTACCAATGTACCAATTTACCAAGCTACTGCAATGATCAGTTATGACTCTTATCTGAGAGCTTTCTTTGAAAAGGACATGGTGATCACATACTCTCAAGGATCCTTTTAGCTAAGTTATTAAACAAGCCTGTTTGAAGAGCATAAATTTAAGAGAAACTAATCCAGAAACACTTGTTGTGAAAACATAAATAGAATAAAAGAATAAAGAAGAATTAGTAAAAGTACATGAGACTAAGTAAAAGCATATTCATAGACCAGCATTTAACTTAGACTAGCATTTAACTGCAGAACTGCAGAAATTTCAGCAGCTTTCACATCAGTCAGTTCAACTGACTCTGATCCCAACACAACTTCCTACAGATCTACTGATTAAGATAAGAGAGTAAAAGCACCTCTAACTGTAATGTTTAAGCCTTAATAAGACGCTAGTAGATATATTACTTGTAGTGAGTTTACACTGGAAAAGAACCAGCTACAAAACTTGTGAGAAACTATTCCCCAGTTGTATTTAAATATGTTCTGTTATAAAATTAATCGCTCAACTCTGCAGTGAAAGTATTAAACAACAAGCTGGAAAAAGAGCTTACTTATTGACACTGGACCTCTTTCACTTTCCTCATCTTCCTCTTGATCAGAAGCATCAGATCTAACATTTTCAGGAACTTCATTACCTTTGTACATTTCTGAGTCCTGTACTGGTTTAATTGTTTCAGTCTCATCTTTGTCCTGGAGAAAATAAGAACACAGTGCAATTTCGTGTTTGTTTCTCTAAATATAAGTGATCCTTCCTCAGAATCACTTTTCATTCTCAAAATTGGAAATCTACATACAAGCAACTCATGTTTAAGAAGGAGACATAAGGCTACTAGAAGAACACTACAAAGCTATTCCCAAAACAGAGCATTAGGACCAACTGTCAGAGATCACACAGGGTCCAGACACAACTATCAAGTACATCATACATAGGTATTTAATTATCTGAAAAGGTTTTCATTATGCAAAGCCAGCATCAGCATGTGAGCTCTAAAACTTCAAACCAGCTATGCCATTACCAAGAGGAAGTAAGAAGCACCTGTATTATTACCTTCAGTGATTTTATTGCCCCTCCTTAAACAACCTCTGATACAAGTCAGGAATATTCCCAAATGCTTCTTGTAATTTTCTCAGCAGCTTCTCTGACTTAACTGCTAAATACATTGAGTGAAAATAACTCTGCTCAGTCAATATGAACCTCAAGTGAAGGCATGAGTTCGACCCCAGATCAAGGGTTCATCTATACTAAAGGAACCATAGCAAGTGACATTGCATACATTTCCTTTCTTTCTAAAGGGAGGGACAGAGGCCCAAGAAGAAATCACTGACTCCTACTATGTCCATTTAGAAAAGGATTCAACACGCTAGTTAAAACACCATCTTGCTAACTTCCCTCAGTAAGAGAAAGCTGAGCAGCGAAACAAAATCAAGCACATTACTTTAAACACAACCCTGTCCCTTGTAGACAATGATGTCTCCATGTTTCTTAAAATCAATATAAAGAGAAAAGGAAGGTATTTTAGTTCCTAACATGTATTATTCAGAACACACGTGTCCTGCTCTGCACCTCAACCGGCCTACTCGGAACATCTAACTCCTTTTTAACAGAAATAACTTACTGATAACATAAAAAAAATAAATATTTGCAGCAAAGAGTACTTAAGCACTGTTCAAAGAACTTCCTGTCCTTACTCCTCAAGGAGTCACTCCATTTCTAGTACTTTGAGCTGGGAACACAGAGAACATGAGAGCAACCTCAATATTAAAATATATTCAAGAGAGAGAAGCACTCCACTCCAGTTACACAGCTTTCAACAAAAACTTGGTCCTTTTTAGATTTTTAATTCACACATTCTTTAAAAAAAAAAAAAAAAAAATTCATTTGACATTCAGGTCATCCACAATAAGGAGAAAAGAGTCTTTAATAGTGTCTTTAATTCAATACTATCTATGCTGATCTGAATGTGCTTCTTGAAAGATGATAACCTAGACTTTGAGAAATGCAACCTTGGTCTTTTTGCTCGTAGCAGCTTTCAAGTGTTAACAAAAGTAAAGAACAAAAAATATAAAAACACTAAGAAATGGGCTGCTTAGAAATAGCAGTTTTATATGATAAAAAAGCAGTAAAAATATTGGATC
Source organism: Nothocercus julius (assembly GCA_013398735.1). Lineage (NCBI taxonomy): Eukaryota > Metazoa > Chordata > Aves > Tinamiformes > Tinamidae > Nothocercus > Nothocercus julius. The sequence continues at coordinate 2,961,846 of VZSV01000017.1, forward strand.
TGTGAAATTATTTGAGCAACAGAGACAGTTAAGAAGCATAAACATACTTTGTCCTCATCGACATCTTCAGCAGATGAACATACATGCACCTGGAGACCATTTTTTGCCTAGAAGAAACACAAACTGTCTTCAATTCTAAACTGAAACAACTTTGAGACACAGCACTAAACTGATGCTTCCTGAAAAGGTGCCTGAAACGCCTATTTTAATTAGAATTGCTATCTCAAAACTGCAGTAAGCTACAAGGAATTTTGATACAATGAGAGATCTTTACACAGATGTTTTCACAACTTCATCATTGCAAAACAGTAAGAAAAAATGTCAGCCTTCTTGGTGTGAAGAAGTCGTGTCTGCATGGGCTCTTTCTCCAGCCTGAGGATGTACCATGCTCAGCACATCGAATTACAAATGCCAGCTTTGTCCAGCACAAGGAGAGCTGTGCTTTTCAGTGAGGAACCCAAAACTACTTGGCTCACTGGCCTCAAAACAGCTGCAAAATGCAGCAAGATCAGATATGCCTCCGTCAGGATCACAGATCTGAAAGCTGTGAGAATATCAAGGGCAGACATTTGTAAGAGTCTATATAAAAGAAGCAGGACCACCAGCTCTGGCTCATCTCTCTCACCCTGTTGAGTGTGATCAGGCTGCACTGCAGCAAGGCAAACACTGACCTTGAGCCCAGTTCTGTCTCAGGCAAGGTGATGAAGTGCCAGATCCAAGTTGGCTCCAGGTATCCTCAGGGTAATGCATATGAAACTGAGGTCCAAGGATTCAAACCGGAATGAAGTTAAGCTCAGGCCCTTCCAGACTCAGACTACTACTCTGGTCTCTCTACGAGGCACTCTAGAGCGTTATCTCATACTCTTCATATTACTGCTATATTTAAGTTGACACATCCTGAAGTTTAACTGACAATAGATTTAAAACTACACAGACTTTCATTCTGTGCCAAATGAATGAAGCTGAGATCTTTTCTGGTACTTGTATCTCAAAAAAAAATGCTGATAAAATATTAAGGTCACACACTACGTAAGAAGGAACATCTACGTAGATACTTCATGACTGTGCATGATTTAGGAGAAGAACATCTGTTCTCAGCATTTCTTTTTAAATAACTAAAAAGCCTAAAACTTCCTAAGAGGTCCTAGAATATTGCAGTACTACAATTAAAGATGGCATCTGCCATTTTAAAGATGTTGCATCACCAATGAAAACCAAAACAAACAAACAAAACACCCCACACACGTGTTCTAAGAAAAGAATAGGTACTATAGCCTCAAGCACTACTTAAGAGCTTATGTATTTTACACTTGAATTCTTGCAAGTCATACTTTCTACACACCCTAACCAGCCAACTCCTCAGTGACCAGCCAACTAAAAAGAAGTCTTACGAAAAGGATGAGTGACTGGGAAAGGAGATGCAGGAACAGCTGCAGAGATGATGTACTCACCATGACAGCAGAAAACCCTCGATATATCCATTTGAATATTCTGACTACACAGTAGCCTCACCCATAAACATATTGTTTTGTCAACTGACTACTCCTTTCTATACACCCATAAAACCATTAAAACACTTTTCTGAAATACTGGAATAACAACTAATGAATTAGGTATCTTTAAAAACAAAGGACACCAGCTACTGAGAAAAACTAACCAGTTCATGTTTCCACATAATCAAAACACTGAAATAACATAGGTTTAGTACTAATTGATAATTGTATATGGTAAAAAATATGAAAAACATGTATACAATGTACAAAATTACACAGGATTTAATAAACTCAGTAAAACTTTTTTCAAAATGTGAAATTCAGCAAACCTCTTTAGTATTAGACTGTATCACTTCAGTTGGTTCTGTTTTTCTTTTACACCTCTGCTTTACTATGCTGCTGTTGTCCAAGTCTTGCATCAGTTTAAAAAAAGCTAATTCATTAAATAAAACTTCGGAGATTTCCACAAGAAGATCCTCCCCACAATCTTTTAATTTTCTACCAGCAAATTTTGCCAGTGAATCCTGTGAAGAGAAACAATTCTTTAGCTTTTGGAAAAGGCTCTAAAAGCTCAAAGACCAAATACTTGTTGTATTCCTAATAAACGATTAAAGTCTATAAAAATAGATGTTTGTTTAAAAAAATATACATTACAGTTTTGTGTCTTAAACACTTTAAATAGAAACTATATTCATAAAAAAAACTTACAGACTAATGATTTGAACTCCACATTTGTACCCCCGAAAAGTAACTTTTTTAGTAACTTGCACAAGATGTCCACAAAGACCATCTGCAGAGGTCTGCTTGAAGAAAACTGCAGGAGACTTCAAGCTTCTAGATAAGCTATTAAAATCTAACCTCTGCAAATATATCTACTTCCAAGGAACAACACACACACAACACACACAACACACAACACACAACACACACACACACACTATGTGGGCCTCTTTTTGAGGTACACCTTGTTATCTGGCAGCGACAGAGGAGTTCTGCTCATAGTAGAGCTCTCGACTTTAGGAAACGAGCTCTGTTTAGACACAGCTCATTACTCAGTGCCAAGCAGAAGAGCAGCTGTGGCACTGACATAGCGAAATACAACTTGAAGGAAGGTAGCTTGCCTGTTGTCAATAACCCAAACTGTAATACAGTGTTGCAAAACAACAGCAAAAAAACTACTAACCTGCAGTATACTGCCAAGCTGTTTATGAAAGAACTTGACAAATTCTTTACTTTCATCATTTTGTTGTGTGAGAGTCAAGACCATACGTCTTACTGATGTCAGCAACTGAGAAGAGCATATTTCATCCATGTGTTCCTAAACAAATTTTACAGAACACACTCAATTAGTTACACTGAAGGAAAAGCTCAGGAAGAACTTGCTTAGGTTCTAGCCCACTTCAGAAAACAGATTAAGTAGAGCCTGATTACAGCACGTAGTTAACTACTGACACTCCAAGGCACATAAAGCCTCATCTCACTTTTTTAAAACATTAGTAACTGACATCTTTTAACATTTGGACTTTTAAAGTTCTTCAAAACGGGAAGCCATCAGCACGTCTTCAGACACCAAAACTGTGCCATGTCAACAATGTATATATAGGACTTGGAAGTGCCAACCAAATACTTTGTTAGACCAGCTTAAGCTGGTATACTGGGTCTAAATACAATACAACTTGACCTTTTTTCTTCTTTAACCATACACAGAATATGAAATGTGAATGTGCCTCCTATAAAAAAAAAATTCCCATCCATTCACAGAAGTTCAGAAGCTCAGCTCTGCAATAAAGGGATTTGTAAACAGGGGAAAAAAAAAAAAAAAAAAAAAAAAAAGCTAAAAATCAACAACTTACTGAGCTATTCTTCAAAAATACCTCAAGCTACACGTTATGTAACAGTTTTCATTAAAATTATCTCAGCTGTCCTTGCTAAAAGACAGCAAATATTTCAGAAGTGCATTCATTAACTTTTTCAAACATTCCTATTTGACTTGGCCAGCTCTAAACAGAGATGCCTCTGTGCTTCAGGAAATCTACATTCATTAACCCTACGCAATCTAGATTTACTGTTACTTCCTCCTATTAAAGCCTTATTCTGTTGAAGAATTTAACCCTTACTGCATTCTCAGCAATAGAATCATAGAATCATTATGGCGAAGATCTTCCAAGATCATCGAATCCAACCATTAGCCCTTCAGCACCCTGCCTGTTAAACCATGTCCCTAAGCGCCTCATCTCATGTTTCTTGAATGCTGCCAGCGGTGGTGATAGTTGCAGTTTAACATATGTAGCAGCTGTAGTTAAGCTGGATTATCAGCTTTAATTATCAGTTTGAAATAAAATGGGAATTGGAAAGATATTTGATTGTACAGACAATTTGAGAAAAAAGACTTGAAGACTGCAGAATGTATATTTGTTCATTTGCAAACTTATAAAAAAAATCAAATATTTTCATCCTAGCTTTCAGGGACAGAAGCATATATATATGAGGTGCACAAAAGTGGGGGTAAAAAAGCTTGTTTTAGCCTGCACTAGACAAAGTATTACATTCGAAAGCTACTTATCACACCTTCCACAACAACCACCAAAAACTATTGCTTTTTCTACTACGTCAGTATAAACAGTCTTCTAGGCAAGAATGTAGATTCTCCTCTTTTCCTCCTAGTTCTCACACTATTCAAAACAGTTTTTACCTTCAGAAAAGGAATGACTTCTTTCATAATTGCTTTAATCTGCCGGTCGAGCTGCTGAGTATCTATACGAGGACATGGAACAGCAGAAGCTTCGCTTGACTGAGGCCCACAGGGACTTTCACTGGAATTTGGCTCTTGTAAGAGAAGGGTGCAGGAAAAAATATCCAAGTCATTTAATATTACTATTAAAGAAATATCAATTTCAAAATACGATTTTTTTTAAAAAACATAAAACAACATTTACTTCATTGTGTAAAGATCCTATGAAACTCTCTAAGTTTTCAACATAAATGAAGCGGATAACAAGTCAGCCAATTAAACGACTCAATATTTAGACTGTTTATTTTCTAAAGCTAGGCAAAATATGTATATATGTGCATACCTTCTAATTTAGCAGCAGAAGCACCCTGAAAATTACTAGAGCAGCCCTCAGAGTCAAGGGTACTTTCAGCTTCAATTTTCATACGCTCATATTCCCTCATCCTAGCCAAAGCTTGATCTAAGTGAATCACTGTGTTGCCTATATTTAGAATAAAAACATCTTTTAATCTAAATAAAAATTTTCAAATGAGTAAGACAAAAAAATAACAATGAAACCATAACCACAGGTTTTCAAATTTAAAACATTATTACTCAAGTAGAATTCTGTTTATTACACACTTTGACCAAGTCAAAGTGTTGACGAAGTGGCAAATTGCCCCAAGTGTTATATCGCAACATGTGCTCTTCTTACCGAGGTCATCAGTGGCAAAAGGTTCAAAATTTGAAGATGTTGACATGCTCCCATTGTCTGCATCATTCTGTTCACAATCTTGACATGCTCCTATAGGTAGGTTTTTGTCAAAAGCTTCCTAAAAAAACAAACAAACTGCATACAATGCGAGAATGCAGCATCCTCTCATAGATAGATAGGTCAACAAGATACATCTGTTCAGCCACATACTCTGATTTCCAGTCTTGTCCCCATGCTGCCTGACTGCATAACAACATTACTTTCAAGATAGAAACCAAACAGATGATTCTATTTTTCCTCCCAACTGCTTTAACAATAAATAGATGCAAAACTCTGCAGAAGTATCAGTGATCTCTCAACTTAGAGAGAGAACTCCTTGGAAATCTGGTGATAAGCACATGCCCTGACCTTACCCACAGGAAGACTCTGGCTGTTTCTGAATAACAGATTCAGATTTATGCCCATCCTACTTCTTTCCAAGTTCAGTTCTTAACCCCTCACATTTCCAATGTAAAGAATCCTGTCGTGTTTAATTATTTTGGAATGAAGATGCTTTTACATGCCTTTAGAAGTCTCCATAAGCTAATACTCATTTCAGAAAAATTCAATCACAAGTGTGATTAGTTCAGTGCAAAAGCACACGTACAAGCCAAAAGACAGAAGCTGACACAGTAAACTAGTTTCTGAACTTGAAGTAGAAACTTACATCATCTGTAGAAGCAAGGCTTTCACTGGGAGTGAGTTCAGAATTTGATGCCATCCACGTGGCAGAATTCAGTGATTTTGCACATTTCCGTTTTTCACGGGTCTCAGATAAATGCCTGGTCACTATATCCTGGAAAAGACAGTAAATCTACAGTGTAAATAAGGAGCTAAGATTTTGATTTTTATTTATACACAAGATTTTGATTTTTGTGCATACCTGTAAAGCATACAGTGCCCTTTGCCTCAAGTAATCTGTATTTAGCAGCTGAAGCTCATGAAAAAGTTCAATGAGAAAATGAGGACGGGACTCATTTTGAGAAATAAGAGTAGCTACTTCGGAATAAATTGTGTCCCGCAAAGCTTCAAACATAGAAAGATCACTACCAGTTTCTGTAGGAAAAGGAAAGAAACCAGTGAGTACTTAAGTCCTTAACACGCACCTAGTCCTTAACATGCACCTACATATGCAAACTGACCTTCAATCAGTGCAGCTCAATCAGCTATTATACAGCTACAGTTTTAAAGCTTACTTACTTCCCGAAGGCAAGAGAAATTTCAACATACTTAAGTAATTCTTGATACAAATAAACAAAATATCAAGCATTCATATGAGTCATTTTTTCTTACAGTTGTCAATGATATCTTTAAAAAGGATTATTTAAAGAGAATAGTGCCCACTGCAGAATGTTGCTTTCAGAGCAGTAGTCAGCACTAATAAACACCGTTTCACACAAGATGGCCAAAGGTTTATATTACAAATAGCTCACACTTTTGCCACACTAGCATGACAAAGAATGAGAGCTCTAGCCTGAATTCAAGCCATTCCTCCTCACACACCCTCCACACAAGCACCAATCTGTCTTCTTGTATATGTCTAAAACTGAATCACTTCTGAGGCACACAAAGCCCACTACCCTTAAGCTCATTTTACAAGGAGTCATGATGCTTAACAACAGTCTCCTTCCCTTTGAAAATTAAATATTACATATATACTTTGGCAAGTATTAACGGAAAGAGTTAAATTTGAAAAACTCAGTTTAGCTTAATGCAAGCACATTTGTTAGTATTCAAAGTACTGAAGTTGTAAGCAGTACGGCAAATGCTACTTTGCAATTTGATTATCTGCAGTTAAATCACTAAAATTGTTAAGCAGAGGCAAGTCTTTTCAACCCATAGAAAGCTACCATAAATTCACTCCCCAGGCTGCAATGACTAAAATGTACCAATAGCTTCTAAATATCCCTGAAGTGCTTCCTGAAACCAGTTTTACTTGGTGTTCAGCCTCACGCCTGTCTTCTATTAATTTTTGTAATTAACAAGGAACGTGATCAACACATTATCCACAATTGCAGTTCAAAGCAGTTGTACTGTTGCATGTAATGCAAATTACAAGTAACTTTTCTTGCCTTCTTTATAGAGAAGGTACTGCAAAGTTAGTATGTGGAAAGCTAACCATCGGGCTCCTGAGAAACAGTCTGACTTCTAGGACCAAAACTAAGAGGAAAAAAAAAGCAAGTAAGAGGACACTGTTGAAGCTAAGCAGTGATTGCATTACCTGGCGCTTCAATGCATGCATTTCTGTTAGACTGCTGCAGAATTCTCCTAGCATGCGCTGTAGGAAAGTGGGGATAGACAGTGATAAACACAAAAACGCGCACCAGAAATCAAGACAGGGTTGATACAAAACAGCAGGAGGAAGACTGCTTAATCATCCAAACAACAAGAGCTGCTTACTGGGAGAACTTTGCTGGTGGAACTCATATGTACACCAGTAAACACAGCTCTTAGTGTGGTCATAACCACACTGACAAAGCTGTTCATCATGCTACAATGGCTGAACTATCTGCATCTTCCCAACAAAAAATTACTGGCAAAACCTAACGACACAAAAGAGACTATTTTTATGATCCAGATGCAAGAAAAGCAGTGCAGATGGTAAACTTAAGGGTTTTCTACATGTTTTAAGACTTGAATGTCATGTAACAGAGCCCCTCTGTGCGAACAGAAAGATAACAGGCATGCAGCAAGACATAATTTAAATGCTAGAACAGTGGTAAACACTAAACAAAAGTTTGTGCGCTGCACAATTAGTCTTTTTCACAAAAGGATGAAAAAGTGAGATTTTTGGTAGGTTAGGTTGTTCTTTGTTATATTGTAACAGTTTCAGTTTCTAAATTATTTTAATCAATTATCTAATCTACTGTAAACCCTGAAGCAATTAATAGCCAATCTTTAGTTTTCAATGGTTACAGCATCCTTAAGAATTAAAGCAGAACCTGCATGTTAAAGCAATGCATTTTGTCTTGTCACAATACAAGTGCTTTTAAGTACTGCACTGGCAACTGAGTATGGAGGCCCTTTACACAAAGCAATCCACACACACACACAAAAAAAAAAATTACTGAAATTCATAAAAAAAATACCTGAAGACATTTCTGTAGATCTACTGTATTTAATTATTTTTTCCAACTGTTCTCGATTTCTTTTGCTGAACACCTTTGCGTGAACCACCTCTTCAGAGCGTCTGCTCTTACTGCTTTTGCAGGGCTCGCACACACTAGAGGCACTTGCACTTTCATAACCTTATGGGAGAGGGGAAGGGTTAGGCTTCAGGGGCCACCTCAAAGATCCAAAACACCAACGATGTTTCCATGCCACAATTTTCCCTCTGGGCACTGACACCATGTGGCATCATTCAATTCTCAGCGCCTGCAACAGTGTCATGCATGCTGGCTAGTCCTGTCCCTTTCTCCCCGCTCAGCCACTACATTACTCTGATTCTCTATTTTACTCAAGCATATCCTTCAGCAAGTCATCCAATTTCAACATAAAGACATAATGAAAAGATAGACTCCCTTGGCTGTTTATTCCATGTCTTAATATATCTGCATCCACTATTTGTTCAGTCACGATGCCCAAATCCCTTACTATTTTTTACAACACGAATACTCAAAAACTTATTTACTTGCGTTATATAAAATAAATTCACACTTCAGTGAAAAGTTCTTCAAATAAAATTTAATGTCAAAGGTACCGTTTATGGAGAAGAAGTTCTATAAAACAAAACTTTTCATTAAAGTTGAGTTTGGCCTGGTATCTAAAGTTAATTTAGAACCTACCAGTACTTTTAATTCTGCCTTTTAGTTGGGAAGAACTCTTCCTCTTATTCTTTGATTTGGGTGTTTTATCTCTTGATGCCAAGCTTGCTTGTGCTGATGCTTTTCTGGATTTAAATGTTTTGGTCACAGTAGTTGGGTCTACTGGATCAGGCATGCTACTAAAACTCTCCAGAGACTCCTCGTCAAATTCTCTTCTCCTGTTCGTATCCGACTGATTTTTATGGCTAGGAGGAGTGTTTTGTACTGAAACAGCAAAACCTGCTTTCAGGTAAGACTGATCATCGCTTTTGGCGTCCTGGCTGTCATTAAGCCAAACTTCTTTGTTTTCCATTTCCTCTTCAGGTTTTCTATGATTCCTTCTGTAAGAAATACAGAAACAACACAATACATAATCTAGTCTCTTGGATAGAAACAGCAAGCGGTACCAGGCAAGTAAATAACCTGCATTATGGATGAAGCCATCTGACCTAATTCATTAGAATCTTCTGTAACCCAGAAACAAATATTCACTGTGAAGTTATCTTCAGGACGTGACAGTTCATTTTCAAGAGTTAAAAACATCTCTCTTCAATTGTAAATGCTATCACAAAATCACTCCAGCTTTACAGTGATTAGAGAGAAGACGTAAAATTTTATGAGATGACATTTAAAGTTGCATACAGAAAAGGGTACACTTCACCTGATTAAAAAAAATCCAGGAAACAATAGAATTAAAGCTCATCTTGGAATTAAATTTATGTTCAAGATAAAATCACTATAAAAATGATGAATTCCCCAAGCTCCTCAAAAAACAGGAAAAAAGAGCAAAAAGTCAACTAGAAAAAGCTGCAGTGTGACATTAAAAGAGTGACATTAAATACCTTGTTTTTTCTGCGGTGTTAGAAGAACTGCTTTCAAAAGGTTTGGGAAATGCCATGTACTCAGTTTTCCCAGAAGCATTATAATCTACAGGATGTTGCTGCTGCTGCTCACCCTGTGGGGAAGCATTTTGTGCAAAATCTCCAAAACCAGAAGGAAACACTGGATTGTAGTTAATACCTACAAAGTAAATGACAGAATCAGAAGGTGGTACCTTATTCACCTCACTGTGGCACTACAGATGGGCTGGAGTGAGGGGGGAGGAGAGAGAGAGAGAGAGAGAGA
>VZSV01000017.1:2971960-2985861 GCA_013398735.1 Nothocercus julius
ACTGGTTACTCTACGTGCCACTACAATTCAGAGGACCAAAAAAAATATTTCTTGCAGTTCCAGTGAACAGCTCTTACTAATAAAGATAAAAACGTACATGTAGTTTACCTGCATAGTTTACCTGCATGAAGATTTTATCAATATTTCAACACAATGAAACTGTCAAGAAAATTCCAACAGAACAAGTATTCATACAGTCAAACACATAATACTTAAATTTGACAGTAGTAAGGAACTGAATATAAGTATTCCTTTCTGCAGGTTTTGCATAATTTAAAACACATTGTCAAGCAGAAGACCTGAGAGTCTGAAAGCTATAAGCTAAGTCTACATCCATTTCCCAGTTTCTCTGAAAGAGATGAAATCCATTACTGATTAAGAAAACTTTAACAAGGAAAAGCTATCTTATGAATACAATGAAGCATCTACATTTGTTTCCATTTCAAATTCATCAGTAGATTTGGCAGAAGACAATATTGGAACATTGTATCCAAGTCAACAGCTACCCCATATGTGTATCAACAAAGAATAGTAATACACTGCTACTTGTAGTGTAGCAGTGTATTAGGCAGACTTGTACCAGGCAAAACAAGAACTGAATTCAATGAAATCAAGTAGAAGAAAAAAAAAAAAATTAAGTCCCACATCAACATTAAATCCCTTCTTAATAGGAATTTTATAAATTTGTATCACTTTTCATGTTTGTAGTAACACTCACCTGGAGCAAAGGAAGAAAAATTAGTGAACCCAGGTATGTTAAACAGGTTCACAGGTTGTGGAGGAAAGCTGAAGGGACAAAACACAGCAGGAGATGGAGGTGGTGGCGCACTACTGCCTCGCTCCTTCTTGGAGGACTTCTCTTGACACTGTTGCTCTTCTTGCTGGTGCATTAGATCATTCAACATTTGCTTCAACCTTGAAAACAAAGAGAAATAAGCACCCAGGGAGGAGGGAGAGAAGGGAGGAAAGATGGCCTAGAAACTTACAGTGACACAATCATTAGAAAATAATTAATGTACTTTCTACCTTCTAAACCATAATCTACATATATACATATAAACAGCTCAGAAGGTAGGAAGTATTTCCAATGCCAGATGGGTAAATGTTAACTCTTACTAACAAGACTGATAAAGGACAAAACTTTATCATCTTTCCATAGTCATTACACTCAGGAATCTTGCCAGATAGTCTGTCAAATAAAGATACAATAGGCAAGTCTACATCAAAAACGCCACCTGAAACTATCTGAACAGTCTTCAGGTAGACATCCCAAGAGTGGCCTCTTTTTAAAAGGGACAAACTGAAAAACTTCTGAAAGAAAAAAAAAAAAAAAAAAAAAAAAAAAAAAAAAAAAAGAAACTTCTTGAAAGGTTTCAAAATGGTTACTGAAGGGGGGAAAAAAGGGGGGAGGGGAGTTAACATAAACAACAAACCTTTGAACCTTAACATAGACAACAAACCTTTGAACATTATTCTGCTGCCAAGTCAGCTGAGTGTAACACTGGTTTAATTGATGCATGATAAGATGTACTTGTGGAGATGCAACATTAATGGGCATCATGCTGCATGGGCCTGTAAGGAGAGTCTGTAGTAGACAGGACAGGGTCTGTAAAAAGAAAATACATGCTGATGAACCAACTACAGGGAAATAAATAAATAAATAAACCACACACACACACACACACACACAAAAACCCGCAACACACAGAAATTATTGCTGGAAAGATTTAGAATAAAAAAATAGTAAATAAAAAATAATTTTTCTTTACATATCTACCTGCTGATCCTGCATCAAAGTTTGACAAATGCTGACACTAAATTCAAGTTGTTTCTTCAACTGGTTGATCTGCTCTTGCCATTGTTCCTTTTCCTCCACATAGGAGAGTTCAGACACCCACCGAAGGTTTTCCTGCCGTCGCATACTAAGGTTTTGCTGCTGCCTGCTCTTTGACACCGGACGATAATTTCCATCTGCTGAAAGAGGACGGCAATTCTTCCACCTGAGGGAAAAAAGAACAAGGACAAAAGCTAATATTTTAAACTTCCTCTTATCATGCTTCGGTTAGCTAAATGCCATTTCAGTTCAAAGCCAACAACTCACTTGGCTAGTATACTCAAATGGCCTGAGCCGACCACCATGAGTTTGTCAATCCAACCATATCCCAAAAAAGAAACCAACAAATGCACTTATTTTCAATAAAGAGGCAAAAAAAGAAGAAAAAAATAATAAAAAAAAAAAGACAAAGATGCTTCTGGCTCTGGCCCTCAGTATTGCTCAATACTGATTTTTCATATGAATTCCATGAAAGTCATCCATACAATATAATAAAAATTAATGGACACAGCAACAGAATAGAAGGCCACATACACAAAAGAAATATATATCCAATTGAAAGGATATATATTATTTTTAACATGGCACCTTGCTATGTCACAGAAAGATGAATAAATAAATCAATCAGGTAAGCAAGAGTGAAATATTTATGTTACTCAAAAATTAACTCAAAAGCTCTTTTTCATGCTGACAAAGTCAACAAATGCAAAGCAAAAATTTCATGGTTAGTTTTTAAATTTGCTGAATTACTGATTAACAACATAAAAACCCTAATCAATATGATGGCAAAAATTTTTGACAAGCCATCTTCTCTTAAGCTGACTAAAATGAGAACAAAAGGAGCTGCAGTAACCTAACCAGGGAGCTCAATGGCAAACAATATTTCTTGTGCCTGAAAACAGAAGAAATAATCTAGGTTAGTTACACATGACAGGTACAGAGACTCTGACAAAGTGCCACTGGACACAGCTCACTAAGTAGCAGAAAGATCTCACTTTGCTGTAGCAGTTTTTTCTGCTTCACAGAGCTTCTTCCTCCCCCCTGCTCTTCCAAATCCACCCTGACTGGCATCAATCAAGAAGCGCGACTAACCTATCCTTGTTTTCTTTAGCACAAAAGGCGCTTTCTGGTATGTTGTTATTGGGATAAACCGAGAAAGTGTCATTAGAGCTTGCTGCTTCATCTTCTTCCTCTTCTTCTGCATGACCAAGCCCATCGGAGAGATAACCATCTTCATCTCCATCCTCCTCATCTAGGGCACATTGAGTAGAACCTCCCCAGGTTGCCATTGTCCTAGTTATGTTGAAAACAGGTGTTTAAAGGGGTGGGGCAGTTGTTTTCATTTTTAAAGCAGAACACAAAAACATTAAGTCTATCTTCAAATAATCAAGTGGCACTAAAATCAGTAGGTTAAATAACACATCCTCTCACCAATGCAAAATGAAACCGGTATATTTCTAATAGCAGGAGGGTTCATTCACAGTAAGTCTTATCTTTATTACCCTATTAACATTATAAATGCTGCCCAGCACATTACAAGTTGAGAAACTCATTTGTTGTTCTATTATATATCATCTCTTTCAGCACTCCTAGGAAAGCAGGAAAATGCTCTAAGCCTAGCATTTAACTAAACACAGAAGCACCCACGTGCACAGGGACTCATGTTCTTACTTCTCCGTCCTACTCTGCTGGGGAGTGCACTGAGCTTCTGACCCCTCGCTTTTGACAGATGCGGCAACAGTGGATATTGTTTCTGCCAGCTCCCTCCTCCTCTGATGTTCGGCCATCAGCGCTTCCAGCTGCTTTCTTCTCTGGCGCAGCTCTTCCCTTAAAATCTCACGCCTCCTCATCTCAGACCACAACTACGCAAGAGAATGGAGAGTATTAGAGCATGAACCAAGAAGCTGGACTAAGACACAGTAAGTTTTCAACATTTCATACTACATTGATAAATTTTTGGTCAGGCACTGGTATCATACTGTAACTGAAGACACACTGCAGCAAGACATAATATACATGCAGTATTTAGTATTTATTCCAAATATTTAAAAAAAAAAAATTTAAGCGAGCAATTATAGAAGGGAAGTTTTAATATGAAAAGCAATGTATACTTCATTCAATACTAACAAACACCTTATAATTAGTTAGCTCTTAGTAGGATGATAAAATTATCCTCTGCGGAAATCTTGAAATACTTCAAACTGCTTTATTGATAAGCTAGTGTAGGATACAAGAAAAAATAAGCAAGCATTTGTGCAATTGGCAGAAACTTCAGGTTGCAGTATATGTTTGAACAAAGCACCTAAAGGGAAAGAGACAAGCAGGGAGACTCATTATCTACTTTAAACACAGTGAAAGCACAAATGCTAAGACACTTTTTATGAAAGCGTAAAAGGTATAAAATAATGGCATAACATATAACAGGAAATGTGCCAGGCAGGAAAACACAGATGTTAAGAAAAGGGACAGTGTACTGAAGCATGAAGTTGAGGGAACTAGACAGTTGTGAGGCAGCTAAGCAGCTTTCCAACAAAAATCCAATATCTATCTTTTCATAATAATCCAAACTGGTTTTAGGCTTTTTTAATGTGCATTAGTATGTACTAGCACATTTAATTTTGGGACTGACATTCTTGCCATTTCAACTCAATATTTATTTCTTCCCAGACACAAAAGTTACACACATCCCATTAAAATGGCATTCACTACCCCTAAAAAAATACAGAATATTAAATCAAAAAAAAAAAGTTTACGGTATCTAGAATTTTTCTCTATAAGCCTTTTCTAAGCCACAGAAAGTCTCTAGCATGAAACAGTATGAAGTACCTCATTGCCAACTGGTATAGATTCATCAAGTTCAAGCAGGGGCTTGGCAGCTGCATGACACTCATTCGCAGCTGGAGTTGAAGTTGTTGGTGAAATCTGCCTATTTGCTGGGCAGTTACCAAAACTAGCTGACAACTGAAAGAGAAAACACAAAAGCAAAGCAGAGTAATTTCCTAAAACCTAAGCACTGTTAATGCCCAACATATTTGAGGCTTCTTGAGACAGCAGAGCTGGCATTCAGCAAGAAAGATCCTAAAATTAATATCAAAAACTTATTTCAGTAACTAGTAACTAGTATTACAGAGTGCTACAGATGCACAGTACTGGCCATTTATAGCTCACCTTATGATGTAAGTTTGCCTGCAAAGACTGCCAAGAACAATAATTGCATTGCCATTTTGAATACAGTATTGTTGTAAAGGAACAGACCCTGAACATTTTTTCTTAGATAAGCCACTGATAACAGAAGGTTTGCCAATAACACTGAGAACAAAAAGCATTTTTGTCCCATAAAGCTAATGACTATTGAAGGGCAGCATAATGATGACAATGAAATGACTAGATATGGACAGAAAAATTTCAAGCTAGAAAATAAGATGGACGGTTCTCCATCTTTGAAGAGTTTAAACCAGGACCATGCAACTTTTGAGGACATGCTACACTAGAACTATGAGCTTGTGCAGAAACCTGAGCAAAGACTTAAGAGGGGAAGAGAGACAAAATAATCAAAGCTCTTGTCCAGCCTTGGAAACCCATCATCTCACAGTACGTAAAATAAGAACTACCAATTCTGTATTTTGAACACCAGTTTTCATAATTAGAAATAAAACAAAAAAAATCATCCTGTTATGAAAGATACCTGACTTTGTACTGCTCATCAGCTTAAGGCAACAAAGAAATTCTACCTACTTGAAGGTCAGGACAAGCTTTTTGCAAGGCTTGAATTTTTTCCTGAATTTCAATCAGTCGTTTTCTTTCTTCTTGTAACTGTTTAAGCTCCCGTTGCTGCTGCTGTAGCTTAGCTTCATAAAATTTCTCTCTGTAAAATAAATAAATAAATAAATAAATTGCATATCACTTAGCAAGTAAGCAATTTTAATATTGTTGGATAAAAGCATACCTTGCTTTTTCATTCAGTCCTACATCCTTTTGTAGCTTATTGGCACCTGCCCGGATATTGTTTGGTTGTTGCTTTGTTTCCTCCGCGTCACCCGAAAACGAGTCACCCCTATTAGCTGCATTGGCAACTGCTGCTTGAGGTTCCAGATCATCATCCTGAAAAGCAGCCAGAATATTCTCCAATTGGCATACAGAAGTTAATCAGTTGAATTTCTCAAACTAAGGTAATTTTCATGAAGATTTATCTGAGCCTGAAGACCTTTATCTTTATTTCAGATTACTCTCATGATGACTTCTAAATTTATAATTTGAAGTTACAGAGTTTACACTACTGAAAATTCTGGTATAAAATTAAGTTCTCACCCATTCTGAGAGCACGAACCACTTAAACTGTAATTAACATCTTTACTGAAAAGACAGAAGCATAGGCATGACAAAAAAGAAAGGGGAACAAAAGAATAGAACACAAGGTTCTAAACACAAGGTTTCTAAAAAAAAGAAACCACCACACATACAGCTAGAATAGAAACCAGACTGCTCTTACAAACGTAGTTCTATATTTTTTCTTAGTTTTGATGGTTTCGTATTTTCAATTCTCCATTTAATCTGAAAACATTAAAGCTGTAGCTGCTGCTTGTGTTGTTTTACGAAATGATCTTTCTTAATACAGAACCCACTGAACGGGAAGGATCGTCAGTGAAGATGTATATAAAAAGCTATATGTACCCACCCTGTACACACCCACCATACTATTACCATTATGTAAAGCCACTAACCTAGTAAATGCGAGCAAAAGATTGAAGGCATAGCATGAATTGAAAGAAAAAAAGAAAAACAACACATTTGCATCATTTCTTTTTTTTTTTCTTCATTATAGTACAGATAACATTTTCACAATGATCCTACTGACCAAGTCTGACCCAAATGCCAAGAAATTTTTTTATAGCAGTATAATTGTATACACTATATAACTATACAGGGCCTATACTGCAGCCATTACCGAAGCAAACATTTTAATTGAGATGGATTTGAGAGTTCTTGCATACAAACTTGTCACTTCTGCAGTACCTATATGTACTCATTATACAAAAACCACATAGATACTTTCTGTGAGGACATCAAATCCAAGAAAAGCTGTTATTGAGAAACACCATGAAAACTACTGTGAGGCATTATGAAAACACTGCCCGTTCACAGATGGCCCTCAAGAATCTTAAGAAAAACTTTAAAACTCTTTTCCTCACCAACAGAAACAACAGGACTACTCATTATAAGCTTAAAAAAAAAATCCACCACAGATCAAGAGTGTTTGAAAAATATTAGGCTTACTGGGAAAGTTTGGGTAATTCAGTGTTGTCTTTTAGTATTAAAATTATCTTAAGTCAGTAACCTTTACAAAAAGTCAAGATTTCAGTATCAAAAAAACACCTCAACTTCAGACAAATAAAACAGTATTTCCCCTTCCCACTCTCATAATGAGCGTTTTGAGGATTAGGCAGAAAATTTTCTCTATTAAAATTAATAAAAAGTAATTTTACATTTTCTCATGTAAATTATTACATGTATAAAAATTACACATGTAATAAAGAATAAATGTTTTATTTTTGTGTACAGACTTATGTTTCCAGAATACCTGCACCATGGCAGCCAGGTTTTGGAGCTGTCTAAGTTTCTGTTTCGCAGCTATAAGTCTACTGATCTTCTGCTCAAACTCGGCATCTCCAGCAGCATCCCCCAGGCTGCTTCTGTGGCTAGACACAGAATCTTCACTAGCTCTATCTTCCTCAACTTCATCATCACCACCTTGGGGGAGGTCAACACCTTTGTCATCCTCCCTATTACGACAGTCTATAGGAGAGAGAAAAAAAAAAAAAAAAAAAAAGAAAAAACACAAGAAACACATCACCAACGTCACACAACACAACTGGCTAAAGTCTATGAATTAAACATGCCATCTGCAATTATCAGACTCCAGAGAATTATCAGATTCATGTTTAGACCATTGACCATTTGAACATTTTGCTTGACAGAGAAGGATCTCCCAAACTTTGTGTGGCTATCAGAATTATTAGCAAATGTATTAACACGTGAAATTAAGATTTCAGAACAGACAATTAAGATTTTAGAACATACCTAAAGCGGAAGATACTTTGAGAGTTCTTATATTAGCAGCAGATCGGTTATTTATTTCGCAGTCAGTATTAAGATGTCTTCCATCTCTGTTATTAGCTCCACACTGTATATTTGAGTTGCTATTCATTTCACTCCAGCTACTGATTCCTTGAGGGTTTCTAGGGTAAAACATATAACTGACGTTAACCTTTTAAGAACTGATACCAATGACTTTTACTTCCTTTATTTTGAAATAATTTAAAACCTATTTTAAAAATATTTCATTGGCTGCTATGGAAATGTCTTTATAATGCTAAAAACAACAACAAAAAAAAAAAACCTCTTATAAAATTCTCTTGAAAATGAGTTAAGGCATTCAAAACTTCTCAATATGCATCACTCCAGTATTCTTTTCACTACCATAGAGTATTTTCCTGCTAGCTCTACAAACAGTACCAGTTTACAAAAGGCATGTCTGTTACACAAGCTCTACATCAGTCACAGCAAAATTAACTCATTTATTTCTGCGCAGTGAAGACCATGAATGCACAGAGTGGTCTTGTTATAAAACTACACCTCAGCAAGCTGCTCTCAACTGAAGTCTCTTTCATTGCAGTTCTCTAACCTAAACCTGTTATCCTTGTAACGGAGTTCTATACACAGTTCACTGTTTATATATAAAGCAGTTGCAGATTTAAAAGAGCTTTGTAATAATTTTCTGTGTGTTCAAGTTAATCTACATTTGTTGTACAAGCTACCAAGAACAAGACTACAAATAATCATCTGTATAAAAGAGTTACTTGAACTGAAAATTTTGGAAGGTTAACATAATAATCATATTAATTTACTACTGGCTGACTGAAATCACTTTTTCACTTTAGAAAACCTGTGACAACTTAGCTACCCAAACTTAAAGATGACAAAAACAATACGGTAACCTAATATTTGTAACAGGCTGTGGATCCTCATGTTCGGAATCACTTTCAGACTCTTCTGTTTCTTCCTCTTCCTTAGTGTTTTCATTCACAGCATCCGTCATCATATCAGATGTTTGCTCATAGTAGTGAACTAACTCACGCAGCTCGTTCAGCCTCTTACGAACTTCATTTAGTTTCCTGAAGAGAAAAAAAGAACGTGCTATATGTTTTGTTCTATTAATTGCAGCTCTGTAATTTGAAATGTATATATCATCTATAATTGTTGAAAACTGTCATTTTCCATGCAAAAATCTTACGCTTGAAGCTCTGAACCCATTCTACTGTCTAAAAGAATTGAATAGAATATAATACTAAATAGATTAAAATACAAAAAGGATCCTTAAGACAAAGAGCTTGCTTTAAAAAAGATTAAATAATTTAAAAACTTTACTGAAGCTTTTCTGTTGGGTTTAGATTTTCCTCTTCTTCACTCTCATTCTGAGAAGTGAGGCAATCGGCAGGATAGGGAGCTGATGATGCCAGGCTGTTGGATTCACCATTGACAAGAGTCACTATGCCTGCAGGAGCAGATGCAGCTGAAGTTGTACTTCTTTGATCAATGCTTTGCTGAGGAGAACCTGATGCAGGAAAAACTGCAAACAAGAAATATATCTGATTAAGAGCAGCTGGCAGAAACAAACTCACTTAAATGAACTGCATTAAAATGCAGCTACAGAAAATATTGCCACGTAAATCAGCAGGTAATGCCTTTTTCACTAAAAAGCAACACACACTTCTGTTAAAGTTGAGACATGTAATGCCAAAAGGCAGACAATAGCCACTTCGAAAAATAAAATATCTGTAAGATCTCAAGGTTTATCAAAATTAATTAATTGAAATTTTCATGCTCTGAATCTGCCTGAAGAGCAGTTTTATGAGTTTATTTATGGCTGAATTGCTTATGTTAGAATTTAACACTTCTACATTACACTTCTACGTAACATAAAATTTCCAAAAAAAAAAAAAAAAAAAAAAAAATCCTAGTGACTTTTCCCATGCTGAGCTCTTGTACCTACATGTTTTAGAACATGGCCTTGACATTAGTCTTAAGTTTCCTTTTTCCTGCTACATAAAACGCAGGCACAGTATACGCACGCCTTAACTACAGGTAGTAAGAAGTACTACCTGTAGCATAGTAACACAATTGATGGTAAAAAAAGCAGACCTATCTCAAGGAGCATGCTTTAAGTGTCTTATTTAACAC
The DNA here is from genome assembly GCA_013398735.1 of Nothocercus julius. Lineage (NCBI taxonomy): Eukaryota > Metazoa > Chordata > Aves > Tinamiformes > Tinamidae > Nothocercus > Nothocercus julius. The sequence goes on from VZSV01000017.1 coordinate 2,982,033, forward strand.
TAACCCAAGTATGCTGCAATCAGCTCCCAGGCAATTTCTAGCAGTAGGGCACGAAGTTTCACCTCTACAGATACATTTCCAGAACAGAAAACAAGAACAGTCAATAGTCCCACAGAGTGGCTTTGAGTCAGGCATCTAAAGAACAGGCCAAAAATATAGTCCCTATATCTAAACTCCTCTGGTCTAGCCTACAATCCAAATCCCAGTGGTTAACAGAAGGAAAAGATCGTTTACAAAGTGTGTGTGTGTGTGTGTGTGTGTGTGTGTGTGTGTGTGTGAGGAAGCCTCACTCTATGGTCCCCCCCATGAGACCATTAACACCCAAAATTCAGAGTACCCAGATATGGATGTATTAGAGAACTTTCTATATTTTGTCCTAATTTAAGTGTTTATGGTATGATCCACAAATAGACTTTGTCATGGACAGGCCAAAAATTCTAGTCTCACAAGCTCACATCAGTCAGCTTGAATAGTGTTATAAACTAAAGTGCTATTGGAAAAAACATTTGTTACCTGTATCTGTAGGGGAGAAAAATATATATAATTTCTCCATTACAGAGGAAATCTATACTGCATTGAATTAAACAATTCAATAATATTGCCTTAGCACAGCTTTTTCACCTGCTATGTAGTCAGCAATAAGCCATTAACCATTTGCAAGTTGCATTCTTAAAATTATACAATTCTGCCTATATTTACTTACAGGAGGAGTTATTTAGATGCTGGTCACGAAGTGTATGAAGTTCTCCTAACAATTTGTCCAGTTCTTGCCTTTTACCCTGCAACATCTGCATCTTGTTAAAAAGCTGTATCTTCTCATCTGACAGATGTTCTGATGTTGAAGAATTCCTACTTTGTGAAATCTCTCTGGTAAGGGAAAGACTTTCTGCTTGCCTTCTATTATCTGGCACCGACTGTGTCTAAAAAAGAATAATTTCATTTTTATTCAGAACACTGTAAAAGTTTCTTAGTTACTTTCTTCTGAAAGCTAAATGAAATGCAAAGAAACCCTCTTCTAGACCTGCTAGGCTCAAAAGCAGAACATAGAACTTCTATAAAGTGAAACGGGTGTTGAAAGTATTCTGAAGATATCCCAATTACAACCTCTAAGACCACAAACTTGCTAAGCTTTCATGGTTTTAAAGAGCCTTAATTAGTCCAACAGCAAATTCATAAATGAGGACACCAACACCTAACCACACTGTTCAAGAGATTAAAAACAAAAAAACAAAACAAAAAAAAGGAAAGAAAAAGAACACTGGTGAAAGCTTGTGGAAAAAACTTGTACAGTACAAATACTGACCTGAGAATCATGAAGCTGGTTGTGAAAGCGCTGTATTAAGTCATTTAATTCTTCATTCAGTTCTGAAGTAAGACTTACTCCAGAAACACTGCCGGTGGTCTCTGTTACAACTGGAGATTGAAAAAAGCAGAAAAATAATGGAAACACTTCTTAATGGCAATGAAATGAAGGCCATTAAATGAAAGTATATGGTTTAAAAACATTAATATATTACAATATATACAATATATAATGCAACAGCAATTATTTTGTAATGTTGTGTCCTTCCCACCAATTTCAGACTACTAGCCTAAATCACCCTCAAATTGATACACTCTTTCTCACTAGAAATAAGCAAAGAACAGCGAAAATAAAAATAATTTTACTTTAAACAAACAAACAAAAAAAAAACCCACACTATTAAAACAAAAAAGCTTCTTTCTTGTTTCTAAGCTTCAGGTCTAAGCTCAGATCCAATACTTATTTAGTGAAATAGTTTGCTCTGAATTCATTCAATTTTGCTGAATTAATTTCTGTACATTTCCTATCCTCCTATCAAGAGTGACAGCCATGAAGTTGTGACAAAAAAGAACATTAAAGAAAGTGTAAATGAAGTCCTAGTTTAATGAACACATTTTCTACCCACTTAAGACAGGGATTTGTTTTCTGTATTTGGGGAAAGGGGATAAAAAAGATTCCATCACAGGTCTGCTACTACAGAGAACCTAAGAGAAAAGCAGTTATTGGAAGCCATTTGAGAAAGAAGCACAGAAGCCCACTTCTCAAAGGCACCAGCTTCCTTTGCACCCATGGCAGTTTTCTACAGGTTCTCTGCCAACTCCTCTGCTTTTTCCCCCACACTCAACTCTTCCCCCATTTTGTTAATTAGTTCTATTTTCTTTCCCATCCTTGAGTTGGTACATGGTCGGGGCGGGGGGCAGGGTGTAAAAAGCACTGGAGCAAGGAACATGAAAGAATTTTTTTTAGATGTTGAAATGTAGAATCAACTACATGGTTTAAAGCTGCTACAAGTCATTTTGCAATGTTATGTCGTCAACTCTTTACATAAATAGAAGTCTTGTGAGTAAAGAAAAAAGTGTAATGACTTCTTTTAATTGACAATTCCAGCTTTAATCATTTAATCAGCACGCTAACCTATCTATCAAAACATATTGTCATACTACGTACCAGAATCATCCATGACAGCAATTGCTTGCTCTGCTTTATGCTGAAGAGCAAGAAGAGCTGCTTGTCTTCCTTGAAGAGCCTTCAATTGCTCCTGCTGTTGTAACATCCTTTTCAATAAATCATGTTGCTTCTTCAAGTTCTCCAACTCTTCTTTTGCTTCCTGTTGAGGATCTCTGGCCTGAAAGAGATGCAAGAAGATTATGATAATCATGGCATTTTATTTTATAAGTATTAGTTAAAAAAGCAGGATTTAAATAAAGCACTTTATGAAAGCACAGACTGTTAACTGTGAAAAGGTGAAAAAAAAATGATATGGTCTGTTATGGCCCGTTACCACTAAGTCATGCTTACCACACCGGGGAATTAGGGAGAATTCCAGCCAGCTGCCCTATCATATAAAAATGACATCCTCATGCATCCCTCTGTCCTCCCAACTGCATATTCACAGAAGAGCAAAGTAAGCTATAGCACTGCTATAGCTAAACAACATCATACGTGGTATCATGGTGCTATATTAGACAAGCTTTAGACTGATTTACTAATCCAAAGTCTCTAGCTTTTCAACAAAGTTTTGGGCAGCTATTCTTTTCTCACCTATAATGCAGTGGGCAGATGCAAAAGTACATTTTGCCATGTATACTAGAACTCCATAGACTAATAAATCAGGATCAAAACAAAACGAATCACAAAATCTCACTACACAATATTTGCAAACATACAAGAATAAATCTGAAGGAATGAAAACACATTGTATAGTTAAAATATATCAGAATAAAAGCTATCTTTCACAGCCTTTCCCTTCACAATTAATGGCTGGAGAGTTGCCTCCAAGAATGTATTCAGGTATGGGCAGCAAATTAATTGCAGATATTTCACAGAAATATTTAGGATCCTGATCCAGTTTGAAATACAATATTCTACAAATAAAAGCATGGAAAAAAACATTTGTGTTTTTAATTAATTAACAATGCCTAACAAAAAGAACACTAACTTTAAAAAGTATCATCATCCCTCTGTAAGGTATTGAGCTCATGAGGTACAAAACTCTTTCAAGGCAAACCACATTCCACATTGAACACCAGAAAAGTAGCAGACATCTTATGATCTAGCTGGATTTTAGGGAACTCTTAGCTTTCCAGAAGAATTTTAAACTTCTCAGAGACAGGGCTTTAAAATATGCACTGGAACTGGCACTGAATATTCTGGTTAAATTTTTCATATTGTATACAGAAAGCAGAGTAGATGCAAAATACTATACACAATGAAATTATCACAGGAAGGAATGAGGGGAGGAAAGGGAAAGAGGGATGTCTCTCACATATTTAAGAATTTAAGAATCAAACCTTTATCTGACGTAAC
>VZSV01000017.1:2985961-2995991 GCA_013398735.1 Nothocercus julius
TTTTTTTTTTTTTTTAAACAAACAGTTCTACAAACAAAAATGTAGAACAAGTCAAAGCAATCCATCAGTTTCATAATTTATTTTCTCCATACCACACTAGCATAAATTTGCTTTAGCAAACTATTAGTGTGAACCTGCTAAGGGTCCGAAAAGTAAATTTAAAAGACATTTTTTCCAAAAAGAGGATAGCAAAAACCAGAAAAGTCGTCTGCCACTACATCAAGTCAGACTGCTGCACAGAATCAGATGTAACACTTGCTCTGTCAATTATAACCCTTCTCTTCTGAAGCATCCGTTGCACCTCATTTAGAAATAACCTTCTACTTCAACTCTAATTAGAGAAGATTCACTCAACAGAAAGAGCAGGATTCAGACAGGCAGGCCAGAAAGAAACATATCTTGAAGCGTACCGTTGAAGGCAAGCCATGCTCTTGGTATTACTCTTACTAGGCCAGATCTCCCTGTCAGTCACAGCACCTCTGTCACTTTTCTTTTTAGGGCTTGCTGTAACAATGTCTGTAACCTGGTCTTGTGAAGCTGAATTTCTTAGTTTGTCCTCAATGGGAGGTCGCATGCTCAAAATAAAAACTCCTTCCTTTATTATTTGGTTTAGTATGTGAGCTTTTGAATGTTTGCTCCAATTTAGAGTGCATTTTTACACTACAAACCTAACCACTGACACCTCATCATATACTGTAAAGTACTATTTATATCAAATAAAACCTACAAGAGTAAAGGTGGTTTTTTTTTGTATTTGTTCTTAGAACTTTTGTAACAATAAGGCTCAAATAACAATCAACATTTCAAAAATAGTTTTCATTCCGTATTTAACATATTAAAGCAGCCCTAAAAAATAAATAAATAAGACATTAGCTGCCAAATTAAGAGCCAAATAGAAAACAAAAACTCTTTTTGGACAGATTAAATAAAAAAGTAAGCTTTAATTTACAAGGGTACCACTTGAACTCTACACTAGTCATTACAAAAAATTGAAAAAGTTACATCTTCCACGTCTACACTTTTATTTCTTTACAGGAAGAACAACTTCTTAGAAAAGGAAATACATTTATGATAACTTAATATTTTAAATACTACTTTACTTCCAAGCACCAAAGTACTTACTATCTGTAAAATACCCACAGCACTAACTGTCAACAAGTGTATTGGCTCACCAGTATTTTTCCTTGGTGCAAAAGTAGGATTGGAAGTTCTAAAGAATAAGGTATGCTTCTACATGTTCTACAATCATTGTTTACAACATTATTGTAAAGTCTCTCATGGAGAGGAAACAAGTAAGTCAGTGTCTAATCCAGAACCTTCCTTCTGAATGGCACCCATTTTCCAAAGAAGAGCAACTTTTGTGTTAGGCCACACTTCCACCATAACACTAGACTAATACTTGATCAATAGCCCACCAGCAACCCATCCACCATATCACTAGATCAATACTTGATCATTGGCCCACCAGCAACTCATTTCTAACCCTCTCCTCATCCAGTATCAGCAAGTTTTCCTGGTAAGAGAAACAAGCCAATAAACCAGAAAACCATACAGAAAACTATTCCTGTCTACATCAATCCCGTGTATCCCTCTGGGAAAGTACACATGTAATCCTCCATTTTGTTTGGAAGAAAAATTAAAAAAATAAATAAAATCAAGAAATATTGTTGTTGCTACAGGAGCTTTCTCTCCTCTACTGAAGGAAAAAAAAAAAAAAAAAAACCTGCGCCTGCACGCAGCATAGAAGAATAGGAAGTACAGGAATTTATTATTTTTGAATTGAACTGCAGATTACATCAGTGTCAGATTAATTTGGGAGGGGGGTAAGAAACAAACAAGTCTTCATTTCAGCACCTTAATTACCAAAAGGCAGCTTACCGTATCTGAAGCCTCAGACTGCACATCAACGTTTAGTGATGTGCTCTCAGCTATAGAACCAGATCCCACAGCTGAATCTATAGTCTGAACATCCTCCTCCTCCTTTTCTCTAGCCTGAAATATTTCAGGGGCATAAATCAAAAGCTATGTAAATGGGGCAGCAAAAATGAATCATGGAAGGTACTATATCTCAAAAACCAACACCCCCAGTAGCACCACCAACACATCAATGGTCAACTCCTTTAAAAAAAAAGGAAAACTCTTAGTGAGAAACAAATGTATTATATTCCCAAACTTACAAGCATCTTTTGCAAAAATTTCAGATAGGATTTCTCCTGCTCTTTAAGGTGATCTATAAGATGTGATAAACGCTCAACATTGGCCGATCTTTCATTTTTCTCTACAAGATCATCCCGCATGGAGCTGGCCTTAGCAATATAGTCGCGAATCTGAACTAGTCTGCTCACAATCTGTAAAGACACCGAAATTACTGAATGCATTCAGCTCTAGCATTAACTTAGGCACAAAACATGGCGATAGCAACAGCAAACAATTGGCAAAAGGATGATATACCAGTACCTTCTATTCTACAGTCAAACTTCAACAAGCAGTTAAAAATCAACAAGTTTTATAGGGCTAGATTTGTGCATGCATAAAGTTGCTAGGCTGAAGCATGGGGCTTCTTGTCCAAATATGCTAAAACAGAACTGAGTTCACATTATCAACATACAAAAATATTAAAATATAAAAATATTTTCTGGAACTATATAACAAATTCAACCTCTAAGACAAAAGTGCTTTATTCTTTTACCAGGAAATAGACATCCAATATTATTAGACCAAGGGCAATACATTCCTAACTCCAATTTTGTATTTTCCTCAAGTAAGAGTTGCCTTTTTAGAGTAGTGGAAAGATACATATTTGCAAATAAGAATTACGATAGTTACATTTCCTGAAAATATAGAAAGATGCATTGACAAGTAAAGACCCCATTCCATAGACTAATAGACTACATTAATACCTGGCTACTATCCATAGCTGGCTCCCCTCTTCCATCTTCTTGATTAGAGACCTGGCAATTTTGCAAGAAATCATTGCTTAGAGCAGCTCCAAATAACTCTTTACATTGCAGTGATCCCCCGGACTCCTTCTTTTGGGAACCTGAGGAGGGATCTTTGCTGTTGTTCGTGTTTATTTGCAGCGACAGGAAGTTAAATGGCTTTCTGTTTTCATTAAGTTGACGTTTGTTGTTAGCAGCCGTTGCCCTGCCTTGAGAATCACTTCCAATGCTTCTCTATAAACAAACAAGGCCAAAAACAATTGTCATTTTTTTTACTCAATGTACTCGCAACTCTGATTAGCTTCAACTCTGATTAGCTTCACTACTAGAATTACCTGTTCTGCTATACTCTTAGACTGATCACAAAGTTATTTGACTATTCACTGACTAGCCAAAAGCTGGCTAAACTTAGCACTGGTCACCTTTGACATACATCTCTCATTTCACTTTTTTTGAGTATCTTATTGCCATAATACACATTTCTGAAGGATGTTTATGAGTATCAGTAAAGGTTCAGTCTTTATACTGTAAGCCAAAGCAACGGGTCACATTTGAAATATCTTCATGGCCCAAAGGAGTTTTAACAGAACACTTTGGCAATGATTAACACGTTCCTGTTCTGAAATTGTTAGCAGAAGTTCACTGCTTGTTAGCAGAATTAGTCCCACATACTTTCCATTGATGTGGACAAGGGAAGGCTGAACAAGCATCTCCAGAGAAAGTGCTAGAGCTCATGGTCCTGAACTTCATATGATTTTCTCATGCCCGGAACCAAAAGAGTGATGTGGCTTCCACCATGCTTTTAGGCTTTTTGTCTTAATAGCTTAAGCTTTCTTTAGTGGATTGTGTAATTGTTAAGAGATAGGCATTTATAATACGAGCTAGCATTCACACAGACCTGATCGAGATCACTGAAGTTTATTCTTTGTTTCAGCCTTTCTAGTTCAGCTTGCTCTGGAACAGACATCTGAGTCATATATCTAGTATGAGGAAAACTGTGTGGAGTCTTGGTCTTTCGTCGACCCATTCCAAGTGAGGACTCTGGAGATATATCATTAGTAAGCCTCGTTTCCGTTTCACAAACCAGTTTCTTCTTATTTTTTTCTGAAGGCCTGTTTGCTTTCTTCTGTTGACTTCCCCAGTCCTTATGAAGAAGGAGAGAGAAGGAAAAAAAAAAAGTCACATTTGTTAACCACACAGAGATTTAAAAAAACAAAAAACAAAACAACCAAACAAAAACCCTAGATATTCAATTCAGTGAAAGGGAATTTATTTCTATTTTCTAAGAAAAAAGATACAAAAACACGAGCTAAAATCATGACTGAAGTTGTCTAGAGCAAACGTCACATTACAGGATACCTTTTCCACTGTACCCATTAAAAACAGATAGTTAGGGGATACTTATCCATTTCATCTTATGAAACATTTCTTTAATTTCAAATTGAGCTTAAATTGTATTTTTCTGCCTTGTAGGAGACTAAGTAGTTTAGAATTTTTAAAATACAAAGCTGATTTTAAATAAATTCGTTTTCAATTCTATGACATCTACAGTGCCTCTATATCTACCTTAATTCACTCCGAAACACTTCTCCATAAATACACCTGCAGACTTAAGCACCTCTGAGTTATACATGTTGCTTGTTTTATCTCTACTTAATTATTTTGTCTTTTTGGATACTACCATGCAAAGCTGTACTGACAACATTCTAATCTTCACACTGTTGCCCACCACTAACACAAACCACCTGTTAATTCAACATAAAGAACATACAGCGGACTAGAGTACAACATGGCAACTGAAAGTTAAGAGTTGTACCGTATTGTTCAGCCGGTCATCAAGGCTCTCATTGCTCCAGCTAGGCAAGTCCTGATCATTCATGCCTTCCTCAAATGGGCCACCTCCTGTAGCCATGACAAACTGCCAGTAAAGGGAATCTAAAAGAAACAGGTTAAAAAATATAGGGTACATGAAAATCAGTTTGTGTACAACAGCTCTGAGATAATAATGACACACTCCTTACGAAATAAAACTACAAGTCTGTTTTAGGAAATTAAGCCCCAAATGTAACAGTAGAAACACAGATTTTTTTTTTTTTTTTTTTAAAGTCACTGCAGGCCCATGGCTGTATCTCTGTGATACTAGAGATCCAAGGCTACATACCAGAAGCCAAAAACTTCACATTTATTTCAGTATTAACACGATGACAATGTACTTGCAGATACAATACAGGAAAAACAGACCTCAGTAACAGTATTTTTAATTTCTTTACTAAAAGTTAAAATATTTAAGCAAGAATAACATGCCATACACTATAGTTTCTAGAGAAAAAAAAAAAAAAGTTTTCCCTTTCTTTAACTTTGCTACTCTGTACTCCAGAATGATACATTGTAAAAATAACCTATACTTTAAAACTTTTATACTTCTTTTTTCTTTTTTTTAATTGTTCACTTTCATTTCTAGCTTTGGCGTAAGTATCATTAACAATGTTGTTAGAAATAAAAAATAAGAAATAAGTATTCCTTTCAAGCAATACAAGTAGCTTAGTTCATTCAATGATATACATAACTGTACATATATTTACATATATACACAGATACATAATTGCATAAACAATTAGATTGCAAGAAAAGCTAAGCAGTCTAACTGCTGCTGGCACTGATCCACTGTACAAAGCTACAAACTCAGTCCTTTTAATAGCTACAAAGCTCTGCTACAAAAGACAAACAACACAGTCTTGCAGAGAATTACTTTTCCCAGTAGCTTTAACTGCAGTGTTAAGACACCGACCTAGCTTTTAATAATAATAATAATAAAAAAAAGGACACGTCAAACTATTTATTTCTAAAGATTTTATTGCAATTTATCTACTATTAATTTAGGCAACAACATTTCAAACAGTGCAGGCGAAGAAACAATCTAATACTTAAGATTTCACTTTCACCTCGTAAGTACTTTTATAATCCGTTCCAGGGAAGAAGAAAAAAGCCCCAAATGAATTAGTACATCCTTGAAACTTCACTGTCTTGTTTAAGAATATGGTTTCATCAAAGTCACACAATATAACCTATTCAGCAGGAGCATTTGTTCTAAAGAGTATTTTAATGCAAACACAACCTATTACTGTAACATTAGGGAAACAGGAGACAGCAGGTATGACGATTCTGCTGTAACCATGCCTACATTTGGCACAGATCTAATTTATGTCAACAGAGATAGAGCACTTCAGCTTCTGCACCTAACAACCAGAACTGCACTACAGGAACACAAAAGGAACAAGCAGACCTGCATCCTAGTGCTCTTGCCTCTTCATTCCCCCCTTCTCTGCCCCAGCACCAAATCTGCCAGACCTCGCGACCAGAGGTACCACACAACTCAGCAGAGCCAACAAAAAAGAAAAACAAAAAGGTCAGGTTAAGTTTTTAACTGGATCTCCTCCTTGACCTGGCTCTCTGTCCAACTGCATAAGCCCTACTGCAGGTTCAAGGAAGGTGAATAAACGTCCTGTAATGAGAAGAGGCAGCAACACCTACACAAACTTACTTGGAGTAACTGTAAAAAATGCACCTTTTGTGCAACACTCACTAGGATGAGCTGTGTGATTGATTTAGAGAATAAAAGCAAGTACAACTTCCATGTAACACTAAGCCTTTTCACATTCTGTTTTTACGCGTAAGTACAAGAATCCCGAGGAAAAAAAACTCACAGAGAAGCTTTTTTAACAACTAAAATTCCACAACCTTTCAAAATAAACACATAGATATCAATTTAGCTTACTTTAGGAAGCAGCTATAAATATTTTCTGAGAGCAGATGAATTGCTCCACTGTACAGATGTGTAAGATACTGCATTTTGACTGGTGTGACACCCTGTGACCTGTGCCACTAAGCGGATCAAGTTCTTCTTGACCAGATTAAAGACCATCTGGGTTTACAGTCAAACTCAGTAAGCTGTTTCCTCCATCATCACGTTACATAATTGGACTAAAACTGCGGGAAAATATTTTTTTCTGTTTCCACTGAAAAAAGGGGGGTGCGACATTCATTGCTACATCTATCACACAAACAGCTTTTGTGTGAGTTTTAAACAAAATGCTTGCAAAGAATTGCCTTCAACAATCTTTGCTTTAAGAGTCTCTAGTTAACTCTGAGGCAAATTTACCACCATAGAGGTATTATTCTCAATAATATTCTCAAAGACACCAGGCATATGCCAATGTAACCTATCGAATCCAGCCCCAAAACACCAGTATCCCGACTGCTTCCTGCAACTCCATCTTAGGGAATCTTATCAAATAAAAGCAAGCCCTTCATACAGATCTTGGGGAAGCTATTCTAACAGAAGTCCTTCTCACATAGTGATGGACATAACAACGCTCATATTACAATCCTTACTAATTTTAATCAAGTTTTTCACTCTCCTCCTCTTAATCTGCTTTTGTTTCATAGTTTTCATTTTACCAGCTATTTTCAGAAGAAATCCTCACACAAAAGCTTAGGTATTGTCCTACTATACTGCTTTGCTCCTGCCAGTGCATCAGCAATTTCAGCTTCTTTACCTATTAGCATATCTGAAAGCTTGGTGCTTCTGCACAAGCACCTAAAAAAAAAAATCATAAGGAACTGAGAAAATTCTTTTAAGCATATTTAATACGTTAGCAGTAACCAAGTATACTACACAAGATTACAGTAAAAACATGTATGATTATGGTTACATACATTAGGGCACATAACTGCAAGATATAAACTGCTCAGAAATAGAAATAGCAAACAGACCCAAGACATATATACTTTTCTTAATGACTTTGTTATAGCGGAGCTATGCTTTTGTCGTTCATTTTCCTTTGGCATTCACTCCAAGAGCAAGATCTCAGGAAAAGCACTCCAAGTGGCACACGGCACATGCGGACACTTTTGAAAACGGCCGACTAAGCGGGAAGACGAAGCTGCTGAGCAGCCACAAGAGACTGGACGAGACATTAAAAAAAAAAAAAAAAAAACGGAACGTTTTTGGATCCGCGCTGCAAGGCACCGGGGAAAAGGCCGCCCCACCACAGGGCCGCCGCATTGGAGCGCCCTCCCGTCGCTGCTACCGGGCCTCCCCTTCGGCAGGGCCGTGCAGGCCCCTCAAGTCGCCTCCCGCCCCCGCCAGCCGCGGAGGTCACCGGGCCCACCTGCCTCCCTCTCCGCGCCTCGGGCCTCACCTCAGAGCGGCGGCCTAGGCGGCGCTCAGCACCGCGCCTCAACGGCCGCCATCGCCGCCGCCATCTTGGGGCCTCTCCGCGGAAGGAGGGGGACCTGGGGGACACGCACCGTTACCTAGTAACCCCTGCCCGCCGTGCCCTACCGCGCAGGCGCCCCACCAGCTGCCGCACGTGACACGGCGGTGCTTGCCGCGCTTCTCTGCGAGGCGGGGGCGGGAAGCCTGTGCGCCGCCGCAGACGGACGGAAGGCGGCAGGAACTACATGTCCCAGGTTGCAGCGCGCGAGGAGTGGGCTGGCTCCTCGTCTGCCTGGGAGCAGTGCATACTGGGATTTGTAGTTTTCTAGTCAGCCCCCCCCTCCGGGTGACAGCGACAGCGCTGCGCGTGGAGGCCCGCTGGTCCGAGGCACCGCGGTCTTTGTGCTCGTAAAATAAACACGGAAGCGGCCCTACCTCATAAATCCTAAAAATGACCTTACACCTCAGAGAAATGCTGGCAAAATCATGAGGTCAGAGCCTGAGCACCGCATGGGGATCAGTGCCCGTCGTTATTTAAAGCAGTATCCGGTTACAGAGGCTGATTCTGCCTACTGTTGTTTTAACTTGTGGGCTCAGCCAAAAAGACAGGAGGGAAGAGTGAGTCCAGGCCTGGGTCCTGTCGGGATCTGGGATTTTTGTTTATTTATTTACTTTTATTTGTTTTTGAAAAAGATTAGATATTTTAAAGCATAGTGGTTTCTTCTTTGTGGGTGGCAGTCATAATGTGATTTACAGCCCGGTCACCCTGTTCAGACCCATAAACTTATAGCTTATCTTGCTACTAGACCTCAGATGGCTCGACTGGCACAGTATGCTCACCATTTTCAGTGTCTTTTCCTATAAAGCTCATGTAGCTTGTATTTTGCTCATTAGAAGGTCCCATTGTAGGAACAGGAAGAACAAGTTCATATTTTAAAGATTTAAATTCCGCTGAACTTCTAAGGTGTATGCATTAAATATTTACATATGTTCATATTGGGTTGGGAACTTCTACTGATACTACACAAAAATATAGTCTAACCCTCCTTGCGCTGTTATTGATGTTCATTTCTTTTGTTCAAGAAAAAAAATAAACGACACAAGTTGTTTTCAACAACACATTCATCCATCTCTGTTTTAGAGTAGGCAGGAATAAAATGTTCAGAAAACGTGTAAAATACGAAGGTTTCAGTAAAACTGATTTCTCCAGCAGATGCTCCCAACAACAAGGGAGTCATTCTGGGTGGTGTTCAACTGAGTTAGAGACTGCCAGTCAGAGTGACGTTTTTCTCCTATTTCTACCATTGGCTACGTGAGTGTATTTCCATAGCTGAAGCCACTTTGAAAAGAATCTGCAAGAATCTGTATGGACACTCTACATGTAGTGAGTCGCTATGATTCTAGAGCTAATAGTTAGTTTATTAGCCTTTTTTTTTTGTTTTAATATTACTTTAACTAATATCCTTTTCTCTTGTCCTCAGATACCAACCCTATACAGCAGTGTATTCACTATGTTGGCAAGCTGCCTTGTATTATTGTAAAGCCATACTGCCCACTGCCCAGCAGGTGGAGGCAGAATTTAAGAAAATTAATGCCTTAATACAGTTGCTATTTTTTGTTGTTATTGTAATTTTTTCCTAAGACACAGCTACTTCTATCACTTATTAAAAAAAAAAAAAAAAAAGGAACACTGTTAAGGAAAAGCTATAAGTTAAATAGATTCCAGTATAATGTCTTAGGAACCATTTCTTAACTGTAGTCTCTTATGTATCATAATTGTGTATTTTCTCATCCTTACAACAAGACACCATATGTAACTCTCTCCTCATAGTTGGAAGCATCCTTATTCTCGCCTGACATTTGCAGTGTGATT
>VZSV01000017.1:2996088-3035996 GCA_013398735.1 Nothocercus julius
AAGAAAAAGAAGAAAAGGATCAAATGAGTGCTTCAGAAAAAAAGAATCACTAATAGCTCCTCAAAGCTGTTTTTATTTTCACTGTGGGGTAGGGAACTCCACCCGGGTACCAAAAGCATGAAAGAACCTTAGAGTGCACCACAAGAAGCACCGTTTTCCTAAAAGTGCTTCTGCACTGTAATTACATAGACCAGGATTTTGGAATGGCTCTGTGAGCCAAGTCAAATATGGGTTAGAGAATGCCTTGTCAGTTAAAAAAATAAACACATATTTGGGGGGGAAGTTCTAGATCGACACTAAGGAGCCTCTATGCTATCCATAACTGTTGAACGAGCTTTGGTGTTTGCTAATAATTTATTAGATAATTCCTACTACAAAGAGCTCTGCTATAAATGCTGCCTCAGCAGACATGCTGATGAATGCACTCTCACAGAAACTGAACTGAAACGTTGGAGGGAGCCAAATTTAATTAGATTGAAAGCTATGTCAGAGGCATGTCATATTTTTTTTTTCCTTGTACATCTGCTAATCAAGAAGTTCATTTTATTTTATTATTCCAGGGAATAATAAAAGGCAAGAGGAAGAAAGCAAACAAAATACAGGAGCTTGAGGACTATAAGCAATAAGAAACAAGGGATAAAATTTTAACCAAGAATGAAAAGGCTGAAGGAAGAGTTCTTGGGAGGGATATTTTAAAGGTCCTGAAACAAAGGCGCTGTTGAACAGGACATTCAGTTCAAATAGCCATTGTTCACTTTTTTTTTTTTTTTCCTGATTTCGTCACATCTAAGCATTTTGTTTCTGGAAAAGAGAAGATGAAATTGGCTAAAAATGATTGTTTTACCAAAATATGGCCATGCAGTGCCTAATAGGCTACAATGTTAAATCTAGTATTTATTCCTTATAGTAACATTAGATTGAAAAGACATCTTCCTCTCAAGGCCATAGAAAAGAGCTTTGAGTTGATTTTTTAAGCAAGATAAATGATTGTCTAGCCTTGTTTCATCCAATAGTAAACTACATGTGTAATGCTGAGGCATAGGCATTTAACAACCCCATTATGGAGGTGGATGTAGGAAGCCAAGTATTCTCCATGAAGTATTCAAAATAATTTCAGCAGGAAATGAAATCCCCTTCAACTGCAAGGCATAGGCAGTTTGGGTTTATTGAGCGTGCTCATTTCACAAAATCAAAACATTGGGAACTCCACTATTGTTCTGCCTAAAAACTCTGTGTCTCCCTGTGTCTCCTGCCCTTCTAAGTCAGCCTCCATTAGAGGTTACTTTGAAAACTCTTTTAAAGGAGACCTCTATAGCAAAGAGGTTAGTGCACAAATGTACAAATGCACAAATACTACTTCATTCTTAATATCAGATCCATTTTTAAAAACAACCTAGAAAAAAGGTGCTTAAATGATGCTTGTTTATTATTTAGCATTATATTTGATACACTGTACTCTTAGCAATCTAGTCTCATCTATTTGTTTTTCTTTCCAGTCCAGTAATATCTTCAGTTTATTCCTTTTGTTTTCAAGAAGAAACAAAATACTTTAGTTCTTCTGAAACAAGAAATTTGAGTTAAACAGGCACATTTTCAGATTCCTCAGAAAAGTGAATAACATCAGCCTTTAATTCCCTTTTTTTTTTTTTTTTTTTCCATTTCATAAATAGATATTTTTTTCCCTTGGTTGTGAATCTAGAGAAGGAAAAATCTTGTGCCACCATTTGAGATTGCATTCTAAGAGGAAGGGGTTGTAGGTCCTTTGTGCTTTTTTCTTCTGTGACTGGAAAACGAAAAAGTACGTGATAGCAATCATTTCTGCACATTTGTAACACTGCTTTTTCTTCACCTTATGGCTTCGATTTTGTCCAAAAATGTAAATATTAGAATAGTTAGCACATAAAAGCTACAATGAAGTCTTCAAAACCACCTCATTATTTTTCCATATGTGTTCCTACTTCTAAAATTGAAACAATCTGATGAAATTGTAGATCATTTTATATGCACTGTAGACTCTGATTGCCAACATCTGATCCAGAAAAACTGAACTTTCCTAAAAATTACATGATCTTACTGTCACATCCTTGTACATGCTGGCTTTCTGTAGGAAAAGTCATTATGACAAGTTCTGTAGCAACACAATTCATTTTATGATGTGATACTATACTTCATCCTCTGGCAATAAAGCATGTTGTACTGAGTTCATTGTAATTATACTGATGTAACATGAAGTCTAATAGTACTATGCAAACAGTTCACTAAAATTCACTTTTAAAAAATAAAGTATTGGATGAAATTGTGCATGTTATTTGACTTAACATTCCCAGCTTTTATTCACATTTATTTGCAGAATTGTCAAAGAACTCCAAACATCAGGTATTGGCAAAATTAGTCAGTTACATTTTTTGGAAGACAGATTTCAGGTGTAAGCAGCTGTAGACAAAACATGACAATACAACTTCTGGTTTCAAAATAGATGTTTGCTTTTCTTAAGCAGGTCATATATGCTTTTTGAGTCAAAGTATTATGACCTGATACATCCTATGACTGTACAAGGATTTAAATTAGAGTGCCTTTGAAGTGTTTTTAATAATTTTATCATCTAAATCTTTCTGTCACATTTCTAATAAAATTACTTTGGTAATTCTGTTTTTGCTGATGACAAAAGGTGGTAGTAGAATATTGATATTACCAAATATGAAATTTGGAATGTGATAAAGCAATCTAGGAATGTTTAATTTGCTGGTCTTTTCATCCATTTTAATTAATACTTCTTACTGAATTTTCTATCGTATGTCTTAATTATATATCTGATCTTAGAATACTACGCAAAATGGAAGTGAATTATTTAAAGCCTGGATTTTATTGTTACACCTTTATATCTTGGAGCAATACATCTTAGAGCAATATGTTAAAAAGATCATGCTCCTTTATTCTGTCCTTCCAGAATAAATAGGAGGTCCTTTTCTGCTAGTCATTTGGCATCATCAGGGAATTACGTTTATTGTCCTGAGTAACGCTGAGAAAATTAAGAGAGCTTTGGGTAGACTGCTGAGTAAGCAGAGAATTGGAGCAGTGACAGTACTGCTAACATGTGTGGATTTTCCTTACGCTCAGTAGAACAGGTGTTCATGTGCTTTCCTGTGAATAACCAGAATAACCAGAATTGCATGAAGGAGGTCTATCATCAACATCTCATTAAATCTTGGAATTTGTACTATCAAGAGTGTTTCACTTTAGCTTGATCTTGTTCAGTAGCTATTTCAATACTTTGATGCAAGCCTCATGTACAAAGGAGACAGTCCAGGATCTCACTTGAGGTGTAGTTATTTAATTAAATTGTACCCCTGTTAAGTTGGTATAGATTATGCCAAATAAATCCGGAAAAGGCAAGTGGCTTTAGAGAGAGAGAGAGAGCTTTGAGAACCTATACCAAAGTAAGTACAACATACTCTGTTTTCTTATGTGCGACTCTAAATTATTACCTATATTTCACTTTCAAAAACTTTGTGGAAAAAAATTTTATAGCAGTACAAGTTGCTAGCCAAATACCATGTCATTTTTTGATCACTTTACTCTCTCGAACGTGTGGACTATCTCTTAACAAATACAGGCAAACTTTTGAACAACCTAAACTATCTCCACTCAGGCTCACAGAGCTGCACTGACTTTCATCAGTAGCCTCCCCTGCAAAGTTAGAAGCCTTTTAACGTGTCAGTTAGCTATGCAAGCACCCATAGCGGATGTGTGTGAACCTCTTAGGCAATTGTTTGTGGAATATGCTTACAACATGAAGATACAGTATTATTCTGGTACCTGGCACATTGCCAATTATGATAACTGCTTAACAAGATTTTCCTGTAAACATACCCAGTCATTTTTAAGTCAGTCTGTAAAAAATGCTACACATCGTTTTGGAAAGGAAGCTTGCTCTAAAACTCTGGTCATAACAGAGAAGAAAGCATATATCTGAGGTCGGCTTGTATTTGATTACAGCTGTGTTCTGTCCATTTTCGTACTTGGAAAAAGACTTGGTGACTAAGCTACGAAACCAAGAAACATTTTCCTTTTAAAGATAAGGTCTTTTTATTATAGTTACTTGTTAAGCATATGTGAAAGACTAATTAATATTCCCTTGTGCTGAAAGAATATTTTCAAAAATGCTGTTTCCGACAGTCCTAAAAAAAGACTCCATTACTTGTTTTCTCTCTGTCCTTAGCATTCCACAAATTAAAACAATGCAGAGAAGAGTGTAAACAAATTAATTCATAACAGATGGAATCAAAATACATTTTGGCAAGCACAGAGTTACCATTTTGTGGTTATACAATCTTTGACCCTTCCATATTTCTACACAGAAACAAAACATGATTTAAAACATTCCTGGACAAAGATCATACACATGTGAAAATATAAAGCTTCACATTTTTTAAATGGTGCTTGATACCTGTATCGCAGCTTACCAGAGAAAAACTCTTGTTAGTTCAGTGTACCATTAAAGCTTTTTTGTGCTTGCAGTTTCTTTTGCATCTTAATGCAAATATGAGCAAGATGCATGTGAACAGACAGGTCTTTAGCTGGGCACATTGATGTCTGTGGCATTTGCCAGTTTTCAGTGTTTGCTGCATGCAGTAGGTATGAGAAAAAGCTTTTCTTTCTTCCTTTTGTGCTTATATGGCTTTCATTTGTATGCTCTTTGAGGATCTTATATTTAATATGATTATTCTTGCAAAATCATTGTAATGATGTATAACCTATAGGCATCCTGCATAACAGGTCTCTGTAATTCTTGCTCTGAGGTTAGAAATCTTTATTTGATTAGCCATCAAATTCTTCCTATAAATGCTTCAAATGATAAAAAATCCACTTGTAACCTTTAATTAATTGTTTAATTAATTTAAGTTTAAAATGCTGTCTCTTTTTTCCACTTTCTAGATTCAGTCCACCCACTGGGTCACATTTTACCTGCATGAATTAAGAACCACAATACGAATAGGTATCTCTCTGCTTGTGAGCTATACCAACCATTGTAGTTTTCTCTGTAAAAATGACTTTTTGAATGCACCTTTGAGTGATTCGTAGTGTAGGCTATTCATGAGTAAATCATTGCATTTATTGAGTATTTGAAATTCAGCATTTGAAGTTTTTTAGTTGGTCTTGAGTATTTAGCGTAGAGAAAGACTGCCATGCAAAAGATATTAAGTAACACCCCCAAAAGTAATCAAAGGAAGTGCTCATCAAGTGTTTGTCTTTAAAAGGTGTTGACAGTGTCAGTATTTATATTTGTGGTATATAACACTTTATTGCATTTGGTCGGTATTTCCTTAGAGTTCACTTCTCGCAGAAGCATTCCTATAAGCATGCTCTTTTTTTGAACTGTTTGAAGAGCCAACATAGAAAGAGGGCAAGCAATCTAAACATCAGATTTTAAATAAGTCTTTGATGCATTCATCTGACTCTAAAAAACTTACAAATAAAGTAAATTCATTGAAATCATTGAAAATATGTACTTCTGGGTGCCTTCCAATTTGGCTAAAATGTACCGGCTTACATCAAACAGAATTCTTTACTCTTTTTTATATTCCCTTTGGCTTTGTCTGCACTTTTATATTCGCTGTTTTTTGTTTTTCTTTTTATTCTGTCAGCTCTGGTACATAACTTCTGGTGTGTTGTGTGAATACGTTTAATTTCTAAATCAACTGAGTCAGTTAATCTCTCTATTTATGTCTGAAGCCTTTGATTTAGTCTCTGATCCTAGAAAGTACTGAAGTAAACAGCTGAATGATATGCTGAAGGCAATTTGCTGGATCACAGCAACAAAAAAGAATGGCTGATCCTGTATTATTTTGGTCTATTTTTGTTTCAGAAGTGCTATGTTGGACACGGCATCACAATCTTCTCCGTCTTATGTTGCAATTTAGAGTCTCGATAACTGCAGCTCCTTTGTAACATTCCTGCCCACTGACTCATAGCAGATGTAACCTCAACACTACAGAATTTAATAGCAAAAACAATCTCAGTCTGGGAAGGGCTCTGGAATTCTTTGCATCAGCTTAAGAAGATTTAACTACTTTGAGTTCTGTCCAGAGGGTAAAGGTAAACATTGAAGGTACCTGTGAGGGAGGAAGAAGGAATTTGGGGTAATTTCAAAAGTACTGGGTTAAAAGTAATGTTTATTTGAAGGCCGCAGAACTGGTACAATGTTACACTAAGATCTATGAATGTTGCTTCAGAAGGATGTAGCTATTTTGCTATGATACTGTGTTATTCTGTTAATAAGCCTTAAATTCAAATCTGCCGTTTCTAAATCTATAAAACTGTGTGGCCGTATGAACAAAGCTGTTGTTGAGGGCTAAGCAAATCTTAAATGAC
Organism: Nothocercus julius; assembly: GCA_013398735.1. NCBI lineage: Eukaryota > Metazoa > Chordata > Aves > Tinamiformes > Tinamidae > Nothocercus > Nothocercus julius. The sequence goes on from VZSV01000017.1 coordinate 3,002,461, forward strand.
TTATTCAGAAGAGGAAACTGGGTGTTGATTTATGTAATATCATTGGATTAAAACAAGGCAAAGTTTGTGCATGAATGTGATCTTTAAAACCTGTTTGAATTTTAAGAAAGCAAGTAGGAGAAAAAATTCTTTTCAAGTAATTAGGTGGTCTTCTGGCAGACAAATTCTCTCTTATTAGTGTTGTAAGACTGCAATTCTTACTGCCACTGTGCAAGCAGAAGTCAACATCTGAATTCCATCTGGTTTGCCGTCTCCAGAATTCAAGAATAATAAAACATGTTAAGAGCTCAGTATGTTTTTAGCATAGAGTTTTTTTTTTAAATATTATGAAGTCTATTTAGTAGCTTGTTATTGAAGGACTCAAAAAACATGACATTTAGGAGAAATTTGAACACTGGATTGCCTGATATCCTGTAAAGAAAGCCCAGGCACAGAAAGAGTGCAACAGGAAAATGCCTAAAGCTACTTTTCTAGAATTTCAATTAAGTAGCTATAGGAGAAGACTTTTTTGCACAGCAATACAAGTGCACATTCCAAATGTAATCTTGGAACAGTATATGAGTAACCTCATATGGATAAAGTTTCCAAGTTTCACAAGAATCGCCTATAAACCTCAATATTACTAAAATAACCATTATTTTCAACTGTTAAGAGCTTGCACCTTCAACTTGAAAATGTTACAATGGTTTTATCATTCTAAAATGGTGTATGATAATTAATTACATGTCTGTTATTTGAGATTAAGGTTTCTCTGGGGAGAGGAATCCCTGCACAAGTTTGCTTGCTTTACTAGCTAACGCTGGTATTACGAGAAAAGTCTTGCAAGTGTCTCAATGCATGTTATCTCTTTGGATCTGCTAGTATCAGCAGCTCAAAAATGTTTGCTAATTATGTGATTGTTTTCATCTGTGACATGGACTAAGATGTGTAATTTGTAAGATTTTAAATGCAGAATGTTTTTACTTCATTATGTATGAGTGATTATCAGCACTTGTGGTCTTTCCCTTCACTTTTAATTATTTTGCCTGCAAGTACGTTTCTGAATAATGCATTTAAATAGCTGTATAACAATGAGGGTAAATGCTTTAGCAGGTGGAAAAATTGGTATGAGAAATGACTTTCAAAGCAGTCCTCCAAGAGTGCGATTTTTGAGCTTTGCTTGAACACAGCTGTAACTTCACATATTACCAGAGAGGACAGATGTACACTTTCAAAGAACTATTACTAACAGAAATTTTTTAAAGTTTCTACTTTGTGTAGAAGTGTGGAAAGCCATCAGTTTTCAATGTTAATTCCAAGACAGAATCTATGTATTTAGTCAGTGTATGTGAAGCAATTTGTACATATATGGGCCTGATTCCATCATATGAAAATTTGCCACTTCTTAAATCCCTGTAAGTTTTGATTACTTGGTGAACAAACAGTTGCCAAATCTGATGTGACTGGAATTATGGGATCAGATAAACTACAAGAATCTGCACCTACTGAGAAACTGGCTGAGAGTTATAGGTAATTACACGAGCTGCAAGACGAGGATGGGTCCTTATACAAGGGATGCAAAAACAGTGACTTTGTTCTTTTTCACCAGAATTACGTTTGCGCAGTCGCACTTTACCCGCAATTACAATTTCGTATTATTAATATTTAATATTACTTAATATTCTTAACTGTTGATTTAATATTATTAACCAGATGTAACTAAGCCCACTGATCTCAGCACGCTCCCATATGGCAGCACTCAAGTTGTTGCTGCCTGGTAGTTAGGGCAGTCATTTCCTTTCACAGCCTGACTTTTCATGCATCTTCCTAGATTTCTGCATCTTTTGCCCCATTTTGGAACAACAGCACAAAGACTGCTTGCCCAGACACTTGTTCATGCTCAAGGCGTTTTTGAGGGCTGTACAATGTGTTAATGCACGCAAAATATCAATGCACAAAAGCTAGATGCTTCCTGGTAGTTTCCATTTTATTTCGCAATTACTGTGCAGTAGAATTTCACATACACTGTAGAAACATAAGAGATTTCTCGACATTGAATAGGGTTGGTCAGAGCTGTTTAAAATATCAAGTGTGGGGAAGCCTTAAGCAAAGCTAGTGAATCTGCCTGATCCTTTGCAACATATAATGAAATAATCAAGTATGTGGGAACCGCAAGGCACATATTTCACAGAGTCGAGAGAGGAAAATTCTGTGAGCCGCTCACAGGAGGGAACTGACAGGAGCTTCCCAGCCTCCGGCCTTATGGTGCAGCTGCATCTCAGAGCGGCCCAGCTAAACTCAGGCTCTGCCGACGAGTCCTTTCCTCTTCCACTGACTTTCTGCACTGAATCATCTGTTTCTGCAAAAGTGTGTGCGATTGCCTCTTTAGCTTTGCTTGTTTCCGTGGATGGTTGGAGTTCACAAGTACTTTGGTGACATGACTGACCTACAAACCCTCCACATAAGAATGACATGCTTTGTATCGATTGGAGTACGCACAAACTCACTTCCAGATATTTTAGATAACTTCAGAAATCTCTGTTAAAGGGCATAGCGTAGAACAAAATCCCTCTAGTAATCGTATGTGAAAGATTCACTGAAAACAAATGTAATGCTTTCAAACCAGCGAAACTCAGAACTAAAAATAGCAGTTGATGCTTTCTTACATAGAGTAGCTGTACTTTTAAAAATCATCCTAAGTGTTTTATAGTTAGGTGATGAAAAACTGAAATTTGGCAGGACTGTAATTTCTATTCTTGCAGGTTTTTTTCAGAGATAGGATTTAAATGAAGTTTCATTTGCCTGAATTTACAAGAATGTAGAAAACATGCTTCACACCGCCACCTTGGTTATCTTTAAACAGTTAGAAGCGCACTCTGCCAAAGTTCCACTGCAGATTTGTATTAATTCCTTTAGAGACCAAATGGAATTTTCCATAGAGGTGATGATTCAATAAGCACATGCTGAAGTGCTTTTCTGAAATGCAATCATTAATCTATATGTGTGTTATGCTTTGTCTAACCAGAAATGTGTTTGGGTTTAACATGCAATGAAATGATTTAGTTCAATCACTAGAAAAACAGAGTGGACACATATTTTGGTTTCAACAGAAGTTAGCATATGTATGCTAGATCAAAATACTTTGAGAAAAAAAAAAAAAAAAAAAAAAACATTCCTCACTTGACAGCTTGCAGTAGTTTAACTAATCAGTAAACCAAACTGAAGTGAAAGTATTTTGATGTTACCTTGTTTCATAATAGATTCTGTGATATTTTTAACCTCAAATGACGGTCCTAAAATGCATGGAGACCCTCCTATCCAAAGTGGCCTAGAAGAATAGATTTTAGTTTCACAGAGGTTTGGAATTTAGCTTGATCAGACATATTAAAAAAAAAATAAAGTACTCTATGTTTGCAATGTACAGGGACATTACTAGAAGTTAAGCAGATTTTTTTCAAATAATACTTTTAAGATGTCAGATGTAAAAACTTAATGTTTAACTTTTTTTTTTTTTTTTTTGCTCTACTTTGCAGTTTCTGAAGAATGAAGATTTTGATATTGGTTGATTTTATCCTTGCAGCTAGCTTGGTGGATGGCATTGACAGTTCTGTAAGTGCTGCTAGTTAAGTCTGTATTTAGAATTTCTTCAGAACGTTAATACCTGCCCTCCACAGTGCTTACGGCTCAGCTATGTTGCAGACTTTCTGAAGGGGAAGATTAGAGTTCAGAATAAATGCAAAACTGAGATTTACCATCAGAAGATGTCTAGTGGAAATGAATTTCTGGAAAGGAAGGAGAAAACAGATGCATAAATACACAATGGAGGATAACTGATTGGGCATTAGTGCTGGAGAAAGTAATCTTAAACTCCCTGGATCAGACATCAAAAAGGAAGCAATAGGATATCTTTGCCCAGAGGTATCATGCGTTAATAGGATCATTGTATAAAAGGCACGCAAGGTACTTATGCTGTCGTTCAGTGTTACTGATAACACTTGAGCACCATACTTCCAGAAAAGCACAACCCCAGAACACCTAAAGTGTAACTGAGTTGGTGGCTGCAACAGTAGGATTTCTGGTCCTGCACACACAGAAGGAAGTCTCATGTTCTCACTTGTTGGCATTTTACTCTTTTATAATCCACACTCACAGACACTGATCACAGTTCCTTAGCTCCCAGCTCCCAAACCATTCATCCTCACATCCCACCTCTCAAAAAAACTCACACTCATGCAAACGCTCATGCCACTATTTAAAATACTTCTAATCTCAGCAGTCCTGTGCTGCCTGTCTTGGCTCTGCTTCATTCCCAATCTGATTGTGTAGGCACATTAATTGCAGCAGCTGGGTTAAATATGGGACCACACGTCCAAGAGCAGAGCTGTCAGCAGCTGTTAGAAAATTGCTTCTCAGTGTGCAAGCACTTGCTGCAGGAAAGCAGACACAACAGGTTATTTTTAGTCTGGTTTCTGTCAGTGGCTAGTGTCCTCTGGAGACTGTCACAATCAAAATCATATTTTTTGATTATTATAGCATCATAATTTCACTTTTATCAGTATCTAAGAAAAGGAATAGCAGTATCTTACAGTTCCTAGCTCTTACACTATATTTCTAGGGTATATTTTCCTACTATATTACTCTGTCTATGTACTTGCTTAACTCCAGCGCTTTTAATGGAGTATCTTGTGAAAAAGTGGAGTAATAGTTTAGAAGAGCAGTCCTGTAACCTGCAGATGTGCAAGCCAAATTGATCCATCTTGAAGTTAATCACCTGTCTTGTGACTGTCTCATTGAAAAAAATAGGTTTGGAATTCCATAGATAAGAAAGGTGTTGTTGCTGTTCAGCAATAAAACATTATGGGAGTTCACAGAAAGAGATGTCAACGAGGAGGCTAGAATAGGGGGGAAACGAGCAAAACAAGAGGTATTAGCGCTGTTCACATATAGGTTACTTTCAAGCTCTATTTCTGCTCAGTTATTTCTTCCAGATCCTACATTTAGTCAGTACAAATATCTTGATTATCACCTGGTATTTACCAGTGTTGTCAGCTTAAATGCTCCTCAACGGGAAATTTTTGTGTAGTGCGGATGTACCAATGTTCCCTCTATAAGGTTTACACACTTAGAAGAGAATAAGTTTTAAGTAAGAAAAAGAAAACATAAACTTTAAATGCATAGTTAAAAATAGTATTTTAGATGGATATTGTTTAGTTTTGATCCAAAAGAGTGGATCTTTTGTGGTGGTATATGAAGTTGTCTCATACTGAAGTTATATATCAATATTTTAAGATTTTTTGTGAAGAGTGTTTTTAAAAACTATGGAATTTAATAATTAATTTAATCCATAGGAGAATGGCTCTTATCGGTATGAATAAGTGCACTGTTATACCTGAATTTTCACTAGATCTGAAAAAATAGCACATAGCTGCTTGTAGCTCCCTATCCTCTTTTTTTTTTTTTTTTTTCCCAGAAGCTAAAGTAGCTCTTCTTGCCTCAAACCCTGACACAAGTTAAAGACACCTCCCTGCTGAAGTCCAGCCTGTGACTTCAGGACCCCGGTGGGCCTTGCGATAGGGGCAGCATTTCCATGTATTACCGAAAGTCTTTCCTATTTAATTAGTTTAATGTCACCCCGTTGTCCAAGTTTGTGAGTACTGAGGTGAGTCTGATATCTCAGGCTTTAGGCTGATAAAAGTTTAAAATTCTCAGTAAAACAAACATAAACCTGCAGGAAGCGTCACGGTAAGTGCTTTTCTCACTCTTAACTCATTACGATTAGAATTAATATCTGATCTGACTGTTAGCATGGACTGTTAGCATGGGTGAGTTTTTTGACAAATTTACTACTTTAGTTAGCATTAGGCCATCTAAAAGCTTTATTTTTTTAATCAGTCTTTCCCTCCCAGCTATACACCGGTCCAATTCTCCATCATTTTCTGTGCACACTCAGGGCTAGTCCTGAGAATTTGCAGAGAGCTAACAAGAAGTCTCTCCGAATTCCCAAATTTTATCCTAGCTCTTGTGAGGATACATGAGATAATCATCCTGGAAAGACTGTGCAGTACCACAGCCTTCCTTTATAGTGTGCAACACAGGCCACATTAGGCAGTACTTATGGTGCTGGCAGACAACATGCCTCTGTCACAAGTGAGTCTCTGGATGTGCATATGTTTCTTTAAGTTCTTTTTTCTCTCATTTCCTGCTGGCAAAGAAGGTTCTTATGCAGGGATCTTCTGTAGTTAACAACAACTGAAAAAGAGTTGCAAGGGAGTATTCTTAAGTAAGATGGGACTCTGGGGATATCAGGTCATTGACGGTTTTTCTTTATCATTTGAAAGAATTATAGGGTTTGGTCAATCTGCCTCTCATTTTACTGCTCCTCCTTGTGGCCAGACGTCTTTAATGTCTTCCCAGGCCCCAGCAGTTGGAGTTTGCAAATGAATCTGGGTGTGATAAATCTGATGCCAAACTGCCTGACCCCATAGAGACTGCTGAACTTGCTTCTCAGGAACAAGTTACTGACATACTGCCTAATTTAGACACATATATTCCCCATTTTTGTGTCCCAGCACGTGTAATAGATTACATGAATTAAAGCAAACATCATATACACTGCAGAAATACTTAAAACAATGGCCTATAATCAGGATTGTTCTGCAAGTTCTACATGCCTGATCAGTAAATTTGGTTTCAACATGACTAAATATCTGAGGCAAATGGAACATGATGGATAGATGACATCTTTTAAATGCATCCACACGTGTTCCTTTTGTTTTCAGATATTCTCTTGAAACTTCTGTGGTTCATCTCTACCTCGCTTGGACTCCTGCAGCAAGTAGTTCTACCCGAAGTAACAGGACACAGCTGTGGCAGTTTATATGGGTGTTTCTTGACTGTAACAGACATATATTTTTACTTATTTGTGGTTCTCGTTGAAAGGTAACATATATTTTCAACGAGAACCACAAATTAATTATGGAAAAAAAATCCATGCGTGCTAGATTGAGAAAGTGTCAATTCTTATTAGTACTATTACTCGCATTCACAAAATCAAGGAAGTCAGTCTAACAAGAATCACATTTTTGCTGCATAGAAATGTACAGAACAGAACCTGCTTTTCCAGGCAGAATGAAAATCTAATCACTGTGGCAAGAAAGTGCTAAGGAGCTTTTCTGTGGGAACTTATGTGGAAAGATTGTTGGAAGATGTATTTTAAAACGCTAAGGGCTTTCCCACCATCTTGAAATCAAATGTATTTAATACATATTTAAAAACATACAGCCTGTTTTTCTTTAAGTTCCCTAGTTTGGGTTGTGTTCACTTTGGTTAGGTTACCATAATCGTTTAAACAAAAAGGATTATTTGCTGCTTTGTGTACATGCAGCATGTCAGTATTTAGAAGATTTATTCCACATCTGCTGCGTTGTGTATTATTTGTAAAGAGTGAAGTATGTGCAAAGTATCAACATATGAGAATAAACACATTTTTCACCCACTCTGCATCACAAAATTAGTGTACAAATTGAAGCACAACACTATCCTCATGCTTTTTATTTTTATTTTGCAGGAACATTTGCAGCTTTTTAGGGTCTGTTTATTTCAGCGTGTTAAAAAATGATTTTTTAAGCTTTAGTGTCTCTATGTTGAGGATAATAAGATTCTTATCATAAAATGTTTGTAATCTAAAAGCGTTTGAAAAATGAACATTGGAGTTGAATATGTATGAGTGTGGTTTTTATTTATTTAAAATTCACAAATTTTAGAGCCTTCACAGTATTAGTTATCTGCCACTGGATAGTAAATCTCTGACCAAGATGAGGTGATAGAGAAGAAGGAATCTATGTGATCTGTGCCATAGGCCCTGGTGGATGTTTATAGCAAGAGCTTTAATGTCTAGCCACTAAAGAGAAGGTCCCATCACAAAGCACGTTTACTCTGGACTGTACACTGTAGTTTAATAAATATTTTTAAGTAGAGATAGCAATTGAGGTGGGAATCAACATAATATTTTTAGGAAATTATGACAGAAATGTTTTAGCATATTAAATTTTATTCATTTTTTTTTTTTGCCATACTTGACAAAAAAAAAAATGTTGATTCTACAATCTGGTGTATTTTCTTCTGCAGGATCTACAGAACTGTTTTCAAGAGCAGTTGCGACTTCAGGCCCAGGTTAGACTCCTGGATCATCGTGTGAAACAGCAGCAGTTGAAAATTATACAGCTTCTAGAGAAGAAAGAGATTCAGTACAATGATGGAGGAGATGAAAACAATGTCATTGACTTGGGAGGAAAAAGACAGTATTCAGGTTAGAAGTGAACCCATTCTTTTCATTTCCATTCATTGTAAGGATACCCAGAAGCTTTAACACAATTAGGCCTATTGACATTGTTCTAAAAGCTCATAGAAAATTGTTTGTTTAAAATACAGTGCTCAGCTGTTACACTGTCACAGGGTAAAACTGTTCAGCTCACATGGTATAAGTCATATCAAGACCAAAGCAGTTCATTTATTAATAGCAAATAATCAAATGTTGGTGAACAATAGAATCAGAATCAGTATCAGCAATACAACAAATAAAGCACAATACTGGACATTTGCAAAATGTTAATAAACAATTACAAATTTCTAAACACTCTTCTGCAACTAATCTCAGAAACTTTTAATGCCACATACAAACATTTACAAGGTTATACCCACACATGCCCCCTGTCAGAGGAAGAATGGGTTACACAAATTTTCATGTTTCTTTATACTTCCTCTCAAGCTGATTTTTTCACTCAGAAAGCTCTTGGTAATCCCCTGGTTCTGTTGAACCTGGCTCATGTCCACCTTAAGAAAACTTCAGCATTATTAGATTCCTATGTCAGCTTAGGGGCAACCATTTTCTCAGAAAGAACAGTTTCAGACGTGGTATTAACACACATTGTATACACTCACATTCCTGTAATACCAGCAGATATTATCTCAGTCAAAATACATAGAGTTCTTCTCTTCAGTGAAGATTAGACATAGAAATCTAATATACTAATCACAATACATGAGATATCTGAAAATTAGACAGTGCTTGCTACAAAGAGCTTTATCTTTACAGTGGACTGGAAAATCCAAGTGGATTAGATTGTGATAAAATGCTTTACTTTTATCTTTTTTTCCCTTTAAAGAAGACATCATAATGGGAACATATTACACAGAAGCTGTATGATCTGCACTGCTTGTCTGTCAGTCTCTGTTTTTGGCTGATAAAGCCTCAAAAGATATGGGGAGATTACCTATCCCTCAGTCTTCTATTTCTCAGCTGCAAGCAGTAATAATGTTCAAGATGATGTTTCTCCCAGTATCAAAGAGAACTGTTTATAGGAATACTATAAATACAGAACAATACCTATCTGTATAGATAGTAATACCAAAAAGAATACTAATAGAGAGTTCTAGTAGTCTTTTCATCATAAGAGGAAACTTTTTTCAGGCTAAACTGGTTGTGGAGAAAAATGTGGCTTTTGTGGTTTGGCACAGTGAAAGAACTGACTTCTATTGCAAAAGGCAAATAATGCTCAAGACTTATCAGATATAGGGTACCTACTGGGATCCTCAGGCTTCAAAGCATTTCCATCTAATAAATTTCTAATATTCTATTTTTAATAATCTATGAAATGTGATTTCATAAGATGCTGTTGTGATGGAAAATATGTTGGGCCTAATAACTCTTGGTTACCTGCAGAGTGATTTGACTGAAAATATGATAAAGCAGCTGAACAAATTGACTGTGAAGGCCTCAGATGAAGTAGGGGATTTTATGTGCAAGTACCATAAACCTGCTGTGCTCTTCAAATAGAAATAGAAATTTTGAAAACTGCAAAGGTTAAACATTTGTAGGAGTGAAATATATACAGTGTAAACTTGCTAGTTGTTCAGCCTTTCAGTGTGCTTACATAGAATCATAGAATCATAGATTCTATGCCATATGTTGGCTGCGTATGACACAGTCATGTCAAGTGGCTCAAGGGATATTAAAATATCTTTGGTTATCCCTTTTATCACCAATGAAGATATCCTCCTGTTATAACATTACTTTTGTACCTTTAATGCTGGAATATAATGTTTTATAAATATAAGCTGAAAGTGAAACCTTGAACCTAGATTGAAAGCTGGAACTTGATTCCCTGCAGAATAGTTTAAAAAAAGAATTTTAGGAATTCTTTGAAAGACAAGGAAGGAATATGTTACAGATTTAAAGAAGGAATATGTTAGCGACTTTACTTTATTGTGCAAGAGACAGCATAATCCCAACACATATTGAGTTCGCCATATTCTGCTAAGTAGCTCACTGTGAAATATGAGGTCTCTGCATGATAGGAAAGATAATGAGGTGCATCAAATGTGACTCACGGTTGCCCCTTCAGTGACTTCAGTGGAAGTTAAGATACTCGACATCTAAACTCAAAATTGCATTTAGCTGGCACGCACAATCCGCTCTTTTAATTTAAGAGAAATATAAGTTTCTATCTGTAAAGTTCCTGTGGCACCCATATTGACACATATAAACAAGCATATATTACTTGCCTCTCATTTTAATAATACTTTTAATGTTGCAACATTTTGGCTGAGTTTGGATCAACTCGGGACATGAGAGTTTCTCGGTTGTTTCTATATTCTCACCAGCATTTTGGTAGTGCCCTGGTCCCTCTGCAGTGAAGGAGGGCTAAGTGTGCTTGCCCAAGGGAGCTGGACCAAGGTCCAGACTCTTAAAAAATGTTGTAAGACACCATCCAAACTAATAGCTGGATTCAAAATACAGCCTGGAGGTTCTAGCTGTCTGGTACTAGAGTCTAAACTTTCATAATTTTGAATGATATAGTTTGAATTTACTTGCCATGTTTATGCTTCTGGAATAAATCACAACATACAACAAGGCATCACATATGATAAAGCATCATTAAAATAGAATTAAAAGCAGTTGCCAGTCCAACTGTAAATTTGAGTTTTATTTATAGTTTATTTGTGTATTCAGTGTTCTGGAAAACTCTTCTTTAGTATTACAGTTGATTCATCCGTTACTGAAAATATTATTAAAACCACATTTAGCTGAAAGGTCCTTGTCCTTTCTTTGCAAACTGCCTATGCCTAAAACTGTTTTTTTTTTTTTAAATATGGTTCTAAATGACAGACCTAAGCTGTTGTTTCTGTTTTCTGTTAGTTTACTCTATTTCATTTCATCTTCTCCTGCTGTAGCATTTTAATGTCAACACAGCTGGATAATTTGGGTCTAGATAGTGAGGGAGGGATTCCGCAGTATGGACACCTGCAAAAATCAGAACATATTTAAGGATTTTGCTAACCTCCCAGGCAATCTGTGGTCACATACTTCCTACAAGCCAGTCAAGCATTCTCCAAGAAGACTGGTTAGGTGTTGCTTAGATCATTTTTTTATTTCTGCTATAGTTGGTTCAAATCCTGGCATAGCTACTTGTTTTCAGTATAAATTGTTTATTTTCTATGTCTAATCTTCGCCGAGGCTTTCACTGAGGAGAAATAAAATAGTTCAGGAAGTTCCAAACTGGCCTGGAAGTCCAGCCAACATAATGTTCATAAAGGTTTCAGGAAAATCTTACAGTTAATCAGTCATACCTTTGCCAGGAAAAACAAAAATGCTGAAAATTATACGTGTTTCCTGTATGACTGCTTGATGGCAGATTGCATATAAACAAAGAACTCCTCTCATTTCTTAGTTAAATCCTAGAGGAGAAACATTATACAATTGCATTGCTGTTCACAGGCTCTGAATTTTCTCATTGCTGTAAGTGATAATTAGTCATTAACACCAATTCAGGCAAACTGAAAAACAGTATCAAACCAAAATGATAACGTTTTAGTCATAGATTTTACTTTTTGGAGGGGCAGCCTTCTATTTATAATTGCACCTGTTTGATCCAAGGGGCAGCAGACCCTCAGATCCATCAGTTGTTTCCTTTTTCTAACTTGGTGATTCCAAACTCTTGTTCGTGGCAGTTCTGTGAGGGGACGACCACAGCAGTCCACGTATATTTGTGTAGATTCTGGGTGTTTCATATGTAGAGAAGCTGTTTAATCATAACAGTATTTTAATGTAGTTTATACCATTGTAAATTAGATACGATTGTTTTATTTTTCTAAATGAAAACAGAAATAATACTATGTAAAAGGTGAAAAAAAAGATTATTTTAAAGAAATTTCAAAATAACTGCTGTTTAATAAAGTTTTAAAGCAATAGAAATACAAGAGAATGCCAAAAAGTCATAAAAATAGATTTGCAGAAGTATTTCCTTTTATTAGCCTGGTTCATATGTGACTATTGTATGACATGATGTGATTTCTGTTATTGCCAGTAAGTGTAGGACTAAAAGAATTGTGTTCAATGGATGTTTTGTGAACAGATTGTGCAGAAATCTACAATGATGGACACAAGAGAAGTGGATTTTATAAGATCAAACCTGTCCAGAGTCCTAATGAATTCCTTGCTTTCTGTGATATGTCTGAAGGGGGTGGCTGGACTGTTTTTCAAAGACGTTCGGATGGCAGCCAGAATTTCAATAGGTAGGTACTAGACTTGGTCAGGAAAATTGGAAACGAAGTAGAGAAACTAGAAACTAGGTGGAGCTAAGTTAAATATTAACTTTAGAATTATAGAAGTAAGGTATTATCAAATAAAAAGGTAGCAAAAATCTAGACTGGTGTCGCTTCTGGCTCTACTAAAGACTTCTAGTATGGTCTTGTAGGTCGAGTTAAGGTACTTAAATAAGATCTAATTTTCAACTCTTTCTAGCAGCCATTTGTTGAAACTGTTCCAAGGCGTGCACTTCAAGACAGAAAGATGGGTCAATATGATATCCTTGAAGTGGAGAGGCATCACTGCCCGTCTTTGGTTGCTTTTCCATTTTACAAGACAACACCTTAATGTTGAATGCATTAACAGTCCTTGGAGAAAGACTTCTCTATGACAAGTAAAGGACCACGTTGTCTTGCACAAACAGTAAAAATGTGAGGATGTAAGCAATGTACTTGAAATAAAATACCATCAGCAATTCAGTCTGAGAACCCTATCACAGAGTGGTTTGTAGCTCGTGGTAAAATGACTCCAAGAGCACTCGCTTTGTGTGCCTCCTAAGTGCCTGGATGACCACTCACCTTTGCCAAGACTTTGGACATTTGGAGGAATGTTCAGAAGGGAAACTTTGGTCCTCTGAGACTTTAATATAAAAATCAAAAATATTTACAGATGCAACAAGGAGGTTTTTAGAACTCCATTTTTTCCCACTTTGCTTTTTAGGTGTCTCCATCCTTTTGTGGGTTTATCTTAGCAGTGTTTATAATTACTAAAACTAAATTTACAATGCCCTTGTGAAATAGAGAAAGAATTGCTCCCTAGAGAGGATGATGAACAGCTGCAATCTGCCCAAGAGAAGGCTTTGCTAATCTTACTTTATAAATGGAGAAAGTTAGGAGTATGATCAGACAAACTCTTGTGAAACTTCTCTAGCAGTTTACAAGTGCTACCACAGCACACTGCCCATCCTCTGCCTTGGTAGGCCTGCCAGCTACTTAAGTCCAAGAAGTTGCTTTCTGTTACGAGTGTCTGTCCGCAGCCTAGTGCTTTCGCCCTTGGTTAAGGCCCGGACAATTCTCCCCAAGGAAACAGAGGATGTTCTTGTTCCCGAACAAGCCAAAACCACTGAGAAAATCTCTCAAAGCCACTGTAGGCAGAGAAAAGATTTGAGGATCTCAGTGTACTCATAATTTTGAAACTACACCCAAGTCTGTGTTCAAAAAATGTTAGTCTCAATAAATAATTAAAGACTGGGAGAGCTTGCTAGTACTTCAATTAACAAATCATATATCCAGCTGCAAGAAATTCATCCTTTCATCCTAAGAACAGTCAAGCAGTGGAACAGGTTGCCCAAGAGGTTTTGCAGTCCCCATCCTTGGAGATTTTCAGGCCCCGATAGGATACAGCCCTAATCAAGTGTGTCTGACCTCACAGTTGGCCCTGCTTGAGCAGGAGGTTGGACTAAACCTTCTGAGGTACCTTCCAAGCTGAGTTCTCCTATGATCTATGATCCTATGGTTGGGTAAACATCCCAACAAACTTACCTTCTTGATAAATCAGTAATTTATGCTCTCGTTCAGAGTCTGGGCTGACTATGAAGAAGGCTTTGGAAATTTTGTTTTGGCAAATGGTGAATTTTGGCTTGGAAACAAAAAACTTCATTATTTGACCAGTCAAGGTAAGATTTGTATTATAACTACAGTCCTTCTCAGCTACTTTGTCCTACAGATCTCTACACAGTATCATGTAGATTACAAAGACCATAGACCTGAAGGCCAGTGATCTAGAAGCTGTAATCTTTTTCTTTGCTCTTTCTTTTAATCCTTCCCATTAGCAAAAATCCTGTTTCATTAGCAACAATCCCCAACACCACCAACAACTAACAGACTAACTTGTTAGTCTGTATGGGGCTTTCCAAGGGTTGCAAGAGAAGAAAAAAAACCTTTTTTTTTTTTTCTTTTTCTCAAGAAAAGGTTCAAAACCCTCCCTGGGCTGTTGGCTTGTAGGGAGCCTCTGCAGAATGGGGGCTAGTAGACAGCCGTGTACCTTAAAAGAGTTCTCTGCACCCTTGCAGTCAGCTCAGAGAGTATGAGATGTTATTTCTTTGGCCATGACTTCACATGACAGCATAGGGTATAATGTGAAGGTAAATCCAGGCCTGTCCTCTCGAGTAGGCTATTTTCATCTTTCTAGTAGCCACTCATTCTAAGATAACTTCTGCTTCACTGTGAATTATTGTGTATTAAAATCTACCAATCAATGTAGCCAGCTAACCTTTGTGGAAATCAATGCCGTGACCTCTTTATTGCTACTTCTATGTAAAGACGATGAAAGCCTTTTCTTGGTCTACACTGGAAAATGTGTATTGGAATAATACTAACATTTACTAAGATGAATTAGGTCCATGAAATCAATGCAATTAATAAGCATAAAGAAGATTAAACATGTAAAATATGCAGTGACAGTAGAGATAATATTCATGATAAAGACATATAATTAGCATTTTAATCTTTTTATTGTAGTACTCTTCCGCAAATTAGTGAGATGAGCTAGCTTAACAAAAATATTTTTTGTTGTTATTTCTTAAGGGAACTATACTCTAAGAATTGATCTGACTGATTTTGAAGGAGAACGACGTTATGCACAATATACAAGATTCAGAGTTGCAGGTGAAGAGGTAATAAAATGTTCAATATTGACTAGAAGTTTTAGTGAAAATGTGCATATTGTAGACAGTCCATATAAATATATGCAGATTCTCTAATTTTACAAAGTGGATATTTTTGTTGATATTACCACTGATAATAGTGCATGACATTTAGATGTGTAAATAGTGCAAACTAATCTGCCTTTTTTTTTTTATGTTACTAATACATTAAGTTTATCTCTGGAAAATATCTTGGCAGCCTTTCATTATCTGGTATCCAATATTAAAGTGGTATGACATTTCTGAGTATGTAAGCAAAATGTAAGCAAATGTAAGCAAATTCTGAGTATGTAAATAGCAGCAAATGGACGAGTTTACTTTTGTTCTTGTGGTTTCACTCGCTGACATTTTAAGGGTTAAAGCAATATATTGACTCTTTTTTGTTGTTGTTTTCCTTCACCTTCTTCGTTAGCATTCGTATGAGATGAGTTGTGGTGAATATTCGGGCACAGCTGGGGATTCCCTTACTGGGGGTTTTCACCCTGAAGTAAAATGGTGGGCTGATCATCGAGGAATGAAATTCAGTACTCGAGACAGGGACAATGACAACTATGAAGGGAACTGTGCTGAAGAGGAAAAGGCTGGCTGGTGGTTTAACAGGTATTTTGAGTCTATAACGTATTAGTAACAGACATAACATATGGTAGAAAATGGGATTGGCATCTTTATTGTATTTCCAGTCTGCCCTTGATCCCTACCAGACATCTCACTCCTGGTATAACTGAGTCTCGCCTTAAAACAGGCAGCAACTGCTACTTCTTTCAAGTTGATTTGTGATATTTGCCGCAGGCTTTGGCTTCATTAAAGTCCCTCTTTGTTATCAGACTATGAAGAGGAGATAGTTCTGCCTCTTTAAGGTAACCAGTCTTTACACAAGTAGGTCATAGAGAGTTTGAAGATATATCCCTGCTGTACCTCTGTTTTTGCATTTCTCCTGCATTATACAAGACCAGATATGACAGGACTGCAGAAGAGCTGACAAGTTAAGCTAGTGCTGGGTTAATGAGCCTGAAGTGCTATGGACATTTTTTTTTTACCTCAGTTCACAGCGTTTCATTCTTGTTATTCCTTCTATATCAAGATGGGAATGCATCTACTTGCTTTCTGTCAGTGACCATGACTGGTCTGGGGAGATTTCTTTGAATAGGGTGCAACAAAAAGGATTTTAAAATGCTACTTATAAGCCTGATAGCCTTAGCATTGCCATAGGCAGCTAGGTTGGTCTCCTTTATTAACTAGATAAATACAAGCCATGAAGAGAAGCTGTGCAATATAGCTGCATAATAGAGATAAAAGATGCAACTCAGGCACTCATATTACTCTCTCACCGTGATCTCAGTTGACTTGGCAAGAGCTGCCAGGCTGCATCAACTCCATTGCTTCTCTATTGTGTCATCCTTTCTTTCTGCTTTTGAACAATCCATTTCCTAAATTCAGTTTCCATAAGCAGTCTTTGAGCAGCTTAGCTGATGTGATGTAGCTAGTATCTCAGTTTGTTTTACAATTAATTTATTATTCTTAATATATGCCAGGGACAGTGGGTCAGCAGAATCTTTGAGATATACAGAAAAAAAAATGCAAGTAGACTAAGGTTTTTGCAGTCCTCATGACAGCTAAAGTGCAAAAGGGAAAGGGAACCCATGAAATCACAGCTTTTATGAATTTAGAGGAATATCAAAAGCTCAAGTAGTATGAAACTGTAACACCTTGCTGTCAAGTTCATGAACAGTGAATTACCATTCACTTTAAATCAACTACATATTTTTTTCTCTCTTTATATATATATATATATATATATGTATATGTATATATATTTGCTTTTGGGGATTGGCCAAGACAAACGAATCCACCCCTTTGCAAAAGCTGATTTATGGGAGACCTGATAGTTATTAATACCTTGTAGTTGCTGCTCTGTCCCTACTAAAGATAGCCAGCTGCCACTAAGCTCCTTCCTATTATGGCTGGGAGTTGTTGCTCTTAAAGTGACAGTCTGTCTAGATAACGGAAACAAGTTGCTAATGGGGTTATTCCACCGACTTTTTTTTTTAATGTTAAGCATACTACAAAACTGAATATTGTAAAATACTAGGAAAATTCAGTATTCTGAAATGCTACAAGAAGAGTACTGGCAGGCATAGTGAGAAGAAAGCACTCCGAACATGTATTTGTCATGCACAGATTAGCAAACATAAAGGGAGTTAGTGCTCTTGGCTGGTTTGTATAGGAGCTCCCAGCTATGACGGACTCTTTATAGGCTGCTCTGTGTTATCTGGACTAATAAAATATGTGGATAGTACCATTACCAGGGGACGAGAGACAAGCAAAGCCACATGGAAACAGCTCGGGTCTACTTGCTACATCTCAGCACTCCGTCACCTGAACTTCTGCAGAAAAAAGATGTCCTCTCTTTGCATTCTGCTGTATGGAAAGCTCTGTGAGAGATTTTCATCTTGGTTGCAAATCACAGAGTTCCCTGTATCCAGGGCACTGTGAATATCATTCAGTTCAGATCCAAGCTAATGAGTGTAGCTGGCCATGAGCTTAATCTTTCCCCAGGTTTTAGTAACAGAGAGCAGGGATGTTCCAAGCGATTTGCCTTGCCTCAAGCTGGGGCCATAGCCCAGGGGTAGAGTGTCAGTGCTGTGGGGTGCTGTGCATTTAGCAGGCACAGACAGAATTCAAATGGCTCCATCTCCCCTGTCTGTCACCCAGTTAACGTACAACTCGCATGAACTGCCCACTCATCAAGAGCAGAGAGGGGACTGTGCTGTTGGAACTACTGCAGTGCAGCTTTTACCTTCACAAATTAGCTGATCGAAAAGAAAGGAGAACCAAACACCTGGGCTTAATTTAAGGTGTTTATTGCCTTGTCAGTAACCACTGCTGCTCCAAAATACTGTGCCGTATTTACATGCCTGTTGTTTCTTTTGCATGTCTTGAAACTGCATTCAGTCCATTATAGAATACTGTGTATTTTTGCTATTAGTGTTTCTAATTTAAGAGTTGTTACCAGTTCATTTTGCTGCTGACAAAATCAACTTTTGCCTGTTGCCATCAGAAGAAGGTGAAGAAGGCATTTAGTTGATCTAGATAGCTCTTACCAATTACAATTTGTCTAAGCAAGTCAGTTTTGACTTGCTTCAATACTCAATAGTATGCCTACTCAACAGAAAGTTTGAATGGCTAAAAAGATTTAGCTCTGACACAAGCTGATCATTCTCAAAACTAAAATAATTTTTGATATCTGCAGATTTAACCTTTCAACTAACACATAACCAAAACTCAGCTTACAAACTACAAGCAATGTCAATGTATATATATGAGGATTTTCCTATGAGGCTTTTGTCAGTTTCTCCATTTCTGTTTCTTTTCTTCAATTCTCCATAGCAAGTGTAAGCAAAGCCAAAGAGATTAAGATTTGCCAATAATAACATCCATAAGTTTCATTTGGACTGTTTTCTGTTTGAATATTTTCTGAAGTCTGCGTTTGAAGTCCATTGTGGTGCTTGACAGCTAGGTAATAACAGCACTAAAAACAAAATACTCAGTTGGCAGATAAGCTGATTCATTACAAGATGCTGCAAAAAAACCAGCTGTTTGGCTCTCCATATGGTCACATCTAAACTTCCTTCTTTCTCATAAAAAATACAAATGAGTGTCAAGGCTCTGCTGATACCTAGTCAAACTTTTGGGTTTTGCAAAGTGGTTGGTTGGTTTTGACAATTACTGCTGTTTAATTCTCTGTAATAGTATTTCTGTTTCCTTGTATTAAAGAGCCAAAAAAGAATGTACTTTATATAGTCAAATAAAATGTCAACTCTGGTGATACAGTGAATTGGTATATGTATGCTTAAAGAGCTCTGAGATTAAATCTGTCTGTAAATAGAAGCCAAGAGTTTAACAGGCAAACTGTTGGTGGTGTTCAGACTTTGTCGTAGGAAACACCAAGAGGGAATAACTGCCCTAATCCCCTCATGGTCCCCTTCTTTCCCAGGACACTTTCTTTCCCAGAGCTTTGCTGCTCACATGCCATGCTGCTACACGTAACCCTAACAACTCAGGAATCATTCTCTACTGAAAGAGATTAGCAGGTGAGACGCAGAGACCTACATATGTCAGAGAAAGAGCGCAAAGAACAAAAAGAACTTGTGCTTCACTGAATTAGGGCAGTTGTGCCCTAATTCAGTGGTTATTGTGTAGGGGCACTGAAGTTCACATACACAAATTCCTGCAGTTGTCGGATGGGCCCTTATCAACGCAGTGACCCCCTGCCTCACACGGATATTGCAGCTGTTTGCACGTTTCCACCCTGCCCTTGTTTAGGGCTTCCTTTCTTGTCCCGCCAGGTGTCACTCTGCCAACTTGAACGGCCTGTACTACAGAGGGCCCTACACGGCGAGGACGGATAACGGCGTCGTTTGGTACACGTGGCACGGCTGGTGGTATTCCCTCAAATCCGTCGCCATGAAGGTCAGACCTGCAGACTTCGAACCTAATGTTGTTTAAGTGTTTTAAGGTGGTTTGTCTAGTTAGTCTTTCAGCAAATCTATGCAAATTTGAATAGATGGACAGACTTTCTCTTCTCATCTCCGCCTCTATTAACCTGGAATAATTCCCTGACAAATTATAATTTTTCAGGTGTAAATGAGAAGAAAATCTGGCCTAGGGCTATGTAGATATGAATAGTAGTACTGATATGTGTACAGGATATTTTTTAAAAGGCAGGAGTTCATCTAGGAGTAAGGGCTTTTTTATTAACTGAGAATTTTTGGCTTGTGCAGTTACTACAAGACCTTTTATTTCTTAACAAAGGCAGCTTTATTTATTTTTTCCTTTTCTTTCCCATCATTCACTTTTCGAGCTCCCTGTATCTGCAGTGGAAGCAGCCAAATGGCTCATCCTGCTCTGTATTTTTTCCATCAATAGATTATTTTTATATAAGCTTTTGCTCACTAATGGAAGTCACTGTCCTGCCTTAAAAATTATGATGAATTGTATGAATACACCCAAAATCACTGTGAAAAGAACCTTAAGGTTGCCTTGCTCAGTGCTTGGAATCTACTTTTTTAAAAAAAAAAAAGGAATCAGTGCTTTAGAAGAAATGAGTTGCCTACAAATCCCTCTGATTTATTTTATGTATACAATGTGTACATCACATGCATATGATGTATAAAGCATGAAGCAGGGAACTGAAGGAACAGAGACGCTACCAGACTAGAGTCAATTGAATCTCACACGCGAAAGTCCATTGTCTCTGCTGAACATTCCTGGAGCTGGTCACATCATTTCCATCAAACGTTTTCAGATGGTCACTAATTATGCCTTCCATTTTTTTTTTTTTTTTTGGTAATGAGCCAGATATCCTGGACTTTAAGATGTTCACATTTGGATTTTTCAAAAATGCCGGATACCAAAAGTTGTAACTGCTTTTCATGGGAGCTGTGCTTTAAACGCAGACTATCATAAAGCATAAGTAGATGGTCCTGTGTTTCACTGCTCCAAGGAAGCGCTTCAGCTTCAGTATTTCCCATGGCAGTGTTCAAATTCTTTTGCTAGTCTGAGAAGCGAAACATTTAGCTCTCTGCAAGAACATGGATGACATTATGCAGAAATTGTAAAAACACCCTTCATTTTTCACAGGAAAATGGAAAGATTAGCTCATGTATTTGGAGAATATCAAGACAGATCATATTGCACTTAATGTAAATATGGGAGATTTAAGTACAGCAAAGTTGGATCTCTAGCACATGAAAAAGAGTCTTACTAAAACTATACAAATTGTGCTGAAAAAATCTGCAATGTTTATTTTGTTAGCTGCTATATAAATCCATCCTCTTTCTTGTGAGAATGCTGATGAAACCTTTCAACTTTTCTCATATCCTAATGTAAAAGTTGCAAGGAATAAAGGTCTACTCCCTTTCTCTCTTGGAAATCACACAAAGAAAGAGGAAGAAATCTTTCTTTGTACATGTTAAGGTGCATTTATATTTTATTTGGACTGCATGCTCTTCAGAACAAGGACTTGTCATCCTACCCATCTGAAGAGCATCTAGCATACTGTTAGCAATATACAAATACAATATTAATTCTCATCATGTTTCTATAGCCTTTGTTTATGTAATAATTCTTTTTGGCTACACGAAAAACCTAAGAAAAGTCTAGTAATTCAAAATGGTAATATAATTGTTCTTAAATAAACAAAAAAATTATTTTCAAAGAGCAAGTTTAAATAGCTACTGGAAAAGAGCTTGGAAGGGAAACCACAAGGATTCTTTTCTCTGCCTGGTGGTCTGGTAGTCTGGTCTGCTAGTATTAATTTATTTCCTCAGCAGGTATGAACATGTTCTTGAGGAACCTTTATTTTGACAAGATAGCAGAACAAAGGTCTGTTTATTTGTTCAAGCATTAGACAGGACTACGTAATAACTCCAAAATAGCTGAATGTCTACATATACCACTTGAAATCACGTAACCTAACAAAAGAACGATCAAGGAAATAACTAGGAACATAGGTTTCCAGTCATGGTTGATAAGCAACATAATCAATAGCTACCAGTAATATGTAACAAAAATGTCTCTTGGTGAAAGGGCCTTAGAAGCAACAGCATTTGTCTTCTCTAGAAGGTCCAGCGTGTTGTGACAAAGAAATCATGTACCACAAACTGGTCTACACCTTTCTAGGTAGTTTCCAGTTAGAGACTACCTGTCCTCACCAGACTGTTATTCCTAACACCAGCTCTTGAACTCCTTTTCAAAATACAACATTCTGTCCTGTTACAGCCACTTCTTTACCCTCACTGTTAGTAGAATGGCTCCTCCCAGCAAGGAGACTCTAACCACGGCTTCACAGATCTTTGAGTATCCCTATCACGTGCCTTTAATTTACTCCTGATGAGCTCAAAGACAAAAAGAATGAAAAAATGTAACTTTTTGTACCCTCTTTTTTCCTTTTTTTTTTTTTTTTTTTTTTTTCAGTCATCTTAAGTGCTCTGTGGCAGTTGTGGAAGAGTAGAAAGGGTAAAAAAAGTATCCAGGAAGGTATCCAGCAACTAAATTTTCAAAAGCATGAGCTTAGAAATGTCTTGTTTTGTTTTTTAAACTATTAAGAGATTGACTTAGAAAACAAAAAATAGAGTTGCTCAAAACGAGGAGTACTTGGAAAGTGACTATCAGCACGTTTGCTGTTTCCTCAGAGTATGCCTGAGAAGTGGGAAAGCAGCGAGGTTTCAAACATTCAGGCAAAATCCATCTGTTTATATGCCAAGAGAGAAAGAAGTTATCATTTTCTACATAAAAACATAATGCTTTACAGTAATAGTTGCTCTTTGATGTTTCATTAGCATATTGCTGAAAACAGTGTTCATCCAAAATCATCTTTTCTCTGTCCTTCAGGCTTGTCTTAACCTTAGTTTGAAATCCAGCTTCAGCTAAGACAGTCCTTCTTAATCCTACCCTAATGTTAAACACATTGCATCAAAACCATAGCGTTGTTATCCAAATATTGATTACACAAGCCCAGGGCCAAGTTCATTTTATTTGTTTGCTTATGAAAGAAGAAAATTATAGCCCTAGCAATAAACAAACAAACAAACTGTAGCTTACTATTTTCTCCCCCTTTCCTCAGCAACTCATAAGTATGGATGTTTATGTTCCTTTTACCCCTCGCCTATGGAAACTGAGATTCCTTCCTTCCCTACATTCTTCCCATCTCAGTGGCAGTCAGATCTTTAATCTCTGCCCTTGGCTGTGGTTTGCACACCCAGCTGGTGAACTCAAGGCTCTAGGAACGTGGGTAGCTCTGAGGTTCTCCAGAAGCTGAGCAAAGCCTTTAGGAAGCTAAATGTTGGGTGAAGACACCTAAAATAGCCCTTAGGTCTCTAAATCCATCATGGGAATCAGTGTCCAGACAATCTTATAGCCAGATTAAACTGAACTATTGCACTGAATAAATCACCCAACAAGAGGGCGGGCGGGTGAGCAGTTTCCCTTCGGAGTGTGTGGGTCTCATCAGTGGTTGCCTGAATGTCGGTGATTCCAGTTTTGCTGGCCAGAGTTCCAGGTTCCAGTTGTCAATCCACGGTGTCTTGTGCAACCATAAAATTGTATTGCCACAGGAGCCACTGGGCTGGTACTTTCTAAAACAGGACAGTTCATATGAAGTTAGCCAAACACACATCAGCCACATGTGGGAGCAAAAGCCTTCCCTGCTAGTGCTACCCTGCACTAGATGGTGCTCTGCACATGTTGTAATTTCTTAGGCAATACCACATTCATAAGCTAGCACAAACATCTTTTACCATCAAGTTACATAACTTACAAGATTATGGGAAATAATGTCCAAAAGGCTTCAGTGACTTAACTCACTTTTTGAAATGAAACATGAATACATAAGGATACCTAAAGCCTATGAAATTTAAAGCATCTAGTTATTTTTAGGTATGTTACATTAAGACAATTAAGTTGTGGTCTCTTAATTTAAAAATCCTTGAACTTATGAGTTACTCAAGTAATTCCTATCTTCTGCTGATTAGTGAACAGAAGCAAAACTGTGAAACTTTCCATAGTACCTGAACTAATACAGATATATAGTAGCCCCCTATGAGCACTACTGTATTCCTGCTGTCATCCCTCCACTCCTCATCCCTGACATGGCCTCCTTCAATTTTTTCATATCTCAACTATACTGAAGTTTGAGAGACCTATACTGGAGTTAGACACATCTTTATATCATAATACCAATAATAAAGCATTTCAGTGTTTGCCATGGCCAGGGAATTAAGTCTTTGTGAACACTTGCGGCATGAAAAGGCCTGTGCCGTAGTGGATGCTATAGTCTGAATTCACGGCAGAGGGAAGAGGAAATCCTTCTCTTGCCCAAATGACATCTGGGAAAAGCTCCCTCCCTGAAACCGGGTAGTCATTCATGTGGGACTCAGCAAATGTAAAATTCCCGCTGCGCGTAACGGTTAGAAAGCCTTCCAAGTCTCACTCAACAGGCAAGTGTCTAAGTTTGCATTATTAACGTTTACAAGATATAAAAAAATTGTCTTATGATAAAACGGATTTTATTGATTTTAATGCATTTTATTTACTCATTTCTAATGACTTCTCATGACTCTTTTTAAGCATCCAGTAGAAGTTTTTGAAATAATGCTCACTGAAATTGTTCCCTCTCCCTGTCACCTTCTCTCTGTCACCCTCAGACAGTGTGCTTAAGCAAAGGCCTCAGCAGACTGTTCTCAGCTATTGCTCCTATTGCCTCTAAGTCCAGCAAGGGCTTTAACTGCTTCTGAGATGGTTTCGCTACCCCTGAGAGTCAATAAATTGAAAAATCAAACTGGTCTTGAAGAACACAGTCATTATTAACCTGAGATTTCTAAGTAAAAAGTTCTGCAGTGAAGGAAGGGAAGGGCTTCCTTTTTATGTTTACACAGCCTGGAAGAAAAAATTATTAATATTTGCAGTCCAGGACAATAAGTTTCAAATTCTACTTTATTTTTCTCTCGAACTCTCCAATGAAAGTCCTGGAATCTCTCCACCTGGCTTTGAAGTCTCATATATATGATATTAACAAGAAAATATACACTAAAGCATTAAATACTGGCCACCTTCTCAGTTACATAGTCCTCAACCTGATTTTTTTTTTTTTTTTTTCAAAAGAATGAACAAGATCAACTTCTGATACAAATCAACTGAGTCCAGTAATGTTACTTTGGGAATGAGTTTGGCTTGTCATCTGTTCCTCAAGCAGATCACCTACATGGTATCCCAAAGAAAACATTAACAACAAATCCTTTCTAATATTCTAATTTCTCATTAAAAATGTATCAGCCATGATCATTATATAGCATTCTAGTTTATGCTCAGATGTTCAGACCTGAATTGGTTTCAGTCAGAGTAGCTTCATTACACTTGGGAACATAGCCCTGTAAGTCTGGATGTGTTCCAGAATTGGTAAAACATTGATGATCCACAATGTTCTCCCATGTTACAAGAAGAAGAAAAAAAAAATCTTTGCTTGTGCTCAGCTGAGCTAGAAAGAAACAAGGAGAGGGCACGTGACATCCCTGACTTACCTGTCGGTGCATGTGACAACAGGTTATAAATTCTCTCTGTAAATTCATTAACCCTCAAAAACAACATTCCAGAAAAATGAAGATACCCTGCAGCTTTTCAAAGCAAAATATCACTGAAGATGATGAATGAGCATCAGGCTGTTCAGCATATGAAGAGTGCCAAATGGAAAAAAAATAACAGCTACGCTTCGGAGGTCTTTTGGTACTAGCATGTTCATTAAAAAAGTGATTGGAGGGAAAATATAAACTTCCCTAGAAAACAGCACTACCATAATATTTCAGCAGGTAAAATATAATTTATATGGATCTTTATGTTTCTTACTTGATAGGCTTCTTCATCTCAAACAGCTTAAAAAAACAAAACTCTGTTCAATAGTCTTTGCTCATGAAAAGCTCCTCTTGGGGAATACAAAAGATTACCTGTTTGACAACTCCACCACAAAAAAAAAAAGTCTGTACGATGTTTTTTTTCCTCCTGTCAGTGAGAATACAGATATTTATGAACAACTCAGTGAAGTGAGTGCCTGGCAGCTGCCTTGTCTCTGTTACTCACCTCCTTTATTTTACCTGCAGTATCTCCTTTCGACTGAACAGTGCTAGAACTAAAATGTAAAATGAGACACGAGAGAAGTCAGCTGTAATAAAAGGTTCCACTGTCCTTTCTTGCTGACCCACTAATTTAAATGCAAGCTACTCTGAAGCCAGAGGAAGCCTTCATTGGGGTGCATTTATATTTAATGATTAAAACACAGAGGTTTTAGCAGACTGCTTCTTGGAAATGTTGTGGCATAAATCCTCAACTACAGATATGCTTCTCAGATCATATTTTAAGCAAACCCTTTATTATTGTCTGAGATGAAAAATACTGCAGTACTGGTTATTTTACGATTGAAGACTCTAACCAGAGTGGGAAGAAAACGAGAGATGAAAATTAAAATCCTTTTTTTCTAAGACCTACACGTTTTGAAAGACGGGGGGCAGATGGGCCCACTGAGATCATTTCCTGGTTACAAGCGGACGGTGAACATGGATATACGAGCGGGAAGGGCTGTTCCCCCTCGCAGCCCTGGTCACCCGTGTGCCACACAGCGGGATGCTGAACCGCTGGCACTCTCCTCACGTATGAGAGGAGGTTGGTTTAGCCATTTGACAAAGCACTCTGAAACCTCCTGAGAAAACTTGGAATCAAGGACTGAGTTTTATCCCATTACTAGGCAAGGCTACTACAGACGTCTGATCTCCGTATGCAAACAGGAATCCTTAGGTTTTCATTTGGATAGAGCCTTATCGGCAGCACCTCCTGGACTATGTTCGGGGCAGGCAGAGCAGTGAAGGGGGTTGTGCACCGCCTGCGCGCTGGCTGAGGCCGACGGAAGCCTCGTGTCCCACAGCGGGGAGTCCGGTCTCCGGCAGGGAGCTCCGCGCGAGCGTTTCGGAGCGCATCCAAACGCCCAGAGTCTCCCCTAAATATTACCCCGTGAGTTTGCATCCAAGCAAAGAAGTGCTGCCTGTAGCACAAGGCCCCACTCTCCTTAGCCCCTCTTCTCTTCAGTTTCTGGCCCAGCATGATTAATTACAGAGGGCTATGGCTGCGGTTTCCACCGAGACCGGCAGCTCTGCAACACAGGAGGCAATCGGCTCCTCTGGGCATCCACTATATCAATATTCCCTCAGAGGGGCAGGATCGGGACCTCATAGTAAGAGCACGCCTGTTAAAGCCATTTAAAACACACTGCGAGTGTCTGTGGCATTTGGCAAACGAAACCAAGAGCCATAAGCCAGAATTTCAGAGCCAGTCTCCTACGGCACACACGAACTAGGAAAAAGCCAGGAGTACAAGGATGCCTCAGAGAACTCAAGTAATGCTGACAGGCTTAGAAAATGCTATTTGTGATTGCACTTTTCATTTCAGCCTGTGGAAAATTGGAAAAACTGACAGATGCCACAAATGGGAGGCTGAGCAAGAGATTGTGGTTAAGAAGGGCGCCATGTGGGAGAGCGGGGACGAGCGCTCCTCGGAAGCAACGCTCCGGCTCCCGCTCAGCAGCTCAGCACGCTAGAAAGCATACATGTCTTTACAATGCCCTGTACAGATAAACAGACTTCCACCTTCCCCAGACTGCGACATTCCATCTTGGTGGATAACCTACACCAAGTAATTAGCAATCAAGTAATCAGCAAGGAAGAAATGAACATGCTCGCTCCTACTCCAACGTAAATTTTCCTCCTACTCCCCAGGATTACTGGGTTATCTGAAAAAACAACTGGAGAGAAAATGAAGAAACAAACACAGATTGCTAAGACAACATTAATGATGATTTCATAACTTCATATGCTTGTTTTAATATTTTTGCTAGCTCACTACACTTCCAATGAATCCTTAAAACAATAGTCAAAATTACATACGGCTAAAATATGATTTTTTTTTTTAGTTTATTAATAACTTCACTTATTTACAATGTACTTAGTATGGGCAGTATCACCAACACACTATGTCATAGATGAATCCTACTGCATCCCAAGGGAAAAGTGGTGTATACAGATAATACATGAAAAACAAGTATCAAAATGTTGAGTAATAATCAATACTTCATCAGACGTATTCTGTGGAAAATAAGGATTGGTTCAGACATGAATTCATGTAAGGCCCCTAAAGGACCTATGCTGCAAAGGAAGACATGGACTAAGACACAGATATGCTAATTAAAAAATCTGATTTTTCTCCCATTGGATTGATTTTGACTCCAAAATCCATACAAGTTTTTTCATCTTCTTTCCTTTGTCTTGCATTACCACTTGGGAGGGAAAAAATCCTAAACTTGAATTTCTTTTCTTGCTGCCATTGGATGTTTACTGTTTCTTAGAAGTGCCACGCTCCTGAAGAGGCTTATTTTGCATTTTCGGGCACGCAGGTTGGCGCGGCCCTCGCGCCCGCCAGAACCAGTCTCGTCCCCGCGCGGCGCCTGCCGCTGGTGAGGAGCCTCGGCCATCCTCACATGCACGGTGCAAGCAGGGCTTGCTGGATCCCTGCTAACTTCATGACACGTCCGAGATGTCGCAGTAGCGGGGCAATTTACTGGCTCCTTAATCATAAGCAGAGTTACCGGAACAACGATCCTGCCTCAACACCGCTGAAACGGCTGACCTGCGAGAGAGAAGGGGGGAGCTGGTTTCAGTAGGACTTCATTTCCTCAAGACATTACGTCCATAGTGGGCTAGTGACGGAACCACTGAAATGTTAGAGAGACAAGAACCGCTGGGTAACTTTTCCCTTCGGTTAGTTTGTCTTATGTAAGTCTCCGAGGCCGTAGTTCTTGTGCAGCCCGTTACCCATGTCAGCTACCGCGGAAGGGAAGGACGCCTGGGGGGCTGGCAGCAGCACAGCCCCTGCGGCTCGCTTGCTTCCTGGCAATAAATGCTCCAAAGTGCATCTGTGCAAGTGTCTTCTCGGGGCTGTATCTTCATCCTGGTCTCATTCGCTTTCATCCAGGTGGGTTCTTGGAACAGAAAAACTTTACAGAGTGCTTTTAGACAAAAGAAGGTGTTTTTCTTTAAAAGAGGAAAAAACGATACAATGAATAGTAATTAAAAAAAAACCCTACCAGAGTACATGGTGCTGACTGCTTTTCATCTTGCACTCAAGACAAAAATCCCTTGTTCCTTGTCACTGTCTTCCATAGTCAAGCCAGTCTTCCCACTCCTTGTCCTACCTCTCTTATTCCTCCACCGGCCTTTGGTTTGGAGAGCTCCTCCATTTCTCATTTAACTCATTTAACAGGATGCCACAGAAAATTGTTGCCAACTCTCTTCTCTTTATCACATCAAATAGACCTGTCTGCAAAGAGGCCCACCTGGCATCTCTAGCCACTTCTCTCAAAGCTCCGTGCACAACTTTATCAAGGTAGGGTTGTATGTTTGCTTAACCACCAGCTCCAGCTCAGCAGGACTAAGCCCCAAAAGAACCAGAGGAAAAAAAAGTAGGGAAAAAAATAGACATTTTTTTTCTACCTAGATGTAATAAATGTCATTTTACTTGTCAGTAACTACCTTCCACAGGAATCATAGACAAGCAGATAAAGCAGGCTAGAAGAAGAAAATATAAATTTTCAATCATTAATGTCAGGAATGAAAAAACTCCAGATTTCTCAAAATAGTAATAAATCCATTAAACTGTTATCTTAACTCCATAGAAAATGAAACTTCCTATTTTCTTTATTACTTTATTTTCTGTGAGGAAATGCTTGCAAAAATATTGAACAGAACTGTTCTTAAGAATTGTGCTAGAAGCCATGATGCAGTTCTTTAATGTGCGTTTAAAAGTAATCAAAGGAATAAATATTTAATGATACATACAATATAGGGGTTTGTCTAACAGATAATGGCTCAGGAAAAAAAGAGTTTTATTACATCAGGGAATCAAGTGAAATACAATTAGTCTAATGGTTAATGCTTTATTTTCTAGTTCTCCACCAATGCGGTTCTTAAGGAGCAAAAAAAATGTTTACTTTGGGGATTAGTTTAGCCCAAAGATGTGCTCTTTTTATATGTTTACTTTTTATGGGCATATGCAGTCTTTCTCATTCTTTTCTGAAGGGTGTAGGAGAAATACAACGTAGAAGACACTAGGTAGCCATTAGAGGTAAAAATCAGGATAGAGCCCAAGCCACCATCCAACATTTTTAACATTACAGCAAGGCGACTCATACTGGTCTCTAACGCCCGTCATCAGTGTGTTGTCCCAGCAGGGTACATGCAATTTTATTCAAAGAGGCCGTGGGCAGGAAAGAAGTCACATGCGTGTGAAGTGTGTGGTAACCACAATGCAAGAACATTCATTAGCAATTGAGCCTCACAAGACAATGAAGACTTCCAGAGCGCTGCTCTGCCTTTAGATCAGCCACCAGCGGCACCGCTCCCCGGCACGGCGGGCGTTTTGCGAGGCCCCGCGTCGAGCGCAGTCCGTGCGAGCCCAGAGCGGCGCCGAGGGCCTGCCGGAGCAGTTAGGCGCGCGCTGGCGTTGGTGACGTGTCCGCGCCGGCTCTCCCCGCCTCACAAAACGCCAGCGCAGAGCGCAGCAATCCTCGGCCTGCTGCAGCTCTGCCTGGCAGGAGCTGCCCTGCGACGCCGAGAACTGGGCCGAGCCCCTGGCCGCGAACAAGCCCGCAACGCCGTTTCCCCAATTGCAAGACAAACGCTCTCAGAGGCTGAAGCCACAACAGCTTGAGATGTGGTGGTGTAGGGGTTGCAACCCCCCAGTTTGGCACCAGTTTCCCATGTGGGCTCAGGCGCTGCTGCAGCAGCACCCTCGGGCAGCTTGGGCCAAAAGGGGCCATGCAGACAGCGTGAGGGGGCTCTCAAGCTGCCAGCCTTCTTGGCGGATTTAACGTAATTCCGGCATTATGCGGGATCAGAGACTGCCCTTAGGCTCTCGTGTCTCTCCAAAGCAGTGCAGGAGGAGGGAGAGGGTCTCCCGTAGCAGCTCTGCACTCACCCCAAGAAGAGTCCCGAGGACACCACCGAATCCCAGGAAAGCCCCTCCGTGCCCAGGCCAAGGCTAGGTGGGAGGCATCCCTTTCATTGTGCCCCTGGAAGGCTGTGAGCAGACTAATCCGCATTCATTGGGCGAGGGAAGCAAAGCACCACTTTGCACACAGCAAATACGGGATGTAGCCGCGAGCGGAGCAGGGAAGTTTGCATTTCAGTCCCTGCTACAGGACTGCTTTTTTAGCCAATTACCATGTCGTATTAAAGTGCCCAAGCAGTCATTAAGAGTGAGGAGCAGAAGCCCAGCGAGTTCCCTCCCCATTACCCGGGATACCAACCAAACACAGACTTGGCCATCCTGTGCTGCCGCATTTTTACTGCTATTAATAAACAAGTTACCAGGACTAATTCAATGTATTTACACCTGCTGCAATCACATATATTATTACAGACAGCCGCACACCTATCTCAAGGTAACTTTTCTTTATAGGCCCCTTCATTACTGCTTGGAGCATAATGCTCAGTACCATTAACTCTTATTGACGAGAAATAAGATTAAAGAGTAAACTGCTGCTCCATTCCTTCCCCTTACCATTTATCCTAATATTCAACTTATGCCTTTATTTACCCCTTGGTGTGCTGTCTCTAATTCTCTCCCTTGTTTTATTCTTCCTTGCACTGCTGGGTTCCTTCCCCTGCTTATCTTCTGTCTTCCATTTCTCTGCCTTCCCTAAGATCCTTTACCTTTCTTCCTCAACTTTCTTCCCCCTTTCTCCTTTCTTTCTCTCCTTTTTCAGCATTAAGAGACAGGACATGTCGCTCTTGCTTCGGCATTCACGAAAATCACAGTGCACTGACTAAAAGAGACAAGGAGGAAAAAATAAAATAGAGAAGCAAAAGTCATTTCATGGCTACTTAGCAACAGAGGAAAGGGCTGTCACGAGGTCAGGACAACTGTTTAGTGACCGGCTCTTGATTAGAATTCCAAGAAATGGACTTCCAGGAGCAAATGATGCAAAAAAAATGTATATTATACAGACTTCAATGGCCTCTCCAGCTCCTTCTCCTTCCTGCTTTGGGAGTCCTCAGCCATTTCTTTGACACCCTCCTCGATGGGGTGCGGTGAACATTTCCCCCATATAATGATTTCAAATGTCACCGTCAACCTGATTTTCAGCCAAGCTGAAGGTGGAAAGTTTTAAACGGAATGCCAGTACTCGTCCTCCCAAATTCCCTCATTAACATCTCATTTGCAAAGAATCCAATTGCTGCCTTTGCGTTTACAATTGATTTTTTTTCCTCTTTATTACTGCTGCATGAAAGGCAAACCAACAGAAGCAGGGAAAATGAGCGAGCGCTCAAAGCGGGATGGCTGCAGGGTGCCCTGAGTGAACTGTGATCTTTAGCGGGATAAAGATTAACATGACAAGCTCTCAGCTGCAGCCATCAGTCGGTATTTTCCAGACTATCCCTGCAGCGACAAAGAAGGAGGCATTTTTAAGCTGTAATTGAGATTAGCCTTGATATATACAGTTGGAGCCATGCCAGTGAACTTTACTATAAGGCTGACTGTGTAAACTATCGCTCAGTTTCGCCTGAGCAGTGATCCAGTGACACCACAAAAATCTCACTGTGTTCCTCCCTCCACACGTCCAGCCACACGTCCAGCCACAGCAGGGAGGCGAAATCCCAAAGGATTTGCCTCCCAGGATGTGCGGCAGTGACAGCCAGGGCTGCAGACGGGCGTTACTCCCCGCGGCAGCGCCCAAGCCTTGTAAACGGTTGGCTCTGGCAGCGCGAGCGCGCTCACGTGCGCGCCCAGCTCGCTGCATTGGCAGTCGGGTGCTAATTGAAAGCCCATGCGGAGCAGCATGGACTCCAGCACACGCTGGATGAGGCCCATAAAGATGGGCAAGATTGCTTTTCACGGAGAGGGATAAGATACTTTGTTTGTGACTATTAAGTTAACCACAATAAAAATAAACAGTTCTCTTTCATGTGGCGACAAAACCAAGCAATCATGTCATACTCCTTTTTATAATTATTATGTTGAAAGATGCGGTGTCCTGCCAGCACGTTTAATTGTGAACCACGTTCGTCACGTTTATAAACAGCCGGGAACCGCACCTGGGAGCAGCGTGTGTGCAGGGGCTCAATGTCGCTAACGCCAGGGCAGCGTTGCGCGCGGCGGCACCGCAGCGCGGAGGGGCACGCGCACAGCGGGCGCCCAAGGGCGGCACGCGGGGTGCGTTTCCCCAGCCCCGCCGGCGTTTGGCGGCTTCGGCTCCACGGGGCCGTTTCAGGAGGGGAGGGGCTCACGGGGACACGCAGGGGCCCCCCGCACATCCACGCTCGGCTTCAGCGCGCGCAGAGCCGCGGGCGGAGCGGTACAAGGCCGGGCCCGAGCTGGCAGAGGCGCCGCCGAACTCCGCGCCGCGCTGCACACGCGTGGCGTTCGCAGCCTTGCTCCGGCACAGCACCGCGAGGCCAGCGCGAGCCAAGCGCAGCCAAAGCGGAGCCAAGCCCCTTCGCGGCGGCCTCGCGGCACCTGCCCCAAGCGCACGGCAGCCCGCGGCCACCTCGCAGCCAGGCACGGCCCTCCGCGCGCTCCCTCGCGCCGCTCACGGCCCGGCCGGGAACGCTGCGCACACATGAGTGCATTAACAGTAACCGCAGTAGGGCCCGCAGGAGGGGCGGCCGCACGGGC